>JAOPSE010000007.1:32921477-33391712 GCA_029449295.1 Zea luxurians | reverse complement strand
TCCTAGTCCACCTCTTCCCAACTCCTGGTCCCCATCGGCTTTATTATTTGCCCCGCTCGAATTCCTTTCGAGGCTTCAACGTTAGGGGCTGACAAAACCTACGCCAAATGAAACTTGTTATTTGAAAATGAAACAAATATTATTATAAATTTTAAAGATGTTAATTAAGCATAAAATACCTAATGTTGTCAGTGGTTGCGGCTGCCACTTCATCTACCTCCACCTCATCTGTTGTCTTCTGATCAGTCTCGTCATATATCGCCTGTTTGCCTCATCATCTACAACAACAGCGTCCTATAATGTCGCAGTGGCCTCTACTAGAGTAACTGTGTTGAGAATAGCAGGGGTGGGAACCCAAACAGGCAGAACTAATACATTTTTATCCTAGGCTCTGAATTTTATTTCTTAGTTTCCTTACCGTGTTTCTTAGGAATTTACGAGTGTTAGAAGCTCTAAGGCTTCATATGGTATAGGTGGGTATCAGAACATCCAGACTCCAAAGTGTAGGCTACAAAAATCATGCAAGGATCTAATCTAGAGTTTGGTTTCAGTTATATATGGAAATCCACTTGTGTGAACTGGTGAAATTGTATACAACAATGAATTCCTAAAAATTAATCATGTACTATAAATTTGACCATAATAATTAAAATTTAGTGATCAAAATTGGATATTTTGTGGGTAACGTGCACTTGGGAGCTGCTTTACCACCTAATGGTTAGTCATGTTATTATGTTAAATACATATGGAATGTTGTTGTTGGGTCTCAAATCTAGCCTACTCCAACTTGTTTAGGCACTAAAATGCTTTGTTTTTGTTATACTCAACCTATGAGATAAGGATTACAACCTCATTTCTTTCATTAGTAGATGTGTATTTTATGGGATATCTGATTGCATGACCTATTATACTTTATTTTTAGTCTTACAATTTGAGTGAAATACACCAGCGGTCAGGAACTTAGGGTTTAGGGTAATTCGAGTGCTCAAACTTCACTATAACGTACAAAACCTGGTTTCTAGCATACTGCTTGTCGACATGGCTGCCATAGTGAACCGCATTACATACACAATTACTCGTTTCTTCCCCATGGAAGAACCATAGCCTCCTATATTCAAATCGATTCCCTAGCAGCTCTGCCCCCTCCCCTAGATCTACTAACCCGCATCGCACCCATGGATGGAACATCCACCTCCATAGGTCAACCATGACAGAGGAATGCAAATGTTCTTCCTCTAGTCATATGTGACCGATGCAATACAAGAAAGGTGATTGCACTCAGGGCCAAGACAAGCGGGAACTATGGACGGTACTTCTACATCTGCCCGACATACAAGGCCAGATTGGGATTTAAGTGTGTTTGGACTGTAAACTCATGTGTGGATTTGATTTTTTGATTGATTTGTATATGTCTGCAGCGTGATGGTAGTGGTTGTGACTTCTAGTACTGGGAAGATGACTATGAGCAATATTTGATGGAGAATGGCCATGTTCTACATAATCATCAACCAATATTCAGCCAAGTAGCGAAGATGAAGATGATTACTGGTGAAGCTGATGTTTCAGGAAGTTGTGGAATGAAGAGGGAAGATGGAAAAGCAAATGGCCTAATGGTTCAGAAGCTAGATTTAGTAGTAGGGTTACTTAGTTAAGATTGTTGTACCGCTAAAAATAATATCAGTCTTATGTGTGTGCATTTTAGTGATTAATCTATATGTAAGGATTGTTTGATGAGAGTTATGATGGTAATGAATGAAAAGAGTACTCAGATTCATTAAGCATTTGTAAACCTCATCCCCAGTTCACATAAGCATTATTGTTGCCATTTAAGTTCATATAGGCAACATACAAAAGCATTCATGTTTAGCTAGCATTTTTGTTGCCCTCTGTAGATAACACACACAAAAGACTGATCAAGAGAATCAGTGCATCATACAAAAGCATTCATGCTCAACTATTATAGTTAAAGGCATTCATCGGTCTTGATCAAACTGCATACATCTACTTTAATTCTTATTCTTCTTAGTCCTTGTTTCTCCCTTCTTTGTTGGTGGTTTTGCAATCCTTTTTCTTGTTGTGTTCCTTCCTTCTTTGGTTGCTGATGTGAGGACTATAGGCCTTGGCACAAGAATGTTTGCTATGATGAATTTACATTCAACACAACATGTTTAGGTTCCTGTGAAAGTAGTTGACTAGGACCAACCTGCCAAAAATAGTGATTAGTTTAGTTCTTGAGGTGACTATGGGTGGAAAGTGCATTTGGCAGTAGCTGACCTGTTCCATCATTTGAAGTAGCATTGTTGAGCACATTTCTATCATCAAATTGCAATAATGGGGTTCATCACCATCTTGTGTCATCTGGTCCATTGGTGGCCCCCTTGACTATTATCTTGGCTGACAACTTGATTGTCATCTAGCATTTCATTGTAATCAGGTTGTTCATCAGGTTGTGCCTTAGGATGAGCAGGTTACACCTCAAGATTATTAGGTTCTGGACTAACACCTAGCTTCTTGATGGGGAAGCCTTTGGCATTATGGTCGTCCCCTTTACAATAGTTGCAAGTCATTTTCACACCATGCCTTGATAGAGTTGGGCCATACTTTCCAATTTTTTCATGAGGCTGCTTCCTTCTGCATCTCTTTGGCCTTCCAGGTTTTATAACATAGATAGGAGGTGAGACTGTAGGGGCATCAACTTTCTCCCAACTGGTCATATCTTTGCATGACATGATGTTTGTACCATGCTGGCATAGAATTCCAGTCAAATTCTACTTTCTACAATCACAATTCTTAGCTGCAAGGTCTACTATATACTGGTGATCTCTGTCCACAACTTGGAAAATCCTACTTCTAGAAGGTAACACATAGCACACATTCGCTAGATCCGCAAATTTAGATACTTTCTTCCTAATATTTGGACAAATGGTGCCTACAAAGTCCTTAAGTTCCTTCTGTTTGTTGTAGAATCGAGTCATGAATTTTTGTTTTATTCTCTCCAACATGCTCAAGATAGGTAATTCTCTAGCATCAATAATGTACTTGTTGAAAACCTCATAGCTGTTGTTCAAAAGGATATCAAACTTGGGAAACTCTGCAAAGTAAGCTCTTACCCAAGTGTTAGGTGCCATTTTTTCAAATCAAGCATGAGCAGCAGGGCTGAGTTCCTTCATCTTCTTATTAATTTAGTGTTGGCCCTGGCACAAGTCCATAACTGGTTCTTAAGTAACTCACCCTTGAAGCCTGCATCCTTAAAGTTGAACTACAAATATCTAACACAGAATTTGTGCTCATTTTCTAGGAATACCTCCTCAATTGCAACAATCATTCCCTATTAACAAGAATTCAAAAAATAGTATCTTTTGATAAATGTGACATGCTTCAAAATTAAACAATTCAAGGAAAATCACCTTCTGCTTGTCAATCATGACAGCCCAAGGATATGTGTTTTCAATACATAAATCATGCTTTAGTGTTTCAAGAAACCACTTCCAAGTTGACTTTGAATCAACCTCAACTACTCCCAAAGCAATTGGATAAATCCAGTCATTTGGATCTAGACCAATAGCAGTGAGTATTTGTCCACCAAATTTTGTATTAATATGGCATCCATCCAAGTAGACTTTGTGCCTACATCCTTTAAGAAAACCCCTTTTGCAAGCATCAATGGACATATAACAGATTGAAAAATGATTGTCCACCAAATTTAGAAAGAAACTACTTCCTGGGTTACTCCTTCTCAATTCAAGTCCAAAATTCCAAAGCTTGTTGTATAGTTCACTCTCATCACCATATATCTTCCTTAGTGCTAGCCTTCTGACCTTGACTAACTTGCTTCTCGTAGGAGTGACATTCCATTGCCTTTTCACTGTCCTTGAAAAGTTTGTCAAAGTAATTTTATCATCACTTTTAAAGGAGTCAATGTACTTCTCAGCTAGCCATGTAGCAGTACACCTCCTCAAATTCCAGTCTCTCGAACATCTATGAGTGGACACGTAGGTCTTAACCATGATGCCATTTGCTCTGTTGTCCATAGATGCAAATAACATTCAAGGGCATCCATGTGCATAATGAGCCCTCAGCCTCTTGTTGTCATTCCTTGGCAGCTTAATTTCAAACCTCTTTTTCATGCTATACCCAGTAATAGCTTTCCTTAGTAGGTTCATTGACTCAAACATCATCCCAACTTTGAACATAGGGTCACTAAGGTCAACTTTTTTGAATGATGTTTGTAGGAAACGGGTGACGCCTAAGAGGGGGTGAATTAGGACTTCTAAACTTTTACTAAACTAGGCCACAAATAAATCCCTAGAGCAAAACCTATGCAAATAATCAAATTAGAATGTGCAAACTAGGTTTTGTCTAAGTGTTGCTATCTCTACCGCAATGGCTAAGTTTCAATCTACACTATATAAGCAGAAAGACAAGATTGAAACTTAAATGCTTAATATAAATGCGGAAGTTAAAGAGCGAGGTAGATATGCAAACTCTCATGGATGACGCCGGTATTTTTACCGAGGTATCCGGAACCGTGCAAGGTTCCGACTAATCCTCGTTGGTGCCCCTACGCAAAGGGAAGCCCACGCGAGGGCCAAGCACCTCGGTCGAGTAACTCCGTAGAGAGTCACGGGCCTTCTCCATGCACAAGTGGTGCTCCGCTTCAGGCTCCTCTCGTACGCTCTCCGCTATCTCCACTATCGAGCTTTCGGCCGAAACACTGTGGGCCTCGTTCCTCCAGTACACGGTGGCGGCCGTGACACAAACGCGGTTGTCACGGTCTTGCAAGACCCTCGCTCCACTTGGTACAATTATAATGGCTCGCGCAAGAGCCAAGGGGTTGTGTGGTTTTACAAAACTCACTCAACTAACTAGGGTTCACCTAGAGCAAGCGCTAAAGCGGTCTAACTAACCTAAGCACTTCGCAAAGCACCTATGCTAATCACCGAGTGATTCTATTAAGCACTTGGGTGTTTGTGCTATTGGAAATGTGCACTATATGCCTTGGTACGTTGCTTGGGCTCTCACACATGAGAATGGCCGATTGGGGTGGTATTTATAGGCCCCAACACTATTTCTAGCCATTGGACAAAAAGCAGCGGCTTTCTATCGACGGGCGCACAGGACAGTCCGGTTCACACCGGATAGACACCGTGCAGTGTCCGGTGCCCGCCACGTCAGCCGACCGTTGCGGTCTGTAGTAGTCGACCGATGGATCCGACCATTACCCAGACTGTCCGGTGCACACCGGATAGTCCGGTGCACACCAGACAGTCCGGTGCTATAGCCCGAGGGTGCCTGTCTGCGGCCCCTATGTGCAGACTGTCCGGTTTTCCCACCGGACAGTCCGGTGCACACCAGATAGTTACTGTTCACTGTCCGGTGCGCCACCAAGCACTAGCTGACAGCCCTTCTCTTGGATTTCTTTGCTATTTCTTTCGGGCTTGTTTTGTTCTTGAGTTTTGGACTTCTATGTTTCTTTTTATGTCTTGTTTTGAGGTGTTGCATCCTTGTTGCCTTAGTCCAATCCTCTTCGCATCCTATGAACTACAAACACAAACACTAGCAAACACATTAGTTCACATATTGTGTTAATCATCCAACACCAAAACTCATTAAGCCAAATGGCTCGGGGTCCATTTTCCTTACAATCTCACCCTTTTTGGTGATTGATGACAAAACAACCAAAGCAAGCAAATATAACAAACATTTGAATGAAAATATGCAATCTACTTGCTAGGATGCATGTTTGTCTCCACAATATGATATTATGGACTTAAGCCTCCTCCTAACTCCATAATTCACTTACTTCCTATTTAGACCAAAGAACCAAAACCACTTGAAAAACCACTTGAAGAAATAATCTTTTAAATTGGTGGTGTTTGGTGTTTGATACATTTTCATTTCTTTGGTCCCTAAACTTCTCCCCCTTTGGCATCAACCACCGAAAAGGAAGACATTAAAAGCATGTAGGAAACAAGTAAGACTTGCCCTCATAATGGATTTGTCAATTGATACCAATTGTAGGATACCAATTGAAACACCAAACTGTTACTCCCCCTAAATGAGTGTTCTCTTTAGAAAGAAATTTCTCCCCCTTTTTAGAGACGAAGAAATACTCCCCCTAATAGAGATCTTCTACTTAGGAAAAAGCATGTGAAAATAGAGGTGTAAGACATGATTTGATTAGACTAACTTCTTTATGCATAGGTAACAGAATATGAGTTAGCCACTTATGCATGTATAGCAACATGGAAGTATAAGATATGAAATATAGTCTAACCAAATGCTAGAGAAGACATGTAAGTAATACTAAATGTAGTCTCAAAGTTACCAATTGAAACCAATGGCGGACCATTTGAAGACAAGTGGTAGACTTGTGAAACGTAAGAGTTCTTGTAGATTTGCAGTGGAAGCTTGTTGTCTTTCTCTAGAGACTTCATTTTCCTTACAATGAGACTATTACATGAAATAGACTTGAAAAAGGTATTAGTCTCAAAGTCTTAGATTATAGAGTAACCTCCTCGTGGATGTGTGCATACAAGTTTTGAATAATTGTAGGAGACATGCACTTTGATTTGATATCAAGAGGGGCAAATTATCTATAATCCGAGATTTTGCACATATAAGTTAAATGATACCAAATGTAGGATGTAAGATTTTTAAAGCATTGGTATCATTTACTTAGGAATGTTCAATAAGCTATGTGCCGTGCTTAACTAAACAGTTTAAACCATGTAGGTTTGCTCAAGATTATGAAATAAGAACGAGCAATCCTACCATGTGATTTACCTAGTATGCATGCATTGTTAATCTAAAGTAAATACCAAATGAAATACTAGGCATGAAAGGTAAACTAGATACAAGAAAATAGGTACGCATATCTAAAAATAAGGAATACAATAAATCTAGTTACCTTAGTCATGTGTGGGGAAATTTGGGTCCAAAATATTCACTAACCTACTTGGCAATAAACTTGATCCAATATGATGTATCCCATGATATACATCCCAACTTTGCCAAGTCTCCAAATTCCCCATAGTCCCTCGGACTGCTCACTTCCCTTTTGGGATCCAAACCTTCTTGGTGCTTTTCATGGTTGAAATTATTTCCTTTGGCACCCAAATGCGTTTGGCCCCCTTTCCTTTGTTGGCTTGCTTATTGGCCTTGATTGCTATCACCTTTCCATTCTTTTTCTTGATCAAATATGGTGTAGCAGCCTTTTTGTCCACCTTGTTGATGTAGGTGTTGGAGATTTTGCTTGACCTTTTGCCTTTGCTTATTCCCGGTCATCGCCTTGCATTAGAAAGACTTGTGGCCTTCTTTGTGACATAGCCTACAAATCACAGTTTCACCCTCCACAGGCTTGTTCACTCCCGCAGTGGTGTTATCCTATGGAGGTTGGATTTGTTTGGCTTTGCCTTTCTTGTCATACAAGGCTTTTCCAAGGTGAGCCACTTCTTGCTTTAATTGCTCATTTTCCTTTGCAACCTCATTCGAACATGTTTCTACAACAATATTCTTAACAAGAACTTGATTGCAGGGGTTAGAATCATTAATTAAATCAGAGCAAGAAGTAGAAGCATCTTTCTTAATAATTTCAGAAATTTCAACTAAAGATGCCCCTAGGGTGCTACCAATGTTTTCTACCTTAGTAGTTAGCTCATTATTGTGTATGCTAAGAATTTCCATTTTTCCTAGCAAATTTTCAATAGCATCTTGGGAGCTAGGTAACTTAGCCTTAAGTTTTTCATTGTTTTTAATAAGGCTATCATCGGTAGCTGTGGATGTAGCACTAGACTCTAGTTGCTCAATTTTAGTTGATAGCTCACAGTTCAAATTTGCAAATGCTTCAAATTTTTCTAGCAAACCTTTATAATCATTTTGAGAGCTAATCAACTTATTTTTCAAAGTTTTAAGTTGAGCCTTTGTTTAGTACATACATCTTGAAAAAATTTAACAGCTTCCACAAGCTCATCTACGGAGGGATTTCCCTCACCTTCATCATCACTACTACTTTCATCACTGGAGGATGGAATGCTCATTTTACCTCTTGCCATAAGGCATTTGCGTGATGATCGTGATGAGCGTGATGAGGACTGGTGGCTGCGCATCCTTGGGGGTTCATCTTCGCTTGAAGAATCATCCCAAGTTTTGACACTTGTTAGCACCTTGCCTTTGCTCCTCTCCTTTTTGGGTACGACCATGGTTGGATAGTTGTCCCTGAAGTGGCCCTTCTCCCCGCATGCGAAGCATCCTCTCTTTCTTTGCTTTTTCCTGTCAATGATAAAGAGAAGATCCTCTACCTACAGGGGCACACCCATTAGATTAATCTTGTGGATCATCCCCATTACTTTTCTAGCGCATCAGATTGTTTCTTTGTCCTCGGAGGATGATGTTGATGGTTGATTATCTTCTTCATCATCACTTTCTTCTTTTTCTCTTCTTCACTTGAGGAACTTGGAGTGGGAGCCTTCTTTTTACCCTTCCTTTCATCACATGCAAAAGCATATGGCCTTGAGGAAGTTGGCTCCTCTCCCGACATATTTTTCGCGACATTTCAAAGGCCGCGATTTCCCCAATCACGATGGTCGGTCACTATACTCAAGTCCTCTGTTGGGGGTATGCTTCGTAGCCGAAGATCCTAAAGAAGGAGAACACCTTCGGCAGACACTCTTAGGAGCAAGCGCCGAAGCTATTACTTAGAGAGCTTCGGCACAATGATAGATCTTAAGACGAAGGGTTGAACCGACTTAAAGATGGATTGACTCAAAGACCCATGATGTTTGTGTCATTATTGTAACCAATTGTAAAGGGCTTAAATGTAATTTTACGCAGGTTGCATCCTGTGCCTATAAATAGGTGAACAGTACCCCGTCACTGTTCACGTGATCCTGTAATCACTGGCACATTACGCTTGAATTATTGCTTTCTGCCAAGGCGAAGGAATAAATGTGCCCAAATATTATGTTTTAATACTTATATATTCATATAATAAAATATGTGAATATATTTTATACTTTATATTTCATTTCTCATCGTTTGTTGTTTTACAAGTATGATTACGAAGGTGAAATCTTCATAATATTTTACTCTTGACCTTCGTCCGAAGCTCATTAAATCCTTGGGGAGATAATGCTTCAGCGGACGAAGGGCATTTATACTTAACATTTTTGTGTTGCCTTGTTCTTAATTCATAGCAGTTGAGAACAAGTCCCCAACATTGGCGCCCAACTCCGGTGAACTCACTTCCACTTTTGAGTTGATGGCTTCGTTCAAGAACCAGGCTGCAACTGCTTCGGCTTCGAAGCTTGTCCTCCCGATCACAGGCGATTCATGCTCAGAACCGGCCAACAAGAAATAGAAGGAGGCACAGAGAAGGGTACAGCATGTCGAGGTGCAGGGACCCTTCATCAAGTCAAGATGGTCTCATATCCTAATTACCTTCTCCCAAGAGGACCTTCAGCTCAAGGATTTCCTTCACAATGATGCTATGGTTATTTCTTGTGTTATCAAAGGGTTTCTGGTCCACAATGTTCTGGTTGATACAGGAGTACAGCTGATATCATATTTGCTAAGGCCTTCAGACAAATGCAAGAGCCAGAAGACAAGATTCATGATGCTACACACCCTCTCTATGGCTTCGGAGGAAGACAGATTGTAGCACTTGGCAAGATCACCATGCCAGAGTGACCTTCGGATTTGTTAACAACACCAGAACTGAGCAAGTTGTGTTGATATTGTCGACATGGAGTACCCCTATAATGCAATCATTGGTCGTGGAACACTTAATGCTTTCGAAGCAATTCTTCATCCAGCATATCTTTGCATGAAGATACCTTCAGATCAAGGACCTATTGCTATTCATGGGAGTCAGGAAGCTGCCAGAAAAGCTGAAGGGAACTGGACAGATTCAAAGGCAATCCATAATATAGATGGAAACGAAGCTTGGTGAGCAGTACAAGTATAGAAGGGAGAAGGCTGCTTCGGCCGATCAGCCAAAACTCATGCTTTTATGTGAAGATATTGCAGAGCAAAAGGTGCTGCTGGGATCTCAATTGTCTGAAGAACAGGAGAAAACCTTGATAAGGTTTTTGTTCAACAACAAAGTTGTCTTCGCATGGTCAGCTAATGATCTCTGTGGTGTCAACAGGGATGTTATTGAACACTCGCTCAATGTGGACCCATCCTTCAGACCCAGAAAGCAGAGGCTTCGGAAGATGTCTGATGACAAAGCCGAAGGTGCTCGGAATGAAGTGAAAAGACTCCTTAGCACTGGAGTCATCAGAGAAGTAAAATACCCAGAATGGCTAGCTAACACTGTTATGGTGAAGAAAGCCAATGGTAAATAGAGAATGTGCATTGATTTTACTGATCTCAACAAGGCTTGTCCGAAGGATGAATTTCCATTACCAAGGATAGATTCTCTGGTAGATGCAGCAGCTTCGTCAGAGCTCATGAGTTTACTAGATTGTTATTCAGGCTACCATCAAATCTGGATGAAGAAAGAAGACGAGCCAAAAACCAGCTTCATCACCCCCAGTGGTACATATTGTTACCTTCGGATGCCTGAGGGGCTCAAGAATGCTGGAGGAAGCTTCAGCAGAATGACAGCAAAGGTCCTTCATTCTCAGATAGGCAGAAACGTGCTAACATATGTTGATGATATCATAGTAAAAAGCACAAAGCAAGAAAATCACATTGCTGATCTGCATGGAGACATTCGCTAATTTTAGGCAAGCTGGTCTGAAGCTGAATCCGGAAAAATGTGTCTTCGGGGTAAGAAGGGGAAATTCCTTGGTTGTCTGGTTTTCAACAAAAGGAATCGAAGCTAATCCAAATAAAATCGAAGCTATCCTTCGGATGGAGCCGCCAAGCACAAAGAAGGGGCTCAACGGCTGATAGGAAGACTGGCATCTTTGAATCGATTTATATCCAGATCGGCAGAGAGAAATTTACCATTCTTTGAAGTGCTGAAGTCAGCCGAAGGTTTCCAATGGGGGTCAGCTCAGCAAAAAGCTTCGAAGAACTGAAACAGTATTTGATAGATTTAACAACCCTAACTCCACCAGCGCCAGGGGCTCCTCTGCTGCTGTATGTGGCAGCTTCGCACTATGCAGTAAGTGCGGCGCTTGTTCAGGAGAAGCTTGAAGGGCAATTGAAAAAGCTGGCTCCAATATACTTTGTTTCCGAAGTCCTCAGTTTATCAAAGAAAAACTATACAGAATTGGAGAAGGTGCTGTATGCTGTTTTAATGGCCTCCATGAAGCTTCGAAATTATTTTCAAGCATACCATATAATTGTTCCTTCATCACAGCCTTTGAAGGATATTATGAGAAACAGAGAAGCTACTGGAAGGATTGGAAAGTGGGCTGCGTAACTCAATGAGTTCTGCATTGATTATGTGCATAGATCTTCGATTCAGTCCCAGGCGCTAGCAGATTTCATTGCTGACTGGACGCCAGGGGCTCAGGAAGAAGAAGCAAGTAAAGATGCCGAAGCTTGGACAGTATTTTTGCGATGGTTCCTGGGGAACCTTCGGGGCAGGTGCAGCTGCCGTTTTAATTGCACCTTCAAAAGTCAGAACATGCTACGCAGTGAAACTTGATTTTAGTTGTACAAATAATATTGCTGAATATGAAGCTTTGCTTTTGGGTCTTCAGAAGTTGAAGGCAATGGGGATAAGAAGGGCGGTTCTCAAAACTGATTCCCAAGTTATTTCTGGCCATGTTGACAAAAGTTGCAAAGCAAGAGATCCGAAGCTTGAGAAATATTTGGATACAGTTCGAAGACTTGAAGCTTCCTTCGAAGGGTTTTCTGTCAAGAATATTCCACGAGGAGAAAATGAGCACGCTCATCTACTAGCCAAGTCAGCGGCACAGGGGCTGCCCTTACCTTCAGAAGTATTCTTTGAAACAATAAAAGCACCTTCGGTTGACCTTCTTGAAAGAGCAGTACTCAATATATCTCCCGTCTATAGTGAAGATTGGAGAACTGAGATCATATCTTTTCTTTAGGGCAATTTCCTTTCAGATGACGAAGCTTATCATAAGAGAATAGCGGCAAGAGCCCGTCCATATGTAATAATAGAAGGGGAGTTATATAAGCATGGAGTCTGTTCTCCATTACTCAAATGTTTATCCAGAGCTGAAGGTATAGAGCTAATGAAAGAAATACATGCAGGCCTGTGTGGATCTCACATTGGATCCAGGCCTTTGTTGGGTAAAGTTTTTCGTCAAGGATTTTATTGGCCGAAGGCAGCTTCGGATGCAGCAGAATTAGTCCAAAGGTGCGAAGGTTGTCAAAAATGTGCAAGAGACCAAAAACAACCTTCGTCTCTAACTCAATTAATACAGCCCACTTGGCCATTGCAAAGGTGGGGCCTTGATTTGCTAGGCACACTTCCACCAGCACAAGGGAATTTAAGATATGTTGTGGTGGCAGTAGAATATTTTTCTAAGTGGATTGAGGCGAAGCCTTTAGCCACAATAACTTCGGTTACTGTTCAAAACTTTTTCTGGCAAAATATTGTGTGTCGCTTTGGGGTGCCAAAGGCTATCACTGTGGACAATGGAACACAATTTGATGCCGAAGCTTTCAGAGAGTTTTGTGAACGAGTTGGCACGAAGTTCCATTTTGCATCGATTTGGCATCCGGAGTCAAATGGACTTGTTGAAAGAGCTAATGGCATTATAATGACAGGAATAATGAGCCCAGGGGAAAGTGGCCAGATGAATTAATCAAAGTGGTGTGGAGTCACAATACAACAATGTCAAGATCAACAGGCTTCACACCATTCAAATTGCTGTTTGGTGATGAAGCAATAACCCCAGAAGAAGCTAAAATGAGATCAATAAGAACAGTGGCTTCGGCAGAAACCGAAGCTGATTATTCTGTGGCAAAAGATGCTATAGAAGGGATCAGGATTCAGGCTGTCGAGAACATCAATAAATATCAAGCCGAAACAATAACATGGCGTGACAGAAAGGTTCGGTTAAAAAATATTAAGCCAGGATATCTGGTGCTTCGGAGAGTGGCCAACCCTGACACAATAGGCAAGCTTCAGCTGAAGTGGGAAGGACCTTTTCTGGTAGTATCCTCGTCAAGACCCGGTTCCTTTAGGTTGAAGGATATGGATGGCAACGACATTCCTAGATCTTGGAATGCAGATGAGCTTCGGCGGTATTATGTGTAACCTGATGTAATCTTTTTTATTCTTTCCTATGGCACCCTTTTCCTTTCCAAAGGGGGAGAAAGGTTTTTAATGGGGCCATAGCATGTAATTTCTCTTTTTCTTATACCAGCTCTACAAGAGCAATATCCCCCGAAGATGTAAATGTAAAAACTGGGCATGCACCATCGAGTGCAAAGAGAAAAAGGAAAAACAGGGAGAAGCTCGAAAGACGTCCCTAAGGGGATGCAGAGCACGACAAAGCTACAAAAAGTCGTTCCAAAGGAGCGCAACGTAAGTTTTCTGCTCAAAAGTCATTCCTAAGGGAATGCAGAGCTTACAGCGAAAAGTCAAAGATGATTCCGCCGAAATAAAAGGCGAAGCGCGAAAAGTCAACGCGAATACCGCCGAAATAAAAGGCGAAGAAGCTCCTAAGGGAGGCTTACAGCGAAAAGTCGGCGCTGATACACCGAAAAATAAGCGGTGAAGTCGAAAAATAAACGGCAAAGATTTGTTATTCCTAAGGGAATAAGAGTTGTGGTTATGGTTTCGTATGTGTCTTTGAACATTCATTTGCACGAAACATTACATCATACATTTGCATTCATAAACATTCACTTAGACATACATAGGATCATCATCATCATAACATACAAACTTGCTTCGGCTTCGAAAGAGAAGGCTTCGGAAAAAAGGGAAAAAGAGGCAATTTTATGCTTCGCTGTGTACGCAAAGAAGGGAAGGTGTTTTTTGCCTTCGGCTCAAAAGTATTAATTTCGTCCACACCAAAGCATTTCATACATTGACAGAAAAGTAAGATTATATTACAAAGTGAAATTTGATTACATCATATTTTATACAAAGTTTTTTGAGCTATTTTTACAGACTATTCGAGCTTCGACAGCATCCATAGAGCTTCATCCTTTTACTCTGCAGCTTCAGCTTCGGCTTGGTCAACCTGTATGTAAGTATTATAAGCTAAATTCAAAATTCAAAGGAAAAGGTAAGCATAAGGTATGATTTCGTTACCAGCTTAAGGTGGCTTCGAGCTTCGTCACCAGCTTTGCTCCGGCCACCCTTTGTCCATACTAATTTTATGAATCTATTCACAATACTTCGGGCCAGGCTGGGAATATTATCTAAGTCTGCTGGTGACAGGCTGAAGTTGGGTCTATTAACAATCTTTTCGTGTTCACAGCCAGACTTCAAAAAGGCAACAGCTGTCCCCCGAGAAGCTGCCAGAGCACAGAAGTCGCCATGCCCAGCTATAACTTCGTCAAGATCATTAATTTCACCTTCAATATGCTCGAAGGCACTAGGCAGGTCTTCAGCCGAAGGAGTGAACTTTTCGCTGCTAGCTCCAACAAAATGAAACACCTGCTTCAACTGTTGGATGCATCGATTGCTGAACTCTAGGCATTTATTCTGAAGATTTGTCAAGGATTCTTTCAGCACCGAGTTTTTTTGAAATTCGGCTTCAAGCTTTGAATCAAGTTTCAGCTTTTCTTGTTCAAAATTTTCTGATTGGGAAAGAAGCTTTGAATTTAATTCTGTTATTTTGGCTTCAGCATCCGCTAATAAGCCTTCGGCTATTTGAAGCTCGAAGTCTTTCTTTTTGATGGCGGCTGATTGCTCTTTTATTTTGTTTTCTAAGTTCCCCATTATAACTTCGTGCCTTTTATCTTCTAAGTCATGCTGCATTTTTAAGGCTTTGCTCAAAAGCATACTCTGTGGACAAATGACCTTCGTTACAAAATATTTGTGTTATTACAAATAGTAAGGGTTAGACACAAGATGTTTACCTTAAAATTGGAATAGAACAAACTGCCAACAATGTGTTGTCGTCGGTAGCGGCTGATATCTGCTTCAAGCTTCGGGAAACCGATACTCTTTGATAGAGTACCGATGACCTTCGCACCAGTCTGATCTCGTATGCAGCCTAACTTTTCGTCATCAATGCCACCGAAGAGAAGTGCTCCCGGCCGATACTCGCAGGATATAGCATATTCTTTTAATTCCTCTTTCTCAGCTTTTGTCAGCTCTTGGCCAATTAAGTTTTGAAAGTCAAAGGTTTCATCTTCCGAAGCATCTTCGGTCATCTCTTCCTTCTCGGGTTTTGTGGCTGCAGTCTCTTCGGTGGCTGCGGCAGCTTCTTCCGCAGCCATGTTTAGTAGCATCTTGTCTATATCAGCAGCTATGCTCTCTAAATTAATATCTTCGGATTTGGCATCTTCGGCTCTGACCTCTTCTGCGGCAGCCTCCGAAGGTACAACCTCGGTAGCTGTCATGCTTTCAATGGCTGGCACCTTCGGAGCTGAAGCCCTTGGTGGATTTGCTTCAATAACTTCTGTCACAGTAATGATTCTTTGCCTCTTTGGCCTAGGTGCTTTCGTTTTTATGGGCTCCTTTTCCTTCTGAAAAAGCTTCGTCAGATGTAGCCCCAGTGAACTTAGTTTGACAGGCAAAGTTTCAGTTATTACCTTTAGGATTTCCTCTATTTCAGAAGTAGAGGATGTCGCAGAAGTCTTTTCTTCTTCATCAATTGATTTTTGCTTCGAAGTCGAGGTTTTTCTTTTCTTCGAATGTAACACCCGGTTTTAAGAGACAAAGCCGGGTGCATCTCATACATGCGCCAAAGAAGACAACATATATAATCACAGAGTGTATAGAGATAAATGTCACAATAATCAGAGTACTTTTTACATAGCGGAAGTCTTACAAAATAAAAGGTAAATATAACAGGATCTAAAATCCATCCTTGGCGCCAGAAAGTCAACTGGGAGACGCCACCTAGATCAAATCGAACTCCTCGTTATGGCTCCTCTTGAACCACCTGTTCTTCTCCTGTGGGGGGGTGTGAGACAACAAGGGTGAGCTCACACATGTTCATCGCTCAACAAGTTGTGGGGAATAATGTGGCATGAACTCACCAAAGGTGGTAGCTCATGAAGTGTAGGGCTTATCAAAGAAAATGGTTAAAGCTGAGCATTGCTTTTAATGTTGGTCAAACTTTTATTAGCAATTACTAGATGTAAGTAAATACCAAACTATAATAAATAATAGAACAAAATTAATAAATAATCCCATGCAAATGCATATGACAAATTGAGTTTAGGTTCCATAAATTAATCACGTGAGGGTCCAAGTACCACTAATATGTTTAAGCAGTCCATATTGGATTGGATCACATTAGATTTTATGCTCCTATTTAAGAATATCATTTAGTTAAGCATATCAAGCTAACTTTATCTTTATGAACTTCTAGTATATATATATAATTTTTTACGTGGAACTTCTAATTGGTATTTTTTATACCCCTAAAATTCTTCATGCCATTAGCAAGTGAGGCTTAGAAAACAAGGGTACCTCAGATTTTAGCTATTAGGTAAGTGTAGAGCAGATTGGGGTGGAAGAAAGTTAGGCAATGAAGACTTTTATTACTGGTGGTGGATCTTGATTCATCTGAGGATCTATTTCTACTAATATCTTTCCTTGTCAAAGTTAACCTTGTTCTTGGGTCTAGTTTAGGGAACATTGGTTGTGATGCCATTATCTGAGTTGGGATAACAATTTCGGGTACATGGGGTAGGTAGCTTAAATAGAGTTTTACGTTGCTTGCAAGATAAATGGGTTGAGCAACTTATAACATAGGCTAGGTTATGGTTTCACGGACAAGTTGGTCTAAGACACCAGTTTAGATTTAAAACTCATTTATCGGAATATGGTTTAGTTAATACTTGAGGTAGATCAGAATTTTCCGTTTAAATTAAAACAGAGGGGTTATGCAACCATTGAATGGTTAAGGTAGCTGCATAAGGTCAGGTTGTTGTATGTGGTGTAGTCGAAATTGGAATCTTAGTCCAACTTGGATTAAAACATATTTATTAGGTTAGATCTGATCAAATTAGATGGGATCAAGATTTAAATTGGTATAACCAGATTAGACTAGATAATATCTACTTAATTTAGTTTGGGATAGGTCATGTTTGTTACTCTAGTGTGGGATAAACATGCTTATTAGGGAAAGACGAATCCATAAGGATAAGGTAGAATCTTTTGAGACTAGTTAGATCTGTTAGGATAAGATAGAATCTTTTCAAGATAAGATGAATTTATTAAGGTAAGAGGGAATCTTTTAAGATAAGATAGACCTATTAAGATAAGAGAGAATCTTTGAAGATAAAATGAATCTATCCAGCTGAGATATATTTTAGTTAGGATAAGTTAGGATTTTTTTAGATGAGATGGATCTATGAGTGTAGGATAGAATCTTTTAAGATGAGATGGATACGGAATACTAAATACATTTTAATGGGGATATTCTAGATTGTCTAGTTATTTTATAAATATTATCCTTTATGCCTGTATGTATATGCAGATGTAATTGTGAACATTTCTCCACAACTCATCACACTCAATCAAAGATCCAAATCAAACAAATATCACAAGAACAAACACTCAAGTGTATAGATACCGATAAAAATAGTTTTGTTTTTGTTCCTGGGAGTAGGTCTCTTATTCCTAAAAGTCACTTTAGGCACAGGATTTCGAAGTGTGAAATCCACATTTGTCTTTAGAAAGAAAATGTAAGAATAATCAGAGTAAAGTGGAAATAGACGAGAAAAGATCAAGATAAGTTTAGAAAAGAATCAGAGTAGCAAAGGTAAGGTTAATCAGAGTAGAACAGTAGAAGGTGAGACATGATCAAGAAAAGTATAGAAAGAATCAGAGTAAGGTAAGTAGGTAAGGGTTTTGTCCATTTCTATCTAGGTTTCGTCCTACAGTCAACATTCCTCTGATACCACTTCTGTAACACCCGGTTTTAAGGGACAAAGCCGGGTGTATCTCATACATGCGCCAAAGAAGACAACACATATAATCACAGAGTGTATAGAGATAAATGTCACAATAATCAGAGTACTTATTACATAGCGGAAGACTTACAAAAATAAAAGATAAATATAACAGGATCTAAAATCCATCCTTGGCGCCAGAAAGTCAACTGGGAGACGCCACCTAGATCGAATCGAACTCCTTGATGCATGGCTCCACTTGAACCACCTGTTCTTCTCCTGTGTGGGGGGGGTGTGAGACAACAAGGGTGAGCTCACACATGTTCATCGCTCAACAAGTTGTGGGGAATAATGTGGCATGAACTCACCAAAGATGGGAGTTCATGAAGTGTAAGGCTTACCAAAGAGAATGGTTAAAGCTGAGCATTGCTTTTAAAGTTGGTCAAACTTTTATTAGCAATTACTAGGTGTAAGTAAATACCAAACCATAATAAATAATCGAACAAAATTAATAACAAATCCTATGCAATGCAAATGACAAATTGAATTTAGGTTCCATAAATTAATCATGTGAGGGTCCGAGCCGCTCATGACCGTGAGCACGGCTAGTATACTAGTTTTACACTCTACAGAGGTTGCACATCTTTACCCACAAGCCGTGTTACCCATCTGCCAAGGGGTCATGAATCCCATACACCTCTACCAAGGAAGCAAGGCAGGGTAACACTACGAGGCCTTTACAAAGTTCCACTAGCTTCAGAAATCCCGCTACAGTTTATAGGAAGCTCCTGTGCAGGAATCCCTCGCCTGACCGCCATCGCAGCAAAATCAACCCAAGGACCCTCCTAGCCAGGTGTAGACCAACTTAACCATGAGTTTAAGAGCTAACCCAACCCATAGAGCCATGATAAATGGTATAACCTTTCTATTCCCACCTAACAACAAACAAACTTTTAACCTACATCTTGTAGTCTATCTCACCCATATATATCTCTCATCTTAAAAGATTCTATCTTACCCTTGGATATTCACATTATACGACTGGTTACCCTAATCTGGACATAAAACAAAGATTAAGCCCTACTAAAGAATCTTCAGATTATAACCAGCTACTAGCTTATTCATTCCGCTTATTGAATAATTTCCCTTGCAAAACTATTACCATATGCTACTAACTTCGATGGTCAATACTAGGAAGGAAAGATTATCAAGCAGCAACAAACGGAAATGGATCCTCCAAATCCTCCACCGGTTGGAATCGACCAAGTGGTTGCTACCCAAAGGATGGTAATACAACAATTGACAGACATGGTGACTGAAATGCAAAATCAGATAAGACAAGAACGCGAGGAAATACGTCAGGTCCGTCTAGAGATACGCCAAGAAATAAGGCAAGCACGGTTGGAGAGACAACGACAACAACAACCACTACCTCCACCCCTACCAGCTCCACCAAGCTACATAAACATATATATAAATTACTACTATTTGTAAGATCTAAATGTTACTTTAGTTAGTGGTTGGTATGATACTATTTTAGGAGGAATAATAAGGTCTAATTGACCCCATGTGTTGCTAATAAATTATGCATCATGCTGAGATTTCTGTTTGTACATATGTGTTGAGACAATATGAGTATACACCCTTTCCTTAAAAATCTCGGGACGAGATTTCTGTTAAGGGGGGTAGGATTTGTAGCACCCATAATTTGGATTTTTGGGATTAGTAAAAGAAATCAAAGGAAAGTGTCCTAATGAATAAGTATACTATGGATTTTTTAAAAAAAAACACTGTCAGGTAAAATAAAATAGGAACATAAATTCAGTTTGTAAGTTTTAAGAAATAGATAAAAAAAAGTTTCAATTTGTTAGAATGGATTATTTCCCTTCAAGTACTATTTATTTTTAGTAACTCTTGATAAAGATTTGTTATTGGGTAAATATCTCCTTTACTAAATGCATATCCAGAGGCATTCATTTAAATAAGAAATAAATAAATAAATTTAAATCTCGCATTCATGATGGAGATTTTGATTGCGCATTAAATTTGAATTTTGAAACCTTAACTCGGATTGGGATTTGAAATTTGTAAATCAAAATAGAAAATAGGAAAAGAAAAGAAGAAAACAAATCCCTGCACTTGGGCGGAAACTCCTCTCCGCGGCCCAACTCCACGCCCGGACTCCTGCCATGCGGCCCCCCTTGCAGATGCATCCCTCCCTCACCCAGACGTGCGGGCCCCACCATTCGGCCTCACACATCCGCCATGCGCGCGCCTGCACTGGTTTCTCGGACACGCGGGCCCCGTTTGTAAGGGTCGTCTTCCTCCAGCTGATGGATGTATGCGCAACCGGATCGCGCTGACCGAGTCCTCCGCCGGAGATGCTGGATCTCCCCAACTACCTCCGCCCGCAAATCGAGCTGAGCTAACCGCTTCCACGCGAGCCGCCCTGCTGCGTATAAGTCAATTCCCGTACCCTGGGCCCTTTCTCATGGTCGCCGGGTGAGAACCATAGTCGTAGTTGTGGGTCAGTCGCCCGCCACCGCTGGTCCATGAGTTAATCACCGTCGAAGTCTTGGGATCGGGCCAGAGGCTTTGTCGCACCACCAGGCGTGCGCTCGTGTGCGTGGCGAAGGGGAAATCGACCTTCACACCGTCGGCAATTTGTCGTCGGAGCAAGCCACCCGACCTGGCGCCGTCCCACGTCGAGAACCGGACTCCGCGCATCATTATTAACCGGTGAGCAATTCCCCCTAGTTCGTGTCTGTCATCGCATTCTCTAGTACGTAGCCGTGCTAAGCTCGAATTCCGGTGAGCCGAGCGGCCATACATCACCACCAGCGACTCCATGGTCGCGGACCATGGTGGTCTGCACCACAAATACCACGATCCGAGGTGGAACTCACCCCAATCGACTCGGGTCGGGTTGGGTGCGTCGGGGGATTGGTGAGGCCTACGACGGTGAAGTCTCCTGCCGGGTTGTGCACTGCGCCGCCATGGGGGAGGGGCTATTGCTCCGACGGGCTCGGGTCGCAGTGAGGAGAGAGGGTGCCTAGGGTAGAAGAAAGGATAGAGGAAAGAAGGTGGCCTCCTGGCCGTTGGATCGTACCCTACGGTGGAGATTAGACGACTGTGTACCGATTCGCGAGAATAGATCTGTGGCGTCGATTCAGTAATGAACGGTCTAGGTCAGATCGGGGCAGGAGCGTCCTTCATCCGTTGATCTAGGATCCGACGGTCGGGGGTGAGCGCGGATGAGTAACTTGCCTAAATCTAATCTGGTGCATCTGCTGTGGATCGGACGGCTAGGATCCGGGGATACCCCTTCGGCCATGCTACTTTGCACTTAAGCCCCTTTCCTTTGCCACAAATAACCCGCCGTCCACCTAGCTTATACTCTGTGTCTTGGGATGGTTTACACCGTGACCCCTGGTGTGTTCAGGAATTAGAATTGTAGACAGAGAGCTCGGCCTGATTATAAATTAATTACAGAAAATGATTTTTATACAAAAATAAATCCTAGAACTTGTTTAATTAATAGAAATTACTTCTTAACTCCTTTTTTATCCATTCCAGTTGCAACAATTTTGTTATATTATTGTTTATCACGTAGTACCTCTGTTTTGACATGAATGTCACCATAAAATTTATTTCCTAATTAATCTTATATCAAATACATAAAACCTTAGGAAATTCATAATTTATCCATTTTAACTCTGATTTGATCCGTTCCAGTTGCGTTAGCTTCGTATAAATATTTACTACACAGTAACAACGTTTATTATACCATATCCCATTATTTTATGATCAGACCTTTACTTAACTCATGTTGGTTAGTCTTGTTAATGTGTTCATCATTATCTACCAAAATATAATTTGGGGTAAATTTATAACTTAGATTAAAATTGAGATAATTATTTATAAAAAACCTCTCAAATGATGTATGCTAACCAATTTATAATATAGTTTAATATTTTAATCACGCAGATCTTCTATGAAATATAACTTCTTAATCATAACTTCGATTGTAGTAGTTCTCGTTCCCACGATCTCGTCGCAGCGCGTAGATCATTATTATGCAGTATGTTCTTATGTTTGGTGTGATGTTAATTTTATCCATACCATGTTTGTTTGTATTGCTACGAGTAGCAATGAGATCACGAGGATCCGAAGAATCATCCTGGTAACTGGAATCTCAAGTGCCAGGCAAGTTGTGCCCTTGATCCACTTCTGTTACCCAATAATATTCTTTATTATCATTTATCAATGCATAGGTTTAATTTTGATGGGACCCAATAGGTCATCCTAGACTGTTTATCCTTTTACCTTGTTTATCCGTGAATCACTTGGGTAGTTATGCTATTGCTCTATATGGTTTTGGGATTAATATTTCATTACATCCATGTTCCAATTATTCTGTTATGTTATTTATGTTCATTATAAGATCATTATATTAATTGGAACATGGAGCGACCACCCGGGAAAACAGTGCTACCACAAGGGTTTAATGGGACGCCCTTGGCTGATTAACTAGGAAAGCTAGTGGAGGTCTTCCTTACTCGGAAGGGGCAAGGGCAGTAGGGGAGTGGTCAGTGTAGGGAGGTCCTTGGGTTGATTTTGCTGCGATGGCGGTCAGGCGAGGGATTCCTGCACTGGAGCTTCCTATAAACTGTAGCGGGATTTCTGAAGCTAGTGGAACTTTGTAAAGGCCTCGTAGTGTTACCCTGCCTCGCTTCCTTGGTAGAGGTGTATGGGATTCATGACCCCTTGGCAGATGGGTAACACGGCTTGTGGGTAAAGATGCGCAACCTCTGCAGAGTGTAAAACTAGTATACTAGCCGTGCTCACGGTCATGAGCGGCTCGGACCCTCACATGATTAATTTATGGAACCTAAATTCAATTTGTCATTTGCATTGCATGGGATTTGTTATTAATTTTGTTCTATTATTTATTATGGTTTGGTATTTACTTACACCTAGTAATTGCTAATAAAAGTTTGACCAACTTTAAAAGCAATGCTCAGCTTTAACCATTCTCTTTGGTAAGCCTTACACTTCATGAACTCCCATCTTTGGTGAGTTCATGCCACATTATTCCCCACAACTTGTTGAGCGATGAACATGTGTGAGCTCACCCTTGCTGTCTCACACCCCCCCACAGGAGAAGAACAGGTGGTTCAAGTGGAGCCACGCATCAAGGAGTTCGATTCGATCTAGGTGGCGTCTCCCAGTTGACTTTCTGGCGCCAAGGATGGATTTTAGATCCTGTTATATTTATCTTTTATTTTTGTAAGTCTTCCGCTATGTAATAAGTACTCTGATTATTGTGACATTTATCTCTATACACTCTGTGATTATATATGTTGTCTTCTTTGGCGCATGTATGAGATACACCCAGCTTTGTCCCTTAAAACTGGGTGTTACATCGAAGCAACTGTTTTCGCCTCAGACTCTTGTTTTTTCTTCTTTGATTGATCTTCGTCGTCCTTATTCAGAGCACTAGCCACTTGTTGGGACCATGCTTCGTCGCCGAAGGTCCTACAGGAAGAAACAACTTCGGCTGAAGCTGTCGGCACGTGATGACCGAAGGTTGCTGTTCATGAAGCTTCGGAATTGCAAACCGACTTAAAAGTAGAATGACCTTTTAGTCCACAAGTGTTTGAGTCATTGTTGTAAACTTTTATGAGGGGCATGATTGTAATTCCTCACAGGCTGTGTCTTGTGTCTATAAATAGTGAACAGTATTCCTTTACTGTTCACGCATTCCGGTAATTACAATCGCATCACTCGGGAATTATTCCTTGTCAAGGCAGAGGTATAAATGTCTCTAATATTATATTTGAATACATCAGGTTTATATGATATGTAAATGATGTTGTTTGCTTATAGTTTACTTGTTTTTAATGCTTTATATCTCACATTGTTTCATATAATCTTTGAGAATTTAATTATGAAAATTCAACCTTCGTAATTGTATCGTTTTAACCTTCGTCCGAAGTTCATTAAATCCTTGAGGAAATAATGCTTCGACGGACGAAGGACATTAACATTTAACATTTTATGTTGCCTTGTTCTTAATTCATAGCATTTGAGAACAAGTCCCCAACATTGGCGCCCACCTCCGGTGAACTCACTACCACTTTTTCTGAGCTGATGGCTTCGTTCAATATTCAAGCTGGAGCTGCTTTGGTTCCAAAGCTGGTACTCCCGATAACAGGCGGTTCATGTTCAGAACCAGCCAACAAGAAGCAAAAGAAGGAAGCACAGAGAAGGGTACAACATGTCGGGGTGCAAGGACCCTTCATCAAGTCCATATGGTCTCACATTCCTATTACCTTCTCCCAAGAGGATCTTCAACTCAAGGATTACCCACACAATGATGCTATGGTTATCTCTTGTGTTATCAAAGGATTTCTGGTCCACAATGTTTTGGTTGATACAGGCAGTGCAGTCGACATCATATTTGCTAAAGCCTTCAGACAGATGCAAGAGCCCGAAGATAAAATTCTTGATGCCACACATCCCCTCTGTGGCTTCGGAGGAAGGCAGATTGTAGCACTCGACAAAATCTCAATGTCAGTGGCCTTCGGATTCATCAACAACACAAGAACTGAACAAATTATGTTTGATATCGTTGACATGGAGTACCCTTACAATGCAATCATTGGTCGTGGTACTCTTAATGCCTTCGAAGCAATTCTGCATCCAGCTTATCTTTGCATGAAAATACCTTCGGACCAAGGGCCCATTGCTATTCATGGAAGTCAAGAAGCTGCCAGAAGGGCCGAAGGAAATTGGACAGACTCAAAAGCAATCCATAATATAGATGGAGCTGAAGCTTGTGAGCAATACAAGTTCAGAAGGGAAAAAGCTGCTTCGGCTGACCAGCCGAAACCCATGCTCTTATGTCAATAAAGATGTTTTTGTTTAACAGAGCAGAAGGTGCTATTGGGATCTCAATTGTCCGAAGAGCAGGAGAAAACCTTGATAAGGTTTTTGTTTAACAATAAAGATGTTTTTGCTTGGTCAGCTAATGATCTTTGTGGAGTTAACAGGGATGTTATTGAGCACTCGCTCAATGTTAATCCATCCTTCAGACCCAGGAAACAGAGGCTTCGGAAGATGTCTGATGACAAGGCCGAAGGTGCTCGAAATGAAGTGAAAAGACTCCTCACTGCCGGAGTTATTAGAGAGGTAAAATATCCAGAATGGTTGGCTAACACTATTATGGTGAAGAAGGCCAATGGTAAATGGAGAATGTGTATCGATTTTACTGACCTTAATAAAGCCTATCCGAAGGACGAGTTTCCATTGCCAAGGATAGATTCCATAGTTGATGCAGCAGCTTCATCAGAGCTCATGAGTTTGCTGGACTGCTATTCAGGCTATCATCAAATATGGATGAAGAAGGAAGATGAACCAAAAACCAGCTTCATAACCCCTAGTGGGACATATTGCTACCTTCGGATGCCTGAAGGGCTTAAAAATGCTGGAGGAAGTTTCAGCAGAATGACAGCAAAGGTTCTCCATTCTCAGATAGGCAGGAATGTACTAACTTATGTTGATGATATCATTGTAAAAAGTACGAAGCAGGATAACCACATTGCTGATTTACAAGAGACCTTCGCTAATTTTAGACAGGCTGGTCTAAAGCTGAATCCAGAAAAATGTGTCTTCGGAGTAAAGAAGGGGAAATTTCTCGGTTGCTTAGTTTCAACAAAGGGAATTGAGGCCAACCCAAGTAAAATCAAAGCTATACTTCGAATGGAGCCACCTAGTACAAAAAAGGGGGCTCAAAGATTAACAGGAAGGCTAGCATCTCTCAACAGATTCATATCTAGATCAGCAGAGAGAAACTTACCATTCTTCGAAGTGCTGAAGACAGCTGAAGTCTTTCAATGGGGACCACTCCAGCAGAAGGCCTTCGAAGAACTGAAGCAGTATTTGATAGATCTAACAACATTAACTCCACCTACGCCAGGGGCTCCTTTGTTATTATATGTGGCAGCTTCGCACTCAGCGGTAAGCGCAGCACTTGTTTAGGAGAAGCTTGAAGGCTAGGTTAAGAGGCAGGCCCCAATATATTTTGTATCCGAGGTTCTTAGTTTATCAAAGAAAAATTATACATAGTTGGAGAAGGTACTGTATGCTGTCTTGATGGCCTCCAGAAAGCTTCGGCACTATTTTCAAGCTTACAACATAATTGTTCCTTCTTCACAACCTCTGAAGGATATTATGAGGAACCGAGAAGCTACTGGAAGGATTGGAAAATGGGCTGCAGAGCTCAATGAATTCTGTATTGATTATGTTCATAGATCTTCGATTCAGTCCCAGGCATTAGCAGACTTCATTGCTGATTGGACGCCAGGGGCTCAGGAGGAAGAAACAAATAAAGACGCCGAAGCATGTACAGTGTTTTGCGATGGGTCTTGGGGAACCTTCGGAGCAGGAGCGGCTGCTGTGTTGGTTTCACCTTCCAAAGTTAAAACTTGTTATGCGGCAAGACTTGATTTTAGTTGCACAAATAACATCGCCGAGTATGAAGCTCTGCTTTTGGGTCTTCGGAAATTAAAGGCAATGGGAATCAGAAGGGCCATTCTTAAAACTGATTCTCAAGTTATTTCTGGTCATGTTGACAAAAGTTACAAAGCAAGAGACCCGAAGCTTGAAAGGTATCTAGATACAGTCCGAAGGATTGAGGCTTCCTTCGAAGGTTTCTCTGTCAAAAATATTCCTCGTGGAGAAAATGAATACGCTGATCTATTGGCTAAGTCAGCAGCCCAGGGGCTGCCTATACCTTCGGAAGTATTTTTTGAAACAATAAAAGCACCTTCGGTCAAGCTTCTTGAAAGAGCAATCCTCAATATATCCCCTGTTTATAGTGAAGATTGGAGAACTGAAATCATCTCTTTCCTTCAGGGTAATTTTCTTTCAAATGACGAAGCTTATAACAGGAGAATAGAAGCAAGAGCTCGACCATATGTCATAATAAAAGGGGAGTTATACAAGCGCGGGGTCTGTTCCCCATTGCTCAAGTGCTTATCCAGATCCGAAGGTATAGAATTAATGAAGGACATACATGCAGGTCTATGTGGATCTCATATTGGATCTAGGCCCTTGCTTGGGAAAGTTTTTCACCAAGGATTTTATTGGCCAAAGGCAGCTTCGGATGCAGCGGATTTAGTTCAAAAGTGCGAAGGTTGTCAGAAATGTGCAAGAGATCAAAAACAACCTTCGTCTTTAACTCAATTAATACAGCCCACTTGGCCATTGCAAAGGTGGGGTCTGGGTTTGCTAGGTCCATTACCACCTGCACAGGGGAACTTAAGATATGTGGTGGTGGCAGTGGAATATTTTTCCAAGTGGATTGAGGCAAAGCCCTTAGCCACAATAACCTCGTTTACTATTCAAAAGTTTTTCTGGCAAAACATTGTTTGTCGCTGCGGAGTGCCGAAGGCCATAACTGTGGATAATGGGACACAGTTTGATTCTGAAGCCTTCAGAGAATTTTGCAATCAAATCGGCATGAAGATCCATTTTGCATCAGTCCGACACCCAGAATCTAATGGACTTGTTGAAAGAGCCAATGGGATCATAATGACAGGAATAATGAAGTCAATCTTCAATCAGCCAAGGGGAAAGTGGCCAGACGAGTTAATCAAAGTGGTGTGGAGTCATAACACAACCATTTCAAGATCAACAGGCTTTACACCCTTTAAAATATTGTTTGGTGACGAAGCAATAACCCCAGAAGAGGCTAAAACAGGATCGATAAGGACAGTAGCTTCGGCAGAAGGCGAAAACGAAGCTGATTGTTCTGTGGAAAAAGATGCTATTGAAGGGATTAGACTTCAAGCTGTGGAAAACATCAATAAATACCAAGCTGAAACAATAAAATGGCGTGATAGAAAGGTCAAGCTAAAGAATATTCAACCAGGACACTTGGTACTTCGAAGAGTAGCTAACCCTGAAACAGTAGGCAAATTACAGCTGAAGTGGGAAGGCCCCTTTTTGGTAGTATCTTCGTCAAGACCTGGTTCCTACAGATTGAAGGATATGGACGGCAATGACATTCCTGGATCGTGGAATGCGGATGAGCTTCGGCGATATTACGTTTAGTTTGATGTAATTTTTTATATTCTTTTTTGTGGCACCCTTTTCCTTTCCAAAGGGGGAGAAAGGTTTTTAATGGGGCCACAACATGTAATTTTTCTTTTCCTTATTTCAATTCTATAAGAGCGATATCCCCCAAAAAGTAAATGTAAAAGCTGAGAAAGCACCTTCGAGTGCAAAGAAAAAAGAAAAGAGAACAGGGAAAAGCTCAAAGGTCGTTCCTAAGGGAATGCAGAGCTTACAGCGAAAAATAAACGCTGATTCCGCTGAAAGTAAAAGGCGAAGAAGCTCCTAAGGGAGGCTTACAGCGAAAAATAAACGCTGATTCCGCTGAAAGTAAAAGGCGAAGAAGCTCCTAAGGGAGGCTTACAGCAAAAAGTCAACGCTGATACACCGAAAAGTAAACGGCAAAAAGATTTTTATCATTCTTAAGGGGACGAAGGGTCGTGCTTATGTTTTTTTTGAACATGTGTCCTAATATTCATTTGCACATAACATATCATCATGTCATTTGCATTCATAAACATCCATTTAGACATATGTAGAGTCATCATCATGCTACACAAAAAAGACAGGTGCTTCAGAAAATAAGGAAAAGATTCGAAGGAAAAATTTTCTATGCTTCGTTGTGTACGAAAAGAAGGGAAGGTGTTTTTCGCCTTCGGCTCAAAAGAGAAGTTTCATCCACAGCAAAGCAGACTGGATGTGGTTATAGGAGACAGAATATATTACAAGGTATGTACAAATTTACATAAGTTATTCCATATCAATATTACAAGAGTTTCTCCAAGAATTTTTGCAGGAAAGCGCATTACAAGCAATTTTAAGCTTCAGCCAAGGCTTCGTCTTCAGTTTTGTCAAACTTCAGCATTGTCAATCTTCAGCTTCGTCATCCTATATATCAAATAGCACAGTAAGAAAGGTACAAATTTCAAAGGAGAAGGTAAAAGTAACAAACATAAGTTTCTTACCGGCTTCAGATGGCTTCGAGCTTCGTCGCCTGCCATTTTCCGCCCGCCACTTACCCAGATCTGGGTCATGAATCTATTTCCAATGCTTCTGGCTAAGCTTGGGATATCTAACAAATCTGAAGCTGACAAGCTGAAGTTTGGTCTGTTCACGATGTTTCCATGTGTGCAGCCAGCCTTCAAAAAAGCAGCAGCTGTGCCCCGAGAAGATACCAGGGCGCAGAAGTCAGCGTGCCCACCAATAACTTCGTCAAGGGCATCAACTTCGCCTTCAATATGTTCTAATGTTCTTGGCAGATTTTCAGCTGAAGGTGTAAATTTCGAAGAGCTAGCTCCGACAGAGTGAAATACGTCCTTCAGCCGCTGCACACATCGGATGCCGAAGCTTAAGCATTTCTCCTGAAGTTCTGTAAAGGATTTCTGCAAATTTGAGTATTTATCCACTTCAGCTTTCAGGCTTGTTTCAAAATATTTCTTTTCTTGCTCGAATTTTTCTGATTGACGGAGCAATTCATTCTTTAATTTATCATTTTCAGTTTGGACTTCAGCTAAAGAGCCCTCCATGGTCTGAATAACAAAATCTTTCTTTTCTAATGCACCTTCGTGCTCTTTGACCATGATTTCAAGATCTTGGATTGCGAAGTCTTTCTTTTTCAGATTGGTTTCGTAGTTTTCAATCTTTTCAGTCAAATCTTGAATGACGGTTTTATTTTTCTCTTCCTCCAGATCTTGTTGCATTTTCAGAACCTTGCTTAATAATATGCTTTGTCGAAATGATCTTCGTTAGAACACGACCCAAAAGTTAATAATAACAGTAATAAAATAACAAAAATATTCGTTACCTTGAAGTTAGCATAAAGCAAGCTTCCGGCGATGTGGTGTCGTTGATAACGACACAGGTCCGCTTCCACCTTCGGCAAGCCAATGCTTTTGGAAAGGGTTCTGATAATTTTGGCCTCGGTGCGGTTCCGAAGGCACCTTAGTTTCCCTTCGTTCACCCCACCAAATAGCATAGTGCCTGATTTATATCCGCAAGATATGGCATATTTTTTCAACTCCTCTTTCTCAGTGTTTGTTAACTCTTGTCCAAGTAGGTCTTGAAAGTTAAAATCTTCTCCTTCAGAAATTTCACCAATTTGCTCTTTCCCCTTTTCAGTTGCTGTATTCACTACAACCACAGTAGCTTCTTCTTCGGCCATTTTCAGGAGAATATTGTCAATAACCTCAAGTGTAGTTTCCAGGTTCGACTCTTCGGTGGCCCCGGCTTCGGCCCCGGTAGCTTCGGGTTCGCTGGTTTCAGCTTCAGTAGTTTTCATCCCAGTAGCTTCGGCTTCGGCAGTTTCAGCAAAGGGAATTTTCGGCACCGTTGCCGGTGGCGGCGTCTGGTGGATCACATCTGTTACTTGAATAATTCTCCGTTTTTTCGGCTTCGCAGGACTTTCTGCTGCCGAAGCTGCCTTGTCCTTCTGAAAAAACTTCGTCAGTTCCAGTGCCAGTGGACTTAGCCTGATAGGCAAGGGTTCAGTCATTACCTTCATAATTTCTTCTACTTCAACAGCAGAAGGAGAAGCAGGAATATCTTCTTCTCGGACCGACGTTTCCGGCTCCGGGGACGCACCTTTTCTCTTTCTTGAAGTGGCCACCTTCGGCTCAGGATTTAACTCTTCAGCGCTAAGACTTTCAGAATCTTTCTTTTTCTTCTTGGCTACCTTGACGACCTCTTCATCAGTAGCGCTAGCAATCCTTTTTCGCTTCGGGCCTTCGGCATCTCCGCCCAGTCGACCGTAGTCAGCGTATTCAAATCCTATGGCATCAAGCACTCTGTTCAGCCTTCGTTTCGGCCGAGTGCCGAAGGCCGCTGTCATCAGTTGGTCCTCTTTTTTAGAGTAGTTCCCAAGAATTTCATTGCTCATCATTTCAATTGTATCAAGCCATTTTTGGCAGGGCACTTTAAAAAATTTCTTGAATTTATAATGATAAGGTAGCCTGACGAGTTCCCCCTCTTTCTTTTCCCCTTCAAGCTTCGGCATTGTCCACTCTTTCATCGTTGGAAAAACTCTGAAAGCCAGGAATTCTTGCACTAAATCTCTAGTGCCAATATGTTCTGCTATAATTTTGAATTCGCCCAGTGCAGCCCAAGTTAGACCTTCTACTACCATTTTGCATCGGGGTCTTGTTTCTCCGAAGATTAATTCAAGAGGGCTCTGAACCAGCTTCTCTTTATCTTCATCAATTTTGACATAAAACCATTCTGATTTCCAGCCTGCCGGCCATTTGCTTCGGTAGCTGATCACGGGAAACTTCGTGGTTTTCCGATAAGCAAAATTATAGCAGCCAAAATTCTCATGCAATCCATCTTTTCTGGCCTTAGTTTGGTAATGTAACTCATGAACTCGACAGAAGCTGTCAGCAAATGGATCCACCGCCTGACTTCGGAGAGCCCAGATATAGACGCTGAGCCTGACAATTGCGTTGGGAGTCAGTTGGTGAAAGTAGATACCAAATCTTTGCAGCACATCAGATATCATCCTATTTAAGGGGAATCTTAATCCAGCTTTTAGAAAGCTCTTAAAAATAACTATTTCATCTTTTTCTGGCTTCGGGGTAGTTTCTTCCCCCCCGAAGCGAAGTAGCTTCTTCTCATTCTCACTGAAATAACCCGACTTCACCATCTTGGAGAAATCAGCCTTGGAGACAGTCGACTTCCCGAAGTCCAAGTGGCTGGGCTTGCTTGGCACGGCAATATGATAATCATCATCAGAATCAGCTTCCTCAATATTTCCTTCTTCCGCTTCGGCAACAGCTTCTTCTGTCTCGGCAGTAGTCTGCCCTGTCTCAGCAGTACGGATTCCTTCCGAGGTCACCAGTCCGGATCGTTGCATCGCTTCGGAGATAGGAACAGTCTCCGCTCCTTCGGCTTCGCCTCCCTTACGCTCAACTCTTGCGGTAGAGCGCACTCTGGCCATTTAATTCTGAATTTCTTGGGAACTAAAGAACTTTTTCTTCCGAAGCTTTTTCTTCTGATGAAGTAGGCTTTAAAATTGGAGCTTCGTCTGCTTGCGAGAGTCAAGCTTCGGCTATGGTTAAAAATTTTGGCAGCAAAACAGTGCAATAGCAATGAATGCTGTGGTAACTTCACACCTACCCGTCTGTTTATATAGTGCTGCAGGTAAGAAGGTGAATCGTCAGGATTTACACACCAGGCAAACAGCTGCTTACACCCGCTGCGCGGTGGACCGCAGAGACCAAATAGTAACCCTGCAGGGTGGGACCGCTATGCGCTCGGAAACTGAATCGTTTCTCGACAACGAGCTCAGGGAAGGTGTTTTTTCGGACCTTCGGCTTCCTGAAGCCTAAGAGACTTTTTTCACGGATCAAGCTCGTTACGAAAAACGATCTAGCACCGCGAAGGGGCTACTGTTGGGACCATGCTTCGTCGCCGAAGGTCCTGCAGGAAGAAACAACTTCGGCTGAAGCTGTCGGCACGTGATGACCGAAGGTTGCTGTTCATGAAGCTTCGGAATTGCAAACCGACTTAAAAGTAGAATGACCTTTTAGTCCACAAGTGTTTGAGTCATTGTTGTAAACTTTTATGAGGGGCATGATTGTAATTCCTCACAGGCTGTGTCTTGTGTCTATAAATAGTGAACAGTATTCCTTTACTGTTCACGCATTCCGGTAATTACAATCGCATCACTCGGGAATTATTCCTTGTCAAGGCAGAGGTATAAATGTCTCTAATATTATATTTGAATACATCAGGTTTATATGATATGTAAATGATGTTGTTTGCTTATAGTTTACTTGTTTTTAATGCTTTATATCTCACATTGTTTCATATAATCTTTGAGAATTTAATTATGAAAATTCAACCTTCGTAATTGTATCGTTTTAACCTTCGTCCGAAGTTCATTAAATCCTTGAGGAAATAATGCTTCGACGGACGAAGGACATTAACATTTAACATTTTATGTTGCCTTGTTCTTAATTCATAGCATTTGAGAACAAGTCCCCAACACCACTCTTTTTCTTTTTTGTACTTCGGCACCCTTGTCCAGTAGCTCATAGTCAGGATATTCAAAGCCTATAGCATCCATCACTCGGTTTAGCCTTCGTTTCGGACGGGTGCCGAAGGCCGCTGTCATCAATTGATCTTCCTTTTTAGAATAATTTCCAAGAATTTCGTTACACATTACTTCGATTGTATCCAACCATTCTTGGTAGGGTACTTTGAAATGTCTCTTGAATTTGTAATGATAGGGCAGCCGGATAAGTTCTCCCTCCTTCTTTTTTCCTTCGAGCTTCGGCATGGCCCACTCGTTCATAGTTGGAAATATTTTGAAAGCCAAAAATTCCTGCACTAAGTCTCTAGTGCCAATGTGCTCTGCGATAATCCTGAATTCAGCCAGTGCAGTTTGGGTTGGACCCTCTGGTGTCATATTAAATTGGGGTCTGGTCTCTCCAAAGATCAGCTCTAGCGGGCTCCGGACCAACTTCTCCTTATCATCATCAACTTTGACATAGAACCATTCTGATTTCCAGCCTGTCGGCCACTTGCTTCGGTAACTGATCACAGGAAATTTTGTAGTCTTCCGGTAGGCAAAATTGTAGCAGTCGAAGTTTTCATGCAACCCATCTTTCCTGGCCTTGGTTTGGTAATGCAGCTCATGTACTCGGCAGAAACCTTCGGCAAACGGTTCCACCCCTTGGCTTTGGAGAGCCCAAATGTGAACGCTAAGGCTAACGATAGCGTTAGGAGTTAGCTAATGAAAGTAGATCCCAAACTTCTTCAGCACATCAGCAATCATTTTATTCAAGGGGAATCTCAAACCAGCTTTGAAGAAACTCTTAAAAACTACTATTTCATCTTTTCCTGGCTTCGGAGTAGTTTCCTCTCCACCAAAGTGAATCAGCTCTTTCTTCTCTTCATTGAAATACCCCAATTTCAACATTTTAGGTAGGTAACCTTCGGAGACTGTGGATTTTCCAAAATCAAGGTGGCTGGGTTTGCTCGGCACAGCGCTGCTATAATCATCCTCAGAATCGGTCTCCTCAACATCAACTTGCTCTGCTCCGTCGGCAGGGACGTCCTCCAATGTTACCAGCCCAGATCGCTTCATGGCTTCGGAAATCGGGACGGTCTCAACAGCTTCGGTCTCATCTCCCTCGCGATCAACCCTAGCAATGGAGCGAACTCTGGCCATTTAATTATGTCTCTCTTGAAATTTTTCGTTGTTGACTTTTCTGATTTTCTCGAAGCTCTTCCTTTTGTGACGAAGCAGATTCAAAAGCGGGGTTTCGTCTGAGCACGATGATTAAGCTTCGGCTATGACTAAAATTTTGGCAGCAAAACAGTGCAATAGCAATGAATACTGTGGTAACTTCACACCTACCCGTCTGTTTATATAGTGCCGCAGGTGAGAAGGTGAATCGTCAAAGTCTCCCGCACCGAACAAACAGTCACCCGCACTCGCTGAACGGTGGGCCACAGGGTTCGAGAGGGTGAATCGCCAGGGCGCGCGTAACTGATTCAAGATGGAGCCACCTCGGTGGATTATTTAATCGTTTCTCGCCAACGAGCTCAGGGAAGGTGTTTTTCGGATCTTCGGCATCCCGAAGCATAGAAGACTTTTTCACGGATCAAGCTCATTACGAAAAACGATCTAGCACCGCGAAGGGGCTACTGTTGGGGGTATGCTTCGTAGCCGAAGATCCTAAAGAAGGAGAACACCTTCGGCAGACACTCTCAGGAGCAAGCGCCGAAGCTATTACTTAGAGAGCTTCGGCACAATGATAGATCTTAAGACGAAGGGCTGAACCGACTTAAAGATGGATTGACTCAAAGACCCATGATGTTTGTGTCATTATTGTAATCAATTGTAAAGGGCTTAAATGTAATTTTACGCAGGTTGCATCCTGTGCCTATAAATAGGTGAACAGTACCCCGGCACTGTTCACGCGATCCTGTAATCACTGGCACATTACGCTTGAATTATTGCTTTCCGCCAAGGCGAAGGTATAAATGTGCCCAAATATTATGTTTTAATACTTATATATTCATATAATAAAATATGTGAATATATTTTATACTTTATATTTCATTTCTCATCGTTTGTTGTTTTACAAGTATGATTACGAAGGTGAAATCTTCGTAATATTTTACTCTTGACCTTCGTCCGAAGCTCATTAAATCCTTGGGGAGATAATGCTTCAACGGATGAAGGGCATTTATACTTAACATTTTTGTGTTGCCTTGTTCTTAATTCATAGCAGTTGAGAACAAGTCCCCAACATCCTCCATGTTGTGAAGAATGGTGATGATGCTCTCATATCTTTGTTGTGGTAGCAGGGAGATAATCTTCCTCACAATGTCCACATCACCTAGCTTATTAATGCCAATAGAATTGAGCTCATTAATGATTAGATTCAAATGAGAGTACATATCTCTAACGAGCTCATCATCTTTCATAGCAAAAGAATTATACTCATTTAAGACTAGACAATGTTTTTGCTCACGGACATTGGATGTGCCGTCATGGAGCTCATGCAATTTTAACCAAATCTCATTAGCAATTTTCAATGTAAAAACTTGATTAAAAATATCCATGCTAAGAGATTCATACAAGCAATTTTTGGCTCTAGCATTTAAATGAATTTCTTTTTCCTCACTCGTGGTGGGTTTCTCGGGATTTTTGAGTGGTTTCATCCCATCACGAGTGACTCTCCAAACACCTAGATCAACGACCTCTAGGTAACAAGCCATTCTAGCACTATAATATGGAAGTGCCGTTGAACTGTGGTGGCCTATGGGTATCCATCCCTTCCTCTAAAAAGCGTCGGCTCTTTTAGCGGTGAAGCTAAAATGTTTCAAATGAGCCAAACCAGGCTACGATACCACTTGTACGAAACGGGTGACGCCTAAGAGGGGGTGAATTATGACTTCAAAAACTTTTACTAAACCAGGCCACAAATAAATCCCTAGAGCAAAACCTATGCAAATAATCATATTAGAATGTGCAAACTAGGTTTTGTCTAAGTGTTGTTATCTCTACCGCAATTGCTAAGTTTCAATCTACACTATATAAGCATAAAGACAAGATTGAAACTTAAATGCTTAATATAAATGCGGAAGTTAAAGAGCGAGGTAAAGATGCAAACTCTTGTGGATGACGCTGGTATTTTTACCGAGGTATCCGGAACCGCGCAAGGTTCTGACTAATCCTCGTTGGTGCCCCTACGCAAAGGGAAGCCCACGCGAGGGCCAAGCACCTCGGTCGAGTAACTCCGTAGAGAGCCGCGGGCCATCTCCATGCGCTAGTGGTGCTCCGCTTCCGGCTCCTCTCGGACGCTCCCCGTCGTGTCCACTATCGAGCTTTCGGCTGAAACTTCACGGGCCTCGTTCCCTCCGGTACACGGTGGCAGCCATGACACAAACGCGGTTGTCATGGTCTCGCAAGACTCTCGCTCCACTCGGTACAATTACAACGGCTCGCACATGAGCCGAGGGGTTGTGTGGCTTTACAAAACTCACTCAACTAACTAGGGTTCACCTAGAGCAAGCGCTAAAGCGGTCTAACTAACCTAAGCACTTCGCAGAGCACCTACGCTAATTACCGAGTGATTCTATTAAGCACTTGGGTGTTTGAGCTCTTGGAAATGTGCACTATATGCCTTGGTATGTTGCTTGGGCTCTCATACATGAGAATGACCGGTTGGGGTGGTATTTATAGGCCTCAACCCCATTTCTAGCCGTTGGACAGAAAGCAGCAACTTTCCGTCGACGGGCGCACCGGACAGTTCGGTGCACACCGGACAGACACTGTGCAGTGTCCGGTGCCCGCCACGTCAGCCGACCGTTGCGGTCTGTAGCAGTCGACCGTTGGATCCGAGTGTTACCCAGACTGTCCGGTGCACACTGGAAAGTCCGGTGCTACAGCCCGAGGGTGCCTGTCTGTGGCCCCTCTGCGCAGACTGTCCGGTGCACACCAGATAGTTACTGTTCACTGTCCGGTGCGCCACCAGGCGCTGGCTGACAGCCCTTCTCTTGGATTTCTTTGTTGATTCTTTCGGGCTTCTTTTGTTCTTGAGTTTTGGACTTCTATGCTTCTTTTTATGTCTTCTTTTGAGGTGTTGCATCCTCGTTGCCTTAGTCCAATCCTCTTCACATCCTATGAACTAGAAACACAAACACTAGCAAACACATTAGTTCACAGATTGTGTTAATCATCAAACACCAAAACTCATTAAGCCAAATGGCTCGGGGTCCATTTTCCTTACAATGTTAACTTTGTGCTGCTTTGTTCCTCCTTTTCAGTGTTGGGACACTCAAGATCTTCATCAGTTCAGTCTAAGTCATCTTGTACAACCCTTTTCCTAGAGGCAATGTTTACCTTTAACCTACTGCCAACAACCTTTTTCAACGTTGATTTTGAAACAACATGATACCCATCATCCACATCTTCATTGTGAGCAGCTATGTCAGTATCACCTACATCCACTTCATTGTCAGTGTCCACTAAGTCTAAATCTTCTTCACCACTAACATCTGGACAGTCTACTTCAGTTACGGGGTTCAAGTCCTTGTAGAAATCTGGTAGTTTCTCAACCTCTTCGTCTTTAATCGGTTGTGCCTTGACAAGGCTCAAGACCTTGGGGAGAGAAGCAGTTGGGTTTGCCACCACATCATCCCAATCTAAACCACCAACATTGTTATCATGGTCAAAATGCAGATCTGGATACTTCACTCGATCAACCACAGAACACGATGCAATGGTGTTTGAATCTGATATAATGACCCTTAATCCATCATCCAATCCTTTCTAGGTAATAATCAATACACTTTTAGATCCTCGGACTTCTCATATCCAATTTCCTCAACAAAGTCAGTGAACCATACAGTCGACTAGGTGTTAGATTCATAGTGATCAAACTAGGAAACCTTGCCATCAACATAGGACCGCAGTTTACCAAACCCAACAAAAAAACCCACCATGATTAATCTCCACTGTGAACTCATCGCCGCTATGACCTATAAAATTGCGAACTATTTCATTAGAGCCTGACCGCCTATGTCCTACAATCGAAACCCCAAATTTTGGTAACCCTAGGGTGGAAGGAAGAAGAGAGTGTGATTGAAGGGTTTCACTAACCATAGTTCGGCGAGGGTTGTCCTTTCAGTCAAAGTCTAGGAGCCATCACCAAGCTTCCTGGTTGTCCCCCTTTTCATCGTCTTCCTTGACGAATGATGCCCTACTTCTCGTCGCTGAACATCTACAGTTCATAGGAGTCGATCGATTCGAAGGCCAATAGTCGTGGAGAAAGGTAGGAATGGTGGGGGCTATGATGGGGTTTTTAGGTTCCAATGTGTTCCAATGTGTAATACAGTCCACGGTGGCAGCCACATCGGTAAGCGGTATGCTGGAAACCAGGTTTTGTATGGTGCAGTGAATTTTGAGCACTCGAATTACTGGTTTTGGAAGTTGGGTGACCTATGTGTCACCTTGAGCCAAGTTCTTGGACCGCCAGTGTACTCCACTCGTTACAGTTTACTCCCCTGAGGGGGAAGATCTGAAATTGTTTTTGTTTCTCTAACTAGCGAGGAAACTAAGAACAAGACGCAACTAAGCCAGTACCTAAAGGCACACTCTAGAGTCCCTGCTGCTTGAGATTCTGATTAGGGAACCGGTAGATATCTTTGACTACCATTGCTTGTCATTTCTTTAAACCTCTGGCTCTAATAGAAATGTGAAATGGCTTTATAAATCTTATCTTCTCCATCTAAAATGGTGATACTGATTTACGACAAAAATCAACCTACATGCTATTGTCGGATTCATTATCCATATCATTTTTGTCTACCTGCTGTTGCATGATGATTACTTTTGGCATTGTTATATGTGAATCTAGCCTTGATGCTTAGTAGTGTTTATTTCCCAACTGTTAATCTAACTAAAACTACTTCCCTATGGTTACATTTTATACTGCTAATAGTTGATGAATAAATATCAGGGCATGCTCTACACAGAACAAATTGTCATTGGCTTATATTTAAGCTAATCGATGTTTCAATAAAACCAAAATAAAGACATTTTGTTTAGGAATTTTGGGTGGCAACTTGTAAAACCCGAATTTATTTCGGGTAATTCGGGTACCACGATTGGGTACCCGAATTACCCGAACTTTCATGTGACATGTACTTATGTCATTGTTAATTATCAATTTGTGCATCTATAGTTACGTGAAAGTGTGTATGACTTGGGAACTTGTGATTGTAGATTGCCTATGTTTTTAAGTGCATGCATATCATTATTCAAACTATTTTTTCTACTAATTTAATAGGGGGTTTATGAAGTTGACACAATAGTTCAGATAGTTTGGGAATACCCGAACCTGAACCTGAAATTCCGGGTACCCGAATTTTCGGGTATTGTAAAACCCATTGTAATTTCGGGCGTCGATTCTCAAAACCTTAAATTAAGACTACCCAAATTACTCAGTCCGAAATTTTTGGGTAACCCAAACACCCGCCCCTAGGTGTAGGCTTAGGGTACGAACCAGACTAAGCGGTTACTCAGCTCTAGACCACCCCCGAGAACGTGGACTCTTCCCATAGACTAAGTTCGTAGGAGCCAGAACCTCATTCACCATCAAGTGGGTCCCAAAACCAGGTGCAAGGCTAGATACATAGCTTAGATTTCATGATTATAATTGGAGTTCAAACCCATAGGAGGGCTAGAGGTAAACAACATGAGTAAACAGGAAAAGAAGTCGATGGATGAGAACATATTCTTCATAACCGAATACGTGAATCTGTTCAGCGAATGCTAGAGACCAGGTTAATAAGGCGACCCTCGTCGGTCTGGACCACAAATGGCGCTAGAGACTGGGCTTAGGAGGGCGGGTCTTACCGAATGGGTCATAGACAAATACCATCCTATTACATAGGAAGAGTACATTTTCATGCTATCTTGCAAATAGAAGGTATATAGCTGACCTATGTTGCACGAACGTTGCTTACCCTCATATTCAAAGGGTAAGTAGCAGCCTATTCTGCCTTGGTGATTGCCAAAGGCAGAGCTTGACAGTGGCTGTCGGTGGCTACCCCGAACGCTATGGAGATTGGGTTGCGGCCAACGAGTTGGGTCTTGGCACTATGGAGCCCAGTAGTGGAATGACGTAGTGGACCACGCGGGTCTTGGTGTTGCCCTGCCCTTGAAACACCACCGGTGCTTGTGATAGGCCACCATGGGGGGCCGTCCTGACCAGCAGTTACCTCTAGTGAGGTCATGTTAACGAAGGCGTAGCCTTCGTTGGACTCCTTCCTGAAATCCATTGACAAGCTGAAGAAATAGTTGGATAGTTTCCTCACCTGCTGGGCCAGGTGTCAAAGACACCAAGATCTTTACGGCAAGGAGTGTCAGAAATGCCTAGATCCTCAACATAAGGACTGATTCACCAGATGATGGAGGGGAAACTCCGGCCAAGCGGTGAATCATCGTCCATACCTGACGTGCCAAAATGTCAGAGGGGAAAAATCTCTGGTCGGGTGGAAGACTGCACCTACCCTAATCCTAAGATGAGGAGGGGGCTGCGAGGTTTGACTGTTGAGATGGAAGAACACACAATTAGGGGTGGGCATTTTAAAACCAAACCTGAACCCAAACCAAACCCAATAGACCAAATTGTTAGTCTATTCGGGTTTTCGGGTTTGGTTCCTATATGCGCTATATTTCGGGGTATGGGTTCGGTTCCTAATCTTTAAAACCCGAATAGACCGAATAACCCAAAATATAAAAAAGCTCTTCATATGTGATGGTATTATTATATGATTTATGAACTTATTAGCAAAAAATAATGATATCATAATATAAATATTTATGTATGTTATTTTTATAGTCACTTGTTGTAACAATAGTACTTCCAATTAATTATTCATTGTATATAATTTAACAAAAGATACTAGTCTCTCTACTATTTAGGTCTATTCGGTGGACCAAATAGATCGAACTGAATTTGTGAGTTTATTCAGGTTCGGTTCCTAAAATTATTTTGAAAATTTTGGTTCTCATTTTTCAGAACCCGAAATTTCACAAACCCGAATAGACCGAACTGAATTACCCTAATAGTCTGAATGCCCAGCCCTACACACAGTCACGCAAAAACACGGGAGGATCTAGAGTGGTTTGGGCAACCAGAGAATAATACCCTATATCCACTTGTGAAAGTGTTGTATTGCCTAAGCAAGAGTGCATAACCTGTGTCTTGGAACTGAGCCTAGTATCGAGTATGCCCTCCCTTTTATAGTCCAAGGGGGACACGTACAAGGCTATTGAGCCCCGATCGGTGGGACCAAGAATATAGGATAATCGTGGAGTAAGAGCTGAAATCCCCTCTCTCATGTCTTATCCTCTGCTCGGTCTTGGTGTGTGGGCCAAGGCTACAACGTAGGCAAGCGGGCGGTGTCATCCTGTCTCCTCAACACTCTCTCCATCTTTGAACTCAATATTTTCAAATTCTTTTAAAAGTTTCTGCACGTTTACCTCTTTAACTCAATCAGCTCCAATCCTCATGTTCATCACAGCGTCCCATGCCTCCTTCACTGTCCTTTTGGCGCCAAGGGTTCCCCACATCTCCTTTGGCACAGATCTCATCAGAGCACCCATTGCCTGTCGATCTTGCGAGCGCTTGACAGTGGTTTCCGGATCAATGACATCTCAGATTTCCATTACCTCATAGTTAATCTGCATTAACATGGCCCACTCTGCATAATTCGATCGAGTCAACATAGGCCATACCAGGGAACTCTCCTTGATGCCGGACGATGTCACGCTTGAACTGGTCCTGGTGTCACCCATCTCCTGATCCTTCACAGGCGATCTCTGAGAAACAACGAACTTCTTCCTTGGGGGTTCTTGTGGTGGACTGACAGATCCACCGTAGAACATAAACTAGCTCTGATACCAAATGTTGGATCCCCGGTTGGATCAACGAGCGATGAGTACAGCCGCGGCGACGAACGCAGACAGGCGCGGTGACCGAGGCGAGAGCGAGGAAGGCTGAGCGCGCGGACACACACAGGTTAGAACAGATGATTTTGCCTGCATAATGTGCCGCAGCTTTTCTGGGTTTTTCACTGAATTAATAAACGGTGCTTACACGGGCTTGAAGCCCTCCACCCCATCGCCATCGTGCCCCATGATCTCCACCATTTTTGGATCACGCAGATCATGTGCATGCGCAGTGCGAGTGCGACAGGGTCAACACACACCAAGGCGGTTTGTGGTGCCAGGCACAGCACTAACCACCCACAAAGCTATGCCACTAAGACTAGAAAACGTAAACACAAATGTTCCAACTAGATTACACGTGACAACTCTTATTCAGACTAACGTATCACCCCCTTAATCTTGTTGGACTTGAACCATCCCTAGTCTTGATCTCAGTTCCACAAGTCTGATTCGGCTCAAAGGCTTTGTCAGGATGTCTGCAAGTTGGTGTTCAGTTCCCACATGCTCCACATCCACTATGCCTTTGTCAATGTAGTCACGAATATAGTGATATCGTGTATCGATGTGTTTGCTTCTGTCATGATACACGGGGTTTTTGCTCAGCTCAATTGCAGACATGTTATCTATTAACATTTTGAAGTTCTGAGGATTCTTATCCATGATGTCTGCTATCAGCATTCTCAGCCATAAACCTTGACAAGCTCCCAATGCAGCAGCCACATATTCAGCTTCACATGATGACAGGACTACAACCCTTTGCTTCTGAGAGGACCAAGTCACCAAGTTATCTCCCAAGAAGAATAGAATACCTGAGGTACTTTTTCTGTGCACTAAGTCACCTGAGCAATCACTATCTGTGTAGCCAAGCAATGTATAATCTGCTGCTGCCCCCTTCTTGAAATTCACTCCTAGGTTAAGTGTACCTGCCACATATCTAAGAATTTTCTTCACTGCAGTCCAGTGTTCTTTACCTGGGGCCTCCATGAATCTGCTTACAAGACCAACTGCAAAAGCTAGATCAGGTCTAGTATTCACCAGGTACCTCAGACTCCCAACGACACTTCTATATCTGGTCTCATCATATTCAGTCCCTTTCTAAGCAATATGGAGCTTTACTCGCTGCTCCATAGGAGTGTCAGTGTGATTACAGGAAGTCATGTTGCACTGCTCTAGTATCTTGGTTGCATAGGATTTTTGACAGATTGTGATACTATTTTCTCCTTGCTTCACCTCCATTCCCAAGTAGTAGCTGAGCAGTCCCAAATCACTCATACTGAATGTCTTCATCATTTGTTGCTTGAACTCTACAATGCTACTTACAGAAGGCCCATAGATGATTAGATCATCCACATATACTCCCACAACCAGCACGGTTTTGCCAATTCCTCTCCTATAAACTGCAAGTTCTACTTCACATTTTGTGAATCCTAGGGACACCAGTTCTGAATCAAGCCTGATGTTCCAAGCCCTAGGTGCCTGTTTCAGCCCATATAGTGCTTTGTTCAGTCTAAGTACCTTGACTGGCTTCTTTGTATCTTGGAAACCTGGAGGTTGAGTGACACATACTTCTTCTTGAAGGTCTCCATTTAGGAATGCTGATTTTACATCCATGTGGTGAATTTCCCAATTCCCCTGTGTTGCAAGAGCTATCAAAACTCTTATTGTTTCAAACCTTGCCATAGGAGCAAATACTTCATCAAAATCAACATGCACCTTTTGAGCATACCCCTTAGCAACAAGTCTTGCTCTGTGTTTCACTATATTTCCAGCAGCATCTCTTTTGACTTTGAAAACCCACTTCAAACCAATTGCCTTTTGTTCTTTTGGTAGATCTGCCCACACCCAAGTGTGATTTTGTTCAATAGAGTCAAGTTCTGAATTCATGGCCTATCTCCAGCACTGATCTGTCAAGGCACTTTCAACATTTTTTGGCTCATCTGCAGCTAGTAAACAAAAAGCACTGTACTCAAAATCATGAACTTCTTGTGTTGAGTCTAATATGTCAGATATTGTTCTGTATCTCAAAGGAACCATGTCTGAACTTCCTGCATTCACTGACTGAGAGCTATTATTTGAACCAGATGCAGCTTGGGATTGATTCTGGGACACTGAAGGTGTCATAGGAGTTTGTGGTGGCGGTGGTGATGCAGCAGCACCCCCTGAAGACTCACTCGTATCACCTGAACTAGCTGGTGCTTGTATTGTCTGATCTGGCACAATAAACTGAAACTGTGTAGTGAAAGGAATTGTAGTTTCAGTCTGCTGATTCTTTTCTGCACTCTCCCAGTCCCATCTTTCACTTTCTTCAAACACTACATCTCTACTGAAACACAGCTTCTCAGTGGTAGGATCAAACAATCTATACCCTTTTGTACCTGACTCATAACCCAACAAGACCATCTTAGTGGACCTATCTGACAATTTGTTTACCCCTGGGCCAATTTTCTTCACATGAGCAATATAGCCAAATGTTTTAATGTGCTGAACACTGAGTTTCTTGCCAAACCAAGCTTCATATGGTGTTCTTCCCTGTACACTCTTGGTAGGGGATCTATTCAACAAGTAGACTACTGTTGTCACAGCCTCACCCCGAAATCTTGATGGCACCCCTTTACTCTTCATCATGCACCTTGCCATCTCCACTACAGTCTGGTTTCTACGCTCCACTAGCCCATTTTGTTGGGGAGAGTAAGGAGTGGTCGTGAAGTGCTTGATGCCTTGTTCAGTGCAAAAGGCACTAAACATATTTGAATTGAACTCACCACCTCTATCAGTTCTTATGCCCTTCAATCTGCCCTCCTGATCAACTTCAGCCCTTTGCTTGATCTTCTTCAAGAAATGTAGAGCTTCATCTTTTGTCTTCAACAACTCAATCCACATAAACCTGCTGAAGTCATCAACCACTAGCAAAAAGTAACTTTTTCCACCTACTGTCTGTGGACTGATCTATCCACACAGATCAGCATGGAATAACTCCAACCCCTTTGTGACTCTATATGAGGACAGTCTTGGAAAAGGTGTTCGATGTTGCTTCCCAAGAGTACAACCATCACACACCTGTTCAGCTCGGTCTACAATAGGCATTCTTTCAACCATACTCTTCTTTCCAAGATCTCTAAGAGCTCTGAAATTTAGATGGCCAAATCTTGCATGCCACAACCATGCTACATCATCTGCCTTTGACAGTAGACACACTGGAGGTACAACTCCCAACTTCACTATGTAAAGTATGTTCCCAGTGCGAGGTGCACTGACCAACAGGTTATAATCTGGATCAAAAACTTTCAGTTTGCCAGCAAACAGTCTAATGTCACAGCCTGCCTCCTCTAGTTGTCCAAGACTGATTATGTTGCTTTTCAATTGTGGAATATAGTACACACTTGTGAGCACCTTGTGATCTCCCTGTCTAGTATTCATCACCACTGAGCCTAATCCACAGATTCTGACAGTAGAACCATATCCAAATCTCACTGACCCACTGACAGTGTCATCAAGTTGAGAAAGTGCAGACTTGGTGCCTGTCATGTGGTTACTGGCACTAGTGTCCAGTACCCACACTCCATCTGGGTAGATTACTGGCACTACTTTATCTTCAGACAGATGAATTACTCGAGATGCTTCACCCACTGCCCCTTGCACCTCAGCTAATAGAAGTGCTGCATTCTCCACATCTCCAACTACAACATTTGCTTCCTGTTGTTTGTGATCCTTGTCATACTTCTTTGGACGTTTACAGTCCTGTGCCCAGTGGCCATAAATGCCACAATTTCGACATCTCCCCTTTCTTCTTGGTGTCCCCTTTGATGTCAGCTTTGGCTTGTTTGAATTGCTTGAACTACCACCATCTGAACGATGAGGTCCCTTACCTTTCCACTGACTACCACTGCCACCATCCTTTTGAGAGTAAGACTGAAACTGATGCTTATGTTTTTCAAGCTAGTCCTCCTCAGCTAACAACAGTCGACCAGTTTTGTCAGTTACTTGCTCAAGCTTGTCTTCAAACTGATCCTTAGCTGCACGTAGGCGTCCAACCAAGTCTTCAACTATGAGTCTCTTCATGTCACAGAACATTTCAATTGAGACTGCAACCTAATTAAAACGAGGTGGTACAACTCTGTCGGAGAGGAAATCTCTGGCCGGGTGGTGGAATGCACCCGCCCTAAATCATAAGATGAGGAGGGGCCTAAAGCGTTTTGCCTGTTACGAGATTGGTGGATGAACACGCAAGAACACCAAGATTTAGAGTGGTTCGGGCTGCCGGAGTGTAATACCCTACTCCACTATGTGTTGTATTGCTCGTGAGCTTGAGTTGTGCCTAGGATGACTTGAGTCTGAATGAGTGTGTATGGATCTAAGTGCGTCTGAATCCCCTTGTAACGCAGTGTGCCCTCCTTTTATAGCCCAAGTGGGCACGTACAAGGGTGCTGAGCCCCGACATGTGGGCCCAGGGACATAACGGATGTAATACTTGGAGCGACTAATGCTCGTCCCCAGTGCAATCTTCCTTGCACCCTAATATTTGCGATCTGCGTAGTATTGACGTACAGGGGAAGCTTCCCTGGCAACATACGTGTGATGATGGATGGGCACAGTGCTCTTCGCAGCACGGGCGTACTGTTTGGCAATGGAATGGATAGGCACGCCGCCTGTAGGATGGCCTAGATGCCGCCTGCCAGCTGAGTGGACAGGACACATTAAATGCTGAAGGGGCACATCGCCTGTCAGCGGGATAGTCAGGTGGCGTGTCTTCTCTGCAATAAATGCAGAGACAGCACGGCCCAGAGGCCTTACGTCAGGCTCCGCCCGCTGGCTTACGTCACGTGCAATAGGCCACGTGGTAGCATCAGGTCTCCGCCTGGGCGGGGAGTAGTAGTGTTCTGTGGACAGGTCCGCACTAGGCTGGGCCTGGACACATGTCGGCACCGGACCCCTGCCTGAGCAAGGCCTGGTTATTTTCCCCCAGAGTCCCGGGACTCGGCTGTAGATAGTCCGGACCCCACGTAGAGGGGTCCGGGACCTGACCCGGAGGTCTGGGTTGCACTCGCGGGGACCCTAGACCTTGCCCTAGAGGTCCGGTCTACAGGTACATGGGTCTGGCACTTTCCCATGGGGGTCCGGACCTACTGCTGGCATCTTGGAGTGTATCGTTTTCTATGGCCACATGGCGACCCTGGGGCCATCCACGTGGTGGAGTCGGGTGCTGCTCACCATGTGACTAGAGATAGTCGCGTGGGCACCGCATCGTCATGCTGTAGCAAGGGGTACCCCTATTTCAGGGTACCGACAGTGGCCCCCGGGCCCACTTTAGGGGAGGATGCGAGCCTGCAGGTGGGGCCAAAACTTGTACCTTGCGTTAGCTTGGCATGACCAGTGACTGGGGCGCCACCTCTGCGTGTGCCGCATGAACTTGGCGCGCTCGTGCTGTCAGCCTGCCATCGGTCTCATCAACTGTTGCGCCTATCCCCGCGACTGACTAACACGTGGTCTCCGCACTTGATGGCTTTACTGGGCCATGCGCGGGGTGCCTCGATACCATCGCATTTGGTTTTGAAAATTTACCTTCTTCATCTTCTGTGGCAGCTCGAGGAGGCACGGTACTGGTGCGAGCGGTGGTTCAACTTCTCTGCACTCAGGAACCGGCGCCCAAGGAGGATGACTCGTGGGCCCGGGCCCCCACATCAAAGACTGGGCTATTGGTTTCGGTGGAGGTGAAGAGGCGCACTACCGCAGGCGGTGGCGTGCACCTTACGCGGCGGTTTGCCTTCTTCTCACACGGAGGCCGACGCCTAAGGAGAATGACTCGTGGGGCCTGGGCCCCCGTTTCAGGTGCTAGACCGCTGCTTTCGACGGAGGTGAAGAGGCGCGGCGATTCGCTCCTCGCGTGGCGGTTTGCCTTCTCCGCACTAGGAGACCAGCGCACTAGCTGTATGACTTGTGGGGCCAGGCCCCTGCGTCATAGGTTGGGTACACCGGTGTGCATCGGGGGAGACTTCCCATGGCATTTCTAGGTGCGAGCGGGGGAGTCTGCCTTTAAAAAGAGGTTCATCCCTCGAGTAGCAGCCATGCCTTCGCTTCTATCCCACTTGCTGTGCCCTTTCACCTCCGAGCTCTCTGCGCCCCTTTGCCTTCAAGGTCTCTGCGTTGCGTCGTTGTAGTTCGCCATGGCCTTGTAAGTTCATCCCAAGCGTGTCCAGATTGAGTGGATGCTCGACATGGTGTGCTGCCTGCTTGGATGGAGTGCGCCGACGTTTGGTGGAAGGATTCGTACCGACGACATCCTCTTCGGCGATTTCGCCGTCGGGGAGTTTGTGCTCTTCTGACGTTGCCTGGCTTCAAGGATGTTCATCAGCCTTGCGGGGGTGGAGAGCGAGCTGAGCTGTGGCTCCATCTCCCGCATGGACTGATGGCCCGGCGCCATGGACTGGTCGCGCCCTGGCGACGCCGCAACGGCCTCGTCCCCGTAGGAAAACGGGGGTGGGGGCCTCTTCGCTGTGGTGCATGCGTTGAGGTGGTCACCGCCGCCGGCAAGCCGCCCGTGGGGGCAACGCTCCTTCCCGCTTCTTGAAAGGGAAATAGGGTCAAACCTTTTTCCTAAATGATTTTGATGGTTGAATTGCCCAACACAAATTATTGGATTAACTAGTTTGCTCTAGATTATGAGTTCTACAGGTGCCAAAGGTTCAACACAAACCAATAAAAAGTCCAAGAAAGGGTTCAAATAAAAAGAGCAAAAAGCAACCGAAGGCTGCCCTGGTCTGGTGCACCGGACTGTCCGGTGTGCCACCAGATAGTGTCCGATGCACCAGGGAGATCCTCTGTGAACTGCTCAGCTTCGGGAATTTGGGGAGCCACTCCGCTATAATTCACAAGACTGTCTGGTGCAACACCGGACTATCCGGTGTGCCAACAGAGCAACGGCTAACTGCGACAATAGTCGTCTGCAAAAGTCTATAGTGAACAGTGCAACTGCGCGCGCAGAAGTCAGAGCAGGCGCCAGAAGGCGCACCAGACAGTGAACAGTGACTGTCCGGTGCACCACCAGACTGTCCGGTGGCCCCACCTGTCAGAGCTCCAACAGTCGAACCCTAACGGTTGGGTGACGTGGCTGGCGCACTGGATAGTGTCTGGTAGCGCACTGGACTGTCCGGTGTGCCATACGACAGCAGCCATCCCCAACGGCCACTTTGGTGGTTGGGGCTATAAAAACCCCCCAACCACCACACTTCAAGGCATCCAAGTTTTCAGCCAACACATTCAATACAAGAGCTATAGCATTCAATACAAGACACAATTAGAGTGAATCAAAATCTCTCCAAGTCCCAATTCCACTCAAAGCAATAGTGACTAGAAGAGAGAGTTTTGCCGTGTTCATTTGAGCTCTTGCGCTTGGATCGCTTTCCTTCTTCCCCATTCTTGTTCCCGCAACATTTGTAATCAAAGCAAGAGACACCAATTGTGTGGTGGTCCTTGTGGGGACTAAGTGTCCCGTTTGATTGAGAAGAGAAGCTCACTCGGTCTAGGTGACCGTTTGAGAGAGGGAAAGGGTTGAAAGAGACCCGGTCCTTGTGACCACCTCAACGGGGAGTAGGTTTGCAAGAACCGAACCTCGGTAAAACAAATCACCGTGTCACACTCTTCATTTGCTTGTAATTTGTTTTCACCCTCTCTCTTGAGATTCGATTTATTTCAAATGCTAACCCCGGGTAGTTGTGCTTAAAGTTTATAAATTTCAGATTCCGCCTATTCACCCCCTCTAGGCGACTTTCAATTGGTATAAGAACCCGGTACTTCATTAGAGCCTAACCGCTCGAAGTGATGTTGGGAGATCACGCCAAGAAGGAGATGGTGACCGGCGAGAAGCCCGCTACAAGCCACGGGAATGCTCCATCGGGAGAGTCCCGCAACAAGAAGGAGGAATCACCTCCTCACGTCAAGTCACACTGGTGTGGCGACAAGAAGAAGAAAATGAAGAAAGTGGTCTACTACGAGACCGATTCTTCGTCGCCCTCCAGCTCCGACGCACCGTCTGTCACTTCTAAGCGCCATGAGCACAAGAAGTTTAGTAAGATCCCCCTACGCTATCCTCGCATTTCCAAATGTGCTCCTTTACTTTCTGTCCCATTAGGCAAACCACCCGTTTTTGATGGTGAAGATTATAATATGTGGAGTGACAAAATGAGGCACCATCTAACCTTACTCCACACTAGCATTTGGGATGTTGTTGAGTTTGGAGTACAGGTACCATCCGTAGGGGATGAAGATTATGATTCGGACGAGGTTGCCCAAATTCGACACTTCAACTCCCAAGCCACTACTATACTCCTCGCCTCTCTAAGTCGAGAGGAGTATAATAAGGTGCAAGGGTTGAAGAGCGCCAAAGAGATTTGGGACGTGCTCAAGACCACGCACGAAGGAGACGAGGTGACCAAGATCACCAAGAGGGAAATGATCGAGGGGGAGCTCGGTCGCTTCATGCTCAACCAAGGAGAGGAGCCACAAGCTATGTACAACTGGCTCAAGACCTTGGTGAACCAAGTGCGCAACCTCGGGAGCACCAAATGGGATGACCATGAAATGGTCAAGGTTATTCTAAGATCACTAGTTTTTCTTAATCCTACTCAAGTACAATTAATTCGTGGTGATCCTAGATACAAACTAATGTCTCCCGAGGAAGTGATAGGAAAATTTGTGAGCTTTGAATTGATGATCAAAGGCTCCAAGAAAATCATCGAGCAAGGCACCTCCTCTGTACCTGAGGTACAACCCGTTGCATTCAAGGCGACGGAGAAGAAGAAAGAAGAGTCTACATCAAGTAGACTCCCCATCGACGCCTCCAAGCTCGACAACGAGGAGATGGCGCTCATCATCAAGGGCTTCCACCAAGTCCTCAAGCAAAGGAGGGGGAAAGACTACAAGCCCCGCTCCAAGAAAGTTTGCTACAAGTGTGGTAAGCCCGGTCACTTCATAGCAAAATGTCCTATTTCTAGTGATAGGGGCAACGACAAGAGGGGGAAGAAGAAGGAGAAGAAGAGATACTACAAGAAGAAGGGCGGCGATGCCCATGTTTGCCGGGAGTGGGACTCCGACGAGAGCTCCATCGACTCCTCCTCCGACGAGGACGCCGCAAACATCACCGTCAACAAAGGTCTTCTCTTCCCCAACGTCGGCCACAAGTGCCTCATGGCAAAGGACGGCAAGAAGAAGAAGGTAAAATCTAGATCCTCCACTATGTATGCAACTTCTAGTGATGAGGATAATTCTAGTGATGATGGGGATAACTTGCTCACTCTTTTTGCCAACCTAAACATGCAACAAAAAGAAAAATTGAATGAATTGATTAGTGCTATTCATGAGAAGGATGAACTCTTGGATAGACAAGAGGACTTCCTAATTAAAGAGAATAAGAAGCATGTTAAGGTTAAAAATGCTTATGCTCTAGAGGTAGAAAAATGTGAAAAATTGACTAGTGAGCTAAGCACTTGCCATGACACTATCTCCAACCTTAGAATTGAGAATGCTAATTTGATTGCTAAGGTTGAGAAGTCAAATATTTGTGATGATTCAATTACCAATCTTAGAAATGATAATGCTAGTTTAATTGCTAAGATTGATAAATTGAATGCCTCTCTTGCTAGCCTTAAGATTGAGAATGAAAAATTAATTGCTAAGGCTAAAGACTTAAATGTTTGCAATGATGCTATTTCCAATCTTAGAAATGAAAATGCCATGTTACATGCTAAGATTGATGAATTAAATGTTTGCAAACCCTCTACATCTAGTGTTGATCATGTTACTATTTGTACTAGATGTAGAGATATTAATGTTGATGCTATTCATGATCACCTTGCTATGATTAAACAACAAAATGATCATATAGCTAAATTAGATGCTAAAATTGCCGAGCATGAACTAGAAAATGAGAAATTTAAATTTGCTCGTAGCATGCTTTATAGTGGGAAATGCCCTAGCATTAAGGATGGCATTGGCTTCCAACAGGGAGACAATGTCAAGCTTAATGCCCCTAAGAGATTGTCTAACTTTGTTAAGGGCAAGGCTAATACGCCTCAGGATAACGAGGGCTATATTTTGTATCCTGCTGGTTATCCTGAGGATAAGATTAGGAGAATTCATGCTAAGAAGACTCATTCTGTTTCTCACCATGCTTTTATTTATAAGAATGAGGCTTCTAGCTCTAGGCATTCTACCCATGTTAAAATGCCTAAGAAGAAATCTACTATTGCATCAAATGATCATAACATTTCATTTAAGACATTTCATGCTTCCTATGTGCTCACTAACAAATCAGGCAAAATAGTTGTCAAATATGTTGGGGGCAAACACAAGGGCTCCAAGACTTGTGTTTGGGTACCCAAGGTGCTTGTTTCTAATGTGAAAGGACCCAAGACCATCTGGGTACCTAAGAATAAGGCCTAAACTTGTTTTGTAGGTTTATGCATCCGGGGGCTCAAGTTGGATAAATGATAGCGGGTGCACAAACCACATGACTGGGGAGAAAAGGATGTTCTCCTCCTATGAGAAAAACCAAGATCCCCAAAGAGCTATCATATTCGGGGATGGAAATCAAGGTTTGGTCAAAGGACTTGGTAAAATTGCTATATCTCCTAACCATTCTATTTCTAATGTTTTCTTGTAGATTCATTAGATTACAATTTGCTTTCTGTTTCTCAATTATGCAAAATGGGCTACAATTGTCTTTTTACGGATATAGGTGTTACTATCTTTAGAAGAAGTGATGATTCAATAGCTTTTAAGGGAGTGTTAGAGGGTCAGCTATACTTAGTTGATTTCAATAGAGCTGAACTCGACACTTGCTTAATTGCTAAGACTAATATGGGTTGGCTCTGGCATCGCTGACTAGCCCACATTGGGATGAAGAATCTTCACAAGCTTCTAAAGGGAGAACACATTTTGGGACTAACAAATGTTTATTTTGAGAAAGACAGGATTTGTAGCGCATGCCAAGCAGGGAAGCAAGTTGGTGTTCATCATCCACACAAGAACATCATGACGACTGACAGGCCACTTGAGCTACTCCACATGGACCTATTCGGCCCGATAGCTTACATAAGCATCGGCGGGAGTAAGTACTGTCTAGTTATTGTGGATGATTATTCTCGCTTCACTTGGGTGTTCTTTTTGCAGGAAAAATATCAAACCCAAGAGACCTTAAAGGGATTCTTGAGACGGGCTCAAAATGAGTTCGGCTTAAGGATCAAAAAGATAAGAAGCGACAAAGGGACGGAGTTCAAGAACTCTCAAATTGAAGGCTTTCTTGAGGATGAGGGCATCAAGCATGAGTTCTCTTCTCCCAACACACCTCAACAAAATGGTGTAGTGGAGAGGAAGAATAGAACTCTACTTGATATGGCGAGGACCATGCTTAATGAGTACAAGACACCAGACCGGTTTTGGGCCGAGGCGATTAACACCGCTTGCTACGCCATCAACCGGTTATACCTTCGCTGAATTCTCAAGAAGACATCATATGAACTCCTCACCGGTAAAAAGCCCAATGTTTCATATTTTAGAGTCTTTGGTAGCAAATGTTTTATTCTTGTTAAAAGAGGTAGAAAATCTAAATTTGCTCCTAAGGCTATAGAAGGCTTTTTACTTGGTTATGATTCAAACACAAGGGCATATAGAGTCTTTAACAAGTCTACTGGACTAGTTGAAGTTTCTTGTGACATTGTGTTTGATGAGACTAATGGCTCTCAAGTAGAGCAAGTTGATCTTGATGAGCTAGATGATGAAGAGGCTCCATGCGTCGCGCTAAGGAACATGTCCATTGGGGATGTGTGTCCTAAGGAATTCGAAGAGCCTCCATAAGCACAAGATCAACCTTCATCTTCCTCCATGCAAGCATCTCCACCAACTCAAGATGAGGATCAGGCCCAAGATAATGAAGGAGAAGATCAAGAAGATTAGCCACCTCAAGAGGAGGACAATGATGAAGGGGGAGATGCCAATGATCAAGACAAGGAAGATGAACAAGATCCAAGGCCGCCACACCCAAGAGTCCACCAAGCAATCCAACGAAATCACCTCGTGAACACCATCCTCGGCGATATTCATAAGGGGGTAACCACTCGATCTCGTGTTGCTCATTTTTGTGAACATTACTCTTTTGTTTCCTCTATTGAGCCATACAGGATAGAGGATGCACTTAAAGATTCGGATTGGGTGCTGGCGATGCAAGAGGAGCTCAACAACTTCACGAGGAATGAGGTATGGCATTTGGTTCCACGTCCTAATCAAAATGTTGTAGGAACCAAGTGGGTCTTCCGCAACAAGCAAGATGAGCATGGGGTGGTGACAAGGAACAAAGCTCGACTTGTGGCCAAGGGATATTCACAAGTCGAAGGTTTGGATTTCGGTGAAACCTATGCACCCGTAGCTAGGCTTGAGTCAATTCGTATATTACTTGCGTATGATACTTACCATGGCTTTAAGCTCTATCAAATGGACGTGAAGAGTGCCTTCCTCAATGGACCAATCAAGGAAGAGGTCTATGTTGAGCAACCTCCTGGCTTTGAAGATAGTGAGTACCCTAACCATGTCTATAAACTCTCTAAGGCGCTTTAGGTAGTGTTTGGTTTGGTGTCAACGAGGGATGGGACGGGATCAACCCTGGGTTGACCCCGTCCCTTATTTTTTGAGGGATGGCCTCATCCACCATTTTTGAAGAATATTCCTTGACCCTGACTCTGAACCTCCAAACCAAACGCGGGTCAAATTAAAATGATCCCATCCCATCCCTCTTCATCCATCCTCGTCCCTCCATCCAAACACATGGGCTCAAGCAAGCCCCAAGAGCATGGTATGAATGCCTAAGAGATTTTCTTATCACTAATGGCTTCAAAGTCGGCAAGGTCGATCCTACTCTCTTTACTAAAACTATTGCAAAAGATTTGTTTGTATGCCAAATTTATGTTGATGATATTATATTTGGGTCTACTAACAAATCTACATGTGAAGAGTTTAGTAGGATCATGGTTCAAATTTTCGAGATGTCTATGATGGGGGAGTTGAAGTATTTTCTAGGATTTCAAGTGAAGCTACTCCAAGAGGGCACCTTCATTAGCCAAACGAAGTACATTCAAGATATACTCACCAAGTTTAGAATGAAGGATGCCAAGCCCATCAAAACACCAATGGGAACCAATGGGCATCTCGACCTCGACACGGGAGGTAAATCCGTAGATCAAAAGGTATACCGGTCGATGATAGGATCTTTACTCTATTTATGTGCATCTCGACCGGATATTATGCTTTCTGTATGCATGTGTGCAAGGTTCCAAGCCGATCCTAAGGAAGTTCACCTTAGGGCCGTGAAGCGAATCTTGAGATATTTAGTTCATACACCTAAGTTTGGTCTTTGGTACCCCAAGGGATCCTCTTTTGATTTATTAGGATATTCAGATGCTGATTGGGTAGGGTTTAAAATTGATAGAAAGAGCACATCAGGGACTTGTCAGTTTCTGGGAAGATCCCTGTTGTCTTGGGCTTCAAAGAAACAAAACTCAGTAGCTCTTTCTACCGCCGAAGCCGAGTATATTGCCGCAAGCCATTGTTGCGCGCAATTGCTTTGGATGAGGCAAACCCTTAGGGACTATGGCTACAAATTTAGCAAAGTCCCTCTCCTATGTGATAATGAGAGTGCAATCCGCATGGCGGATAATCCCGTTGAACACAGCCGCACTAAGCACATAGCCATTCTGTATCACTTTTTGAGAGATCACCAACAAAGGGGGATATCAAGATAGCCTATATTAACACCAAAGATCAATTGGCCGATATCTTTACCAGACCATTAGATGAGAAAACCTTTACCAAACTTAGGAATGAGCTAAATATTCTTGATTCTAGGAATTTTGATTGATTCTTTGCACACATAGCTCATTTATATACCTTTGATCATATCTCTTTTATGTCTATGACTAATGTGTTTTCAAGTGTATTCTCATGCTTAGTCATAGAATTGAAAGGGAAATGGAGTATTCGGCAAAGACGACGCTTCCACTCAACTCCATCGATATTATTTACTCTTTGCCGGTATTCTGCATAGTTCTCCACTTTGGTATAATCTTTCACTCATATATATTTGTTTGCCATTAGAGAGAAAGTAAAAGGGCTTATATTTCACTCACAAGTATCCGTTTTTGGCGATTCATGCCAAAGGGGGAGAAAGTATTAGCCCAAAGCAAAAGGACCGCACCACCACCAATTTTTAAAATGAAGTTTTCAAATTGATATCTTAATGTGTTTTCAAAAGGGGAGAAAGTATCTTCAAAAATTTGTAAAACCCTCTTGAACACTAAGAGGAGAATTTCATTGAGGGGGAGTTTTGTTTAAGTCAAAGGAAAAAGCATTTGAAACAGGGGGAGAAGAATTTCAAAATATTGAAAATGCCTTTGACTATTTGCAAAAGTTTTTGAAAAGAATTTTACAAAGAATTTGCAAAAACAAAACTCGTGGTGCAAGCGTGGTCCAAAATGTTAAAATAGAAGAAAACAATCCATGCATATCTATTGAAATAATTATATTGGTTTAATTCCAAGCAACCTTTGCACTTACCTTATGCAAACTAGTTCAATTCTGCACTTATATATTTGCTTTGGTTTGTGTTGGCATCAATCACCAAAAAGGGGGAGATTGAAAGGGAAATAGGGTCAAACCTTTTTCCTAAATGGTTTTGGTGGTTGAATTGCCCAACACAAATTATTGGACTAACTAGTTTGCTCTAGATTATAAGTTCTACAGGTGCCAAAGTTTCAACACAAACCAATAAAAAGTCCAAGAAAGGGTTCAAATAAAAAGAGCAAAAAACAACCGAGGCTGCCCTGGTCTGGCGCACCGGACTATCCGGTGTGCCACTGAACAGTGTCCGGTGCACCAGGGAGATCCTCTCTGAACTACTGAGCTTCGGGAATTTGGGGAGTCACTCTGCTATAATTCACCGGACTGTCCGGTGCAACACCGGACTGTCCGGTGTGCCAGCGGAGCAACGGCTAACTGCGCCAACGGTTGTCTGCAAAAGTCTACAGTGAACAGTGAACAGTGCAACTGCATGCGCAGAAGTCAGAGCAGGCGCCAGAAGACGCATCGGACAGTGAACAGTGACTATCCGGTGCACCACCGAACTGTCCAGTGGCCCCACCTGTCAGAGCTCCAACGGTCGAACCCTAACGGTTGGGTGACATGGCTGGCGCACCGGGCAGTGTCCGTGTAACACCCCTGGTGTTACTATCACTAAAAATTGAGCATAACATCATCAGCATTAGCATTTCATATGTTTGATACACTTAGAATGCATTCACTAGGCAAAAATTTCAAGCAAGTTTTATTGCTATGGCATTTTGCAAATAAGACCCTAGTATAGGGTACTTAACCTTAAATAGGGTTAGAAGGGTAAAACAGGACCCAAATAGAGAAAACCCCAAAGATTAAGTGAAATAATCAAAAAAATGTTATCAAGGACGGACCTACATTGCATTTACATCCCTGAGATACCAAAAACCCTAATTAGAACCCTAGAAAAACCCTAAATCCAAACCCTAGGGGGGTTAAGTGCAAAATTAGTCCACTTTTGGACTAAAGTGCAAAAACCATGATAATAAAGTGTCCTAAGTCATATGGATCACAAATATGTGGATTTGCAAGTTAAACCCTAAGTTTTGGGTCTAATTGCAAAAAGCACCACTTAAACCCTATACACCTAAGTCTAAAAATCAGTATTTTGGCTCAACTTTGGAGCTTTATAACTTTCAATAGTGAGAATTCACCTTAGGGCACCACATCAACTTTGTAGCTCTATGAAAGGGGAACAACTTTGCTTAAGAGTGTAAGCATAGTTGTTATGAAGAAATGGAAGAAAAACACACTCAAAGTCGAGCTGTCAGGTTGTTGAAGTCTGAATTTCATACTGACAGTGCAATTACAAAGACTTTGGGTACAAATTCAAACATGATCGAGTAGGAATTTGGCTATAGCTACTGTGGCAAAATTATAGCTGAATCTTTGATGTACAACTTTGTTACAGAACTTTGGACAAGTTGCCATAGAAATTTAAGAGAAATTTAACCCTAAACTTGGGCTGTCAGGCACTCTGATGGTGATTCCGATGGTACAGTGCCCTGGTCGAGTTAGGTTCAGTGAACCTCACCACCGGTGAATCCTCGCCGTGAATCATCGTCGCCGTTATGATTCGCGCTCCCCAGTGACCGGATAATACTCCAAGGCAAAAGATCTTCACCTAGGGATAACTCCGGTGGCCAGCCGTCGTGCCCCCATGATTTGTGGCCTGTACAGATAAGCTCGCCGGCGTTGGCTGCCTGCTGGTCGTTTGCCATGTATTCGGGCGTCTTACCACGTCGCAGTAGGTCGCATTAAGCATATCCGGTGATCACCGATGAGCTCGCCACGGTACAAGCCACTAATCACTGCGCCAGTACACCCTCCTCTCTCCGGCTGCCACCGCGCCATCCCCGATTCATAAGCCACCGCCCCCGGAGCCTATAAATTGAGCACACCCTCAGCTTCATTAGGTATTCAAGCATCCAATCCACCCACTCGTGCCTTTAATTACTCACCAAAGCCCGCGAATTTCTCTGTTCCCCCAAATCCATTTTCCGCCATCCTGAAAGAGTCCGCGCCGTGGCTAGCTTGTTCCAGGTCGGTTCATGATCTCTGCTCCCTCGTTTCAGCATTCTCATGCGTCTGTGATGCTCGCCGACCCACCTAATTGAGTTAGACTACCCTAGATCACCGGGAACACTTCTGTTCATCCGTTCTTTGCGCTGTCTCCGTGGACAGGGTGATTTAGAGCTCGAATTATGCAATTGACTGGGGGGAAATCATGGGGTAAGACTTGAATTCGGTTTCGGCCAAAGTAGAGCACCAGTCCTTGCCCCGTTTGGCCGGTCCAGGAGCTTGCCAGAGCTCTGCTGCGCTCATCGCCGTCGGGGACGTTGGCTCGTAAAGGAATAGAACGTGGGGGGCTTCCTTGCAAACTGTCAGTGACTCAATGAAACAGTGAAAGAACCCATTCCCAGTTAGCTAGAACGCCGAGGACCTTTCTGCAAAGTCTGCAGCGCGGGCGCGGGCGCGCGTGCTTTCCTGTGCAGACTGGGCCGCTCGGGCTGCTTTTGGCCCAACACTGTTTAATCTTTTCTCTTTTCTTTTTCTGTTCAACTTTAAAAATCTGTAGAAAATTGCAGAAAAATGGCAAAAATGTCAATCCAATTTTCCTAGATTCCTAATTTTCCATAGTATTTAATAAAAATAGTTCCATGATTTTTAGATCAAATAAGGAATTTTGGAGCATTTAAAATAGCTTAAAGCATTGGTTCTAGATTTTTAGAAAGTAGATAATAATTCCAAAAATGCCCAAACTTTTTATTTGAATTCTAAACATTATTTAGAAGCCTTGGATAGAATTTGGTTTGATTTGGACCTTGTTTGATGCTTAGAACCCAAAACCCTACCCCTGCCCTTTGAATTCCTTTACTGACTCCGGAAACCCTAGTTTCTCGGAGAACCGTAAAGGAAAATTGTATTCAAGACCTTAGCTAATAAATTCTTATTATCTTTGCATTCTCATGAGCATTACATGGGCATTCATTATTATGTATGGTTATCTTTAGAAAACGAGGAAGAAGTTGAAGTAGAAGGAGAGAAGACTTCATCACCACCTCAGGAACATCAGGCCGACAGCTGTTTTTATTTTGACATCTGTGGAACTGAGCCTGAGTCACCTGTAAACTAAGGCAAGCCCCGGTGTATTTGCCACCTCCTTGACTCTTTTAAAATCTTTCTCACTTGCTTGATGCATTAGGTGATAGGAGTTGATTGATAAAACAATTCCTGCTTTACCTTCCTTGAATTTGATTACCTTCCTTTGGATCCCTGTTCTATAAAAAGTTTTTTTACCATGCTTAGTCTTGCTTTAGCAAATAAAAAGATTGTGTTTTTACAAAAGATGATGTGGCAAAGTGGGAGGGATGTTTTTGAAAATAAAATTTGATGGTGAATCCATCATGGCCATGATGGGTTCAACATTAGGAAAAGATGTACCTCTACCAGGTACCAAACTTTGGGATTGAAATTGATTAAGCTGAGACCAGGCGGGTGACTTGCACGAGAAGGAGAGTCTCGGTGTAGTGTCTCCATCTGAGTCAATTAAGGACCGTCTCGATGTAGGCTTGATGACCGAGGACCCTTTAACTGGTCACATGCCTCGTCATGGGTAAGCTTTGCCTCGGGCATACTAAGGCCAGAATAAGATACCACGCAATGGGAGTGGAGAGATGGCGAGAGTAGCGTGTACCCTCCATGGCAAGAGGCTGGACGGTGGTGTATCTGTGCTCACGGTTGGCGTGAACCTGATCTGGTCTTAAGAACCCCGATGGCGGGTTGACATATGCAAGGGTTAAGTGCTACATATGTCGTCTGATTGGAGATCCTTAGCTGAGTATAATCGATTCGGATCGTCGTACCTTCGCGGTTATGAAGACTTGGTCACTGCCCTATACGTAGAACTCCAGTAAAGATGAAGGGTTGTTAAGAAATTGGCTAGTGCAGGTCAAGTGATTGAACTAGGGTAGAAAGAACTCTAGAGACAGGTAATCTTACTTAACCTGACAAGTAAAATTTGATTTTTTTAAGGATCCACTTTAGTAAGCATTTTTGCACACAGAGTCTTTGATTATTGAGAAACCTCACCTTGACTCCCTGATAACCAGCATACCCTTGAGAGTCTTTTCTTTAGTCGGGTAAGTCTTGCTGAGTAATTCCATACTCAGGGTTTTATTCCCTATTGTTTTTAGGTGAAGAAGCGACAAACTTTTGTTGTTTCTGTTCCAAGGTGGTCTCAAAAGAAGAAAACCAAGAATAGAGCTGCAGGACGAAGGGTTCCTCCATAAAAACTTTTGTTTGATACTTATCGGGAGGGGTTTTGCCTCCCTTGGTTCTGTAATATTAATACTCTGCACTCAGTTAATTATATCCTGGTCTGTAATATATAACTTTGTCTTACTTTTAAATAAAGGTAAGTTTATGTAATCGCTTCCGCATTTTCGTATCTCCGATGATTTGTAATGTCTGCGTGACGGGTGAAACGCTCTTGGGAAGGGTAAGAAAAGCATATACCAAACTTGTCAAGTGATTCAGAGGCACCTACAGGGTTGTCTGAGGTCCGTCGAACAAGGACAACTGTAGGTGGGCCTAATGACTTGGGAGGTTCCGTCACAGTCCGGTGGCGCACCGGACTGTCTGGTGCGCCATACGACTGCAGCCATCCCCAACGGCCACTTTGGTGGTTGGGGCTATAAATACCCCCCAACCACCACACTTCAAGGCATCCAAGTTTTCAGCCAACACATTCAATACAAGAGCTATAGCATTCAATACAAGACACAATTAGAGTGAATCAAAATCTCTCCAAGTCCCAATTCCACTCAAAGTAATAGTGACTAGAAGAGAAAGTTTTGCCGTGTTCATTTGAGCTCTTGCGCTTGGATCGCTTTCCTTCTTCCCCATTCTTGTTCCCGCAACATTTGTAATCAAAGCAAGAGACACCAATTGTGTGGTGGCCCTTGTGGGGACTAAGTGTCCCGTTTGATTGAGAAGAGAAGCTCACTCGGTCTAGGTGACCGTTTGAGAGAGGGAAAGGGTTGAAAGAGACCCGGTCCTTGTGACCACCTCAATGGGGAGTAGGTTTGCAAGAACCAAACCTCGGTAAAACAAATCACCGTGTCACACTCTTCATTTTCTTGTGATTTGTTTTCACCCTCTTTTTCGGATTCGATTTTATTTCTAACGCTAACCCCGGCTTGTAGTTGTGCTTGAAGTTTATAAATTTCAGATTCCGCCTATTCACCTCCCCCCCCTCTATGCGACTTTCACTTCTTCCTCCAGCATTCGGAGGGAAGGATGATCACCAACCTTGTGAAGGTGGACAGCGGGCTGAGCTGCGGCCGCGCCCCCATCTCTTTAGCTTTGATGGCTTCGGTGCCGCCTCCAATGGTGACAGCCGGCCTAGCTGCTGAAGACGCCACCCGGGGGGTCGTACAAGACGTCGTACGCCGTGGAGATGGCGGCCACGCTTCCAGCACGACCCTACTAATGTCAAATAGGTCATACCTGTAGACATAAGGCTAGGGCCCCGCTTGAAGGCGGACGTAATAACTTTGCTTTTGCAAGGTACTTTTGAGAATTACTTATCAAGCAGTATTAGCACTTATCTGCATACTATTTGCCCCTGTTGTGTGTGGCCTTGCCAACTCCTCTCTGGTACCTGGCCCCCCTAGGATGTAGGCTCGACATGTCGAGGCTGGATACCAGCATACCTAAAAAAGTTGGTAGCGGCCCCCATGAGGCAGCCTCGACTGGGACCTGGGCCTGAACACAACTTTAGCTAAGGAGCGTTAGTAGCACACCCATAGGGCCCATCGCCTGATACTAGCCATCCTTTGATACAGGCACAGGATGTCACAACCCAACCAAGTTATCGGGCCCACGTACACCAATCCTTGCCCTCAAGGCCTCGGATAGATATGTAAGTGGATTAGATAACTTACTTGAGGTGCCGAGTTTCGATGAACTCGTTCATTTCCAAGGACCATTCACGCAAAGTTGCAAATATTACAATAACCAGTCAAGAACATAAACTTTAAAAACAGGAGTAGAGCAGAAGTCTTTACAATAAGATAATATACATTAACAAGCTAATAAGTTTACAAACCACGAGGTATTTATTATTACATGCCTGAGGTAGAGTTAAAGTGCTAACTGATTACATCAACTGGGAAGAAACCATCTTCCCGCAGCACACACATAATGCACACAAGTAAAAGTCACCATTATGAGTTTAACAAAACTCATACGTGTTGATAGTTTCTCCTGCAACAACAATGGGATAAACCCTGAGTATGGAAATACTCAGCAAGACTGACCCGACTAAAGAAAAAGACTCTCAAGGATATGCTAGTTGTTGGGAATCAAGGTAAGGCTTACCAAATTTCAAAGACTCAGTTTTGCAGAAAAGCTTACTAGTAGTAGATCCTTAAGCCAAACTTTTACTTCACAAGTTAAGTACTTTTCCTGAATCTAGATTTGCCTAATCTAGAGCATTCACTTGTCCTACACTAGCTTCTTTTTAACAGGCTTTAGTTTCACTTGTTATCTACGCTGAAGGTCGAAGATCTAGTCTTCATATCCGAGAAGTTCGGCGATCCGAATCGATTAATACCCAGCTGGGGATCTCCAACCACACGACATATGTAGCACTTAACCCTTGCATATGTCAACTTGCCCACGGGTTTCTCAAGACCAGAACGGGTCCCCGCCAACCGAGAGCTCAGTACCCCACCATCCAGCCTCTCGCCAGGTGGATACACGATACTCTCGCCATCTCTCCACTCCCATTGCGGGCCGACCTTTCTGGTATTGGTCCAACTGAGGCTAAGCTTACCCATGATGAGGCATGTGGCCAGTTAAAGGGTCCTAGATCAGCAGGCCAACAATCGGAACGGTCCTTAAGCGACACAGACGGGCGACCTTTCCTGCTCAACGTCTGGTCTCATATTAAGTTATTTCTGAAAACCTGGTACCTGTCATAGGTACCCTACTGAAATGATGAAGTCATCAAGGCCTTTGATACCTTCATCACTCCAGCCTATTTTCTTTGTAAAAACATGATTCATAGATCAAAACATTTTGTTCTTAGTCTATGAGCATACTAAGCACATCTAGTTTTTTTTAAAAACAGGTATCAAGGATGGTAATCAATAGTTCAAGGAAGTTATGCAACAAAGGTTTAATCATTCAACTCCTACAACCTAATGCATCATATAAGTGATAAAAGTTTAAAAACAGCAAGGAGGTGGCAAATGCACCGGGACTTGCCTTGGTGAGGAGGAGAGTCGGGCTCTTCTACCAGGATATTACAGTTAGCAGCTGTTGGGGGCTTGTTCTCAAATGCTAAGAATTAAGAACAAGGCAACACAGAAAATGTTAAATATTAAAGTCCTTCGTCCTCCACTTCGTTATATCCCTTCAGGATATAAAGAATCTTCGGACGAAGGTTACGAAGGACATACCTTCGTAAACATAAGAACGAGAGATGAATTATTTATATAAATCATGAGGTATAAAATGAACATTCAAATGTTAGCATAGAGTCATTTCCATTTTTATTAACATGAATGAATATAAATGACTTCAGATTACAAATGTACCTTCGGTCTTGAGGAAATCAAGGGTACAAGCGCGATGCGAAGACAAGATGACAGGTTCGCGTGAACAGTACAGAGGTACTGTTCATCTATTTATAGGCACAGGTCGCAGCCTGTGACAAATTACAATTATGCCCCTCACAAATGTTTACAACATTGACTCAGACTTTTATGAATAAAAAGGTCATTCTATCTCTATGTCGGTTTAAAACGCCGAAGCTCCATGAAAAGGAACCTTCGGCCATCTCTTGAAGACGACTTCAGCCGAAGCTGCTTCTTCGTGTGAGACCTTCGGCGCACCGAAGCACGACCCCAACAGTAGCCCCTTTCGCGGTGCTAGATCGTTCTTCGTAACGAGCTTGACCCGTGAAAAAAGAGCCTCTTCAGCTTCGGGAAGCCGAAGGTCCAAAAAACACCTTCCCTGAGCTCGTTGCGGAGAAACGATCCGGATTCCGGGCACGTGCCAGGCCCACCTTGCAGAGTTACTGTTTGATCTTTGCGGTCCACTGCTCAGCGAGTACAAGTGACCGCCCGTCTGGTGTAAAAATCTTGCCGCTTCGCCTTCTTACCTGCAGCACTATATAAACAAGCGGGTAGGTGTGAAGTTACCACAGCATTCATTGCTATTTGCACTGTTTTTCTGCCAAAATTTTCCACCATAGCCGAAGCTTGACACTCATAATCGAACGAAGGTCCGTCTCGACGCTTGCTTCGTCAGAAAGGAGAGCTTCGGAGAAAAGAAAAAAGAAAAAAGTTTCTAACTTCCCCAAACTAAGAATTACATGGCACGAGTGCGATCTACTGCCAAAGTTGTGCGCGAGGGAGACGAAGCCGAAGGTTCAGACACTGTGCCCATCTCCGAAGCGATGCAGCGCTCCGGTCTAGTTACTGCGGAAGAGAGGCCTGCTGCCGAAGCAAACCCGACAACAGCCGAAGAAGAAGAAGAAAACATTGATGGGACTGACTCCGAAGATGACTACCACATTGCTACGCCCAGCAAGCCCAGTCACCTGGATTTTGGGAAATCGACTGTTTCAAAAGCTGATCTTTCGAAGATGGTGAAAGCAGGTTATTTCAATGAAGATCAGAAGAAGCTACTCCGCTTCGGGGGAGAAGAATCCACCCCGAAGCCAGGGAAGGATGAGATTGTTATCTTTAAAAGCTTTTTAAAGGCTGGGCTGAGATTTCCTCTGCACAATATTATTGCAGAGATATTGAGGAGGTTTGGTATCTATTTTCATCAACTAACTCCTAACGCCATCGTTAGGCTCAATGTTTACATCTGGGCCCTCCGAAGCCAAGCTATGGAACCTTTTGCCGACAGCTTCTGCCGAGTTCACGAATTACACTACCAGACAAAGGCCAGAAAAGATGGGCTACATGATAATTTCGGTTGCTATAATTTTGCCTACCGGAAGACAACAAAATGCCCCGTCATTAGCTACCGAAGCAAATGGCCAGCAGGCTGGAAATCTGAATGGTTTTATGTGAAAGTTGACGAAGACAGGGAAAAATTGGTGCAAAGCCCTCTGGAGTTAATCTTCGGAGAGACGAGGCCACGCTGCCGCATCGGCGACTTAAAGGGTCCTACCTGGGCTGCTCTGGGTGAGTTTGAAATCATTTCAAAACATATTGGCACCAGGGATCTAGTTCAGGAATTTTTGGCATTCAGAGTCTTCCCTACTCTAAAAGAGTGGGAAATGCCGAAGCTGAAGGGAGAAAAGAAGAAGGGGGAGCTGGTCCGTCTGCCCTATCACTTTAAATTCAAGAAATACTTTAAGAAGCCCTGCAAAGAGTGGTTAGAAACAGTTGAGACAATGTGCAATGAAATCTTGGGGAATTATTCCAAAAAGGAGGATCAATTAATGACAGCGGCCTTCGGCACCCGACCGAAGCGAAGGCTGAACCGAGTATTTGATGCCCTGGGCTTCGAGTACCCAGACTATGAGCAGTTGAACAAGGGTGCCGAGGGCCTCAAAAGAAAAAGAGTAACTGAAATTCTGACAAAGGATGAAGAGCAACCAGCAGCAGAGAAGAAAATCCCGAAGAAAAGGAAAATATCGAGTCCGAAACGGAAAATATCCGAAGAAGAGAGGACCCCCACACCGCCTTCTACCAGCGACGTGGAAGAAATTTTAAAGGTAATGACTGAACCTATGCCCACGAAGCTAAGTCCATTAGGGCTCCGACTGACGAAGCTTTTTCAAAAGGTGGACGAGCCGGATCAGGCGAAGATGAGCAAACACAAACGGCAAAGAATCATTGCGGTAACTGAAGTTATCGATAAGACACCTCCAAGAGCTTCAGTTCAGAAAACAGCAGCTGTCGAAGGCACCAAGAACATTGAAGTCGCCCCTTCGGAGGTCGCGGCTGGCGAAGCCGCTACAGCCGAAGAGGTTAATTTAGAAACAACCATTGAGAATATTAACAAAATTTTGGAAGACATAGATGCAGAAGAAGCCGGTGCTGCTACTGAAAAATCCATGGCCACAGCGCCTGAAAAAGGAAAAGAAATAGCCGAAGATACTTCGGATGACGAAGCTTACTCCTTTCAGAATTTAATTGGGCAGAAACTGACAAAGGACGAAATAGAAGAACTTAAAGAATATGCCAAATCCTGCGGCTACAAGTCAGGTGCCCTCCTATTTGGAGGTGTAGATGATGAAAAACTAGGCTGCATTCGAGACCAGACTGGTGCTAAGGTAATCGGTACTCTATCAAAGAGTATCGGTTTTCCGAAGCTAGAGTCAGACATCAGCCGCTACCGACGACAACATGTCGTTGGTAGTTTATTTTACTCCAACTTCAAGGTGAACAACTTGCCACCTAACTTTTGTCGCTTCTAATAAAAACATGTCTGACGAAGGTTGTGTTCGTGCAGAGTATGCTGCTGAGCAAAGCCTTGCAAATGCAACAAGATCTTGAAGATAAAAAGCATGAAGTTATAATTGGAAATTTGGAAAACAAAATAAAGGAGCAATCAGATGCTTTCGAGAAGAAGAACTTTGAGCTCCAGGCGACCGAAGGTTTATTGGCGGAAGCTGAAGCAAAGATATCAGAACTGAATACGAAGCTTCTCCGCCAGTCTGAGCAGTTCGAACGAGAAAAACAAGATCTTAGTGCAAAACTTGAAGCCGAAGCTCAGCAAAATTCAGATTTGAGAAAACTACTGACAAATCTTCAAGAAAACTGCTTGAATTTTAGCAACAAGTGCATTCAACGACTAAGAAAGATTTTTTACTCAGTTGGAGCCAGCAGTGAAAAATTCACCCCCTCAGCTGAAGATCTGCCGAAGACCTTCGAACATATTGAGGGGGAGATTGACGAGCTCGACGAAGTCATAGCTGGGCATGGTGACTTCTGTGCCTGGGTGGCTTCTCGGGGCACTGCTGCTGCATTTCTGAAGGCCGGCTGCGACCACGGAAAAATTGTCAACAGGCCCAACTTCAGCTTATCTCCATCAATCCTGGATGATATGCCTGACCTCGCCCGAAGTATCTCCAATAGATTTATAAAAATGATATGGACAAAGGGCGGGCGGGAGAAAGCTGGAGACGAAGCACGCAGTCATCTTGAACCAGTAAGAAATGATACTTCGGAGTTACCTTTTCCTTTGCTCTTGATTTTTACTTATAATCTCTTAATTCATGTAGGATGTCGAAGGTGAAGATGATGCCTAAGTTATGTCGCCGAAGCTGCTGCCGTAGCTGAAACTTGATGAAGATCAGTAGAAATGTACTGTAGAAAAACTCAGGATGTCTTTGTAACAATTCTTGTAAATACAATTAAACTGTCTTCAAGGAACTTTGTACATACCTTGTAATATTCTTACCCTTTGCTTGAGGCGCTTTGATGTGGACGAAATCAGTATTTTGAGCCGAAGGCGAAAAAACACCTTCCCTTCTTTTCGTACACAACGAAGCCTAAAAGACCACTTCTTCTTTCTGCCGAAGCTTTTCTTTACAAAAGAAAACATAAAAGACTACTACTCTTTTCTGCCGAAGGTCTTCTTTACATAAGAAAACATAAAAGACTACTACTCTTTTCTGCCGAAGCTCTTCTTTACATAAGAAAACATAAAGACTACAACTCTTTTACACAACGATTCATAAAAAACCACTTCGAAACTTTTCTTTTACATAATGAATCATAACAAACCATTTCTCCGAAACTTTTCTTTGTGCCGAAGCAACCACTTAGGAACACAAATGCTATGAATGAATGCTTATGCATGCACATGCCATGATGTAATGTAATGTGCAAATGAATGTCCGAAGCGTATGTCCGAGGCCACATTCTCAACGATTACTCCTTTAGAATCGACCACACATCAGCTCTGCATTCCCTTGGGAACGACTTTGGAGCATTTTTGCCTTTTACTTAGGCAGTACCAGCGTTGACTTTTCGCTGTAAGCTCTGCATCCCCTTAGGGACGTCTTTGGAGCTTCTTCGTCTTTTACTTAGACGGTATAAGCTCTGCATTCCCTTGGGAACGTCTTTGGAGCTTCTTCGCCTTTTACTTTCGGCGGAATCAGCGTTGACTTTTCGCTGTAAGCTCTGCATCCCCTTAGGGACGTCTTCGGAGCTTTTTTCTCTTTTTCAGTTTCGGCACTCGATGGTGCGCTCTCAGCTTTTACATTTACATCTTTTGGGGGATTTTGCTCTTATAAAACTAAAAAGGAAAATTACATATGATGGCCCCATTAAAAACCTTTCTCCCCCTTTAGAAAGGAAAAGGGTGCCATAAAAAAGAAAAGATAAAATTACATCAAGTTACACATAGAACCGCCGAAGCTCATCCGCATTCCAAGATCTTGGAATTTCATTGCCGTCCATGTCCTTCAGTCTGTACGAACCAGGCCTTGACGAAGATGCTACTAAGAAAGGCCCTTCCCACTTCAGTTGCAACTTGCCCACTGTATCCGGGTTGGCCACTCTTCGAAGCACGAAATGTCCTGGCTCAATATTTTTTAGCCGGACTTTTCTATCTCGCCATTTGATTGTTTCAGCCTGGTATTTGTTGATATTTTCCACGGCCTGAAGCCTGATCCCTTCTAAGGCATCTTTTTCTACAAGGCAAGTATCTTCGGCACCTGATTCTGCCGAAGCTACCACTCTTATTGATCCAGCTTTAGCTTCTTCTGGAGTTATTGCTTCGTCACCAAATAATAACTTGAATGGGGTAAAACCTGTAGACCTTGATGTTGTTGTATTGTGGCTCCACACCACTTTGGTCAACTGATCTGGCCATTTTCCCCTTGGTTGCTTGAAAATTAACTTCATTATTCCTGTCATTATGATGCCGTTGGCCCTTTCAACAAGCCCATTCGACTCCGGATGCCTGACTGATGCAAAATGGATCTTCGTGCCAATTTGGTCACAGAAATTTCTGAAATCTTCGGAGTCGAACTGTGTTCCATTATCTACAGTGATAGCCTTCGGCACTCCGAAGCGACAGACAATATTCTGCCAGAAAAATTTTTGGACAGTGGCCGAAGTTATTGTGGCTAATGGCTTCGCCTCAATCCATTTGGAAAAATATTCCACAGCTACTATAACATATTTTAGGTTGCCTTGGGCCGGTGGCAATGGACCCAACAAGTCAAGGCCCCACCTTTGCAATGGCCAGATGGGTTGTATCAGCTGTGTTAATGACGAAGGTTGTTTTTGATCTCTTGCACATTTTTGACAACCTTCGCACTTTTGGACTAACTCCGCTGCATCCGAAGCTGCCTTCGGCCAATAAAATCCTTGGCGGAACACTTTTCCAAGTAACGGCCTGGATCCGATGTGGGATCCGCACAGGCCTGCATGTATCTCCTTCATCAACTCTATACCTTCGGCTCTAGACAGGCACTTGAGCAACGGGGCACAAACTCCATGCTTGTATAACTCCCCTTCTATCATGACATAGGGACGAGCTCTTGCCTCTATCCTCTTATTATAAGCTTCGTCATCTGATAGAAAGTTTCCCTGAAGGTAAGAGATTATTTCTGTTCTCCAATCTTCACTGTAGACAGGAGAAATGTTAAGGACTGCTCTTTCAAGTAGCTCCACTGAAGGTGCCTTTATTGTTTCAAAGAACACGTCCGAAGGTAGCGGCAGCCTCTGTGCTGCAGACTTGGCCAACAAATCAGCATGCTCATTCTGCCCTCGAGGGATATTCTTAACAGAAAATCCTTCGAAGGAAGCTTCGATCCTTCGGACCGTGTCTAGGTACTTTTCAAGCTTCGGGTCTTTAGCCTTGCAACTTTTGTCAATGTGACCCGAAACAACCTGAGAATCAGTTTTAAGGATCGCCCTTCTGACCCCCATTGCCTTTAGTTTCCGAAGACCCAGGAGCAAAGCTTCGTACTCAGCAATATTATTTGTGCAGCTGAAGTCAAGTCTTGCTGCATAGCAAGTTTTGACCTTGGACGGAGAGACCAACACAGCAGCTGCACCTGCTCCGAAGGTTCCCCAGGAGCCATCACAAAATACTGTCCATGCTTCGGCATCTTTATTTGCTTCTTCGTCCTGAGCCCCTGGCGTCCAGTCGGCAATGAAATCTGCCAATGCTTGAGACTGAATTGAGGATCTATGCACATAATCAATGTAAAATTCATTGAGTTCCGCAACCCATTTTCCAATACGCCCAGTAGCTTCTCTGTTCCTCATGATGTCCTTCAACGGCTGCGAAGAGGGAACAATAATGTTGAATGCCTGAAAGTAATGCCGAAGCTTCCTGGATGCCATTAAAACGGCATACAATATCTTCTCCAGCTCTGTATAATTTTTCTTTGAGACACTGAGGACCTCAGATACAAAATATACTGGGACCTGCTTCTTAGCTTGTCCATCAAACTTCTCCTGGACAAGCGCCGCACTTACTGCTGAGTGCGAAGCTGCCACATACAACAACAGAGAAGCCCCTGGCGTTGGTGGAGTTAATGTTGTGAGATCTATTAAATATTGCTTCAGCTCTTCGAAGGCTTTTTGTTGACTTGGGCCCCATTGAAAGACTTCAGCTGACTTCAGCACCTCGAAGAATGGTAAGTTTCTTTCTGCTGATCTGGATATAAATCTGTTGAGAGATGCCAGCCTTCCTGTCAATCTTTGGGCCCCCTTTCTTGTGGTTGGTGGCTCCATTCGAAGTATAGCTTCGATTTTATTTGGGTTAGCTTCGATTCCCTTCGTTGAAACCAAACATCCAAGAAATTTGCCCTTCTTCACTCCGAAGACGCATTTTTCTGGATTCAGCTTCAGACCAGCCTGTCTGAAGCTGGCGAAGGTCTCCTGCAAATCAGCAATATGATTTTCTTGCTTCGTGCTCTTTACGATAATGTCATCAACATAGGTCAACACATTTCTGCCTATCTGAGATTGGAGGACCTTCGCAGTCATTCTGCTGAAGCTCCCTCCAGCATTCTTGAGCCCCTCAGGCATCCGAAGATAGCAATATGTACCACTTGGGGTTATGAAGCTAGTCTTCGGCTCATCTTCCTTCTTCATCCAGATTTGATGATAGCCTGAGTAGCAGTCTAGGAGACTCATGAGCTCCGAAGAAGCTGCTGCATCAACTAAAGAATCTATCCTTGGCAGCGGAAATTCATCCTTCGGACAAGCCTTGTTGAGATCTGTGAAATCAATACACATTCTCCACTTGCCATTGGCCTTCTTCACCATAACAGTGTTAGCTAGCCACTCTGGGTACTTCACTTCTCTGATAACTCATGCACTGAGGAGTCTTTTTACTTCATTACGAGCCCCTTCGGCCTTATCATCAGACATTTTCCGAAGCCTCTGCTTTCGGGGTCTGAAGGATGGATCAACATTAAGCGAATGTTCAATAACATCCCGATTTACTCCACAGAGATCATTAGCTGACCATGCAAAGACATCTTTGTTGTTGAATAAAAACCTTATCAAGGTTTTCTCCTGATCTTCAGATAATTGGGAGCCCAACAACACCTTCTGCTCTGCTACATCCTCACACAATAACATGGGCTTCGGCTGATCTGCTGAAGCTGCCTTCTCCCTCCTGAATTTATACTGTTCACAAGCTTCAGCTCCATCTATATTATGGATTGCCTTGGAATCAGTCCAGGTTCCTTCGGCCCTTCTAGCAGCTTCCTGACTTCCATGAATAGCAATAGGTCCTTGGTCCGAAGGTATCTTCATGCAGAGATAAGCTGGGTGAAGAATTGCTTCGAAAGCATTAAGAGTTCCACGACCAATGATAGCATTATAAGGATACTCCATGTCAACAATGTCAAACACAATTTGCTCAGTCCTTGTGTTGTTGACAAATCCGAAGGTTACCGGCATGGTAATCTTCCCAAGGGCCACAATCTGCCGCCCCCCGAAGCCACAAAGAGGGTGCGTAGCATCATGGATCTTGTCTTCAGGCTCTTGCATTTGTCTGAAGGCTTTAGCAAATATAATGTCAGCTGCACTGCCTGTGTCAACTAGGACATTGTGGACCAGAAATCCTTTAATCACGCAAGAAATAACCATAGCATCATTGTGAGGATAATCCTTAAGCTGAAGGTCTTCCTGAGAGAAGGTAATTGGAATATGAGACCATTTTGACTTGATGAAAGGTCCCTGCACTCCAACATGCTGCACCCTTCTCTGAGCCTCCTTCTTCTGCTTCTTGTTAGCCGGCTCTGAGCAAGAACCGCCTGTTATCGGGAGCACCAGCTTCGAAGCCGAAGCATCTTCAGCTTGATTGTTGAACGAAGCCATCAGCTCAGAAAAGTGGAAGTGAGTTCACCGGAGGTGGGCGCCAATGTTGGGGGCTTGTTCTCAAATGCTAAGAATTAAGAACAAGGCAACACAGAAAATGTTAAATATTAAAGTCCTTCGTCCTCCACTTCGTTATATCCCTTCAGGATATAAAGAATCTTCGGACGAAGGTTACGAAGGACATACCTTCGTAAACATAAGAACGAGAGATGAATTATTTATATAAATCATGAGGTATAAAATGAACATTCAAATGTTAGCATAGAGTCATTTCCATTTTTATTAACATGAATGAATATAAATGACTTCAGATTACAAATGTACCTTCGGTCTTGAGGAAATCAAGGGTACAAGCGCGATGCGAAGACAAGATGACAGGTTCGCGTGAACAGTACAGAGGTACTGTTCATCTATTTATAGGCACAGGTCGCAGCCTGTGACAAATTACAATTATGCCCCTCACAAATGTTTACAACATTGACTCAGACTTTTATGAATAAAAAGGTCATTCTATCTCTATGTCGGTTTAAAACGCCGAAGCTCCATGAAAAGGAACCTTCGGCCATCTCTTGAAGACGACTTCAGCCGAAGCTGCTTCTTCGTGTGAGACCTTCGGCGCACCGAAGCACGACCCCAACAGCAGCAAATCCAAATGGGGCACCTTCTGGAGGACCTTTAGTGACAAACTCAGTTGAAAAAGTTTCAGATGGAGGAACAGGCTCCCCTTCCACTTCCACTTCAAATTCTTCTTCAAGGTGCCCTACAAGTCAATTCGAAGTATATGAATGCTTATGTAATAATATGCTATGCAAATTCTCGCTTGGGGAGAGGTATAAAAGTTTAAATACTTTTAACTAAGCATACAATGATTATACACATGGTTCTATGTTTCTTAATAGTGGCCCAAAATTATCAAATTAAACTTACTTCAAACAATTAGAGAACTAAATAGATTAAAGTTTACTAAACTAGTTTCTGGTTCTCTAAGTAAATCAAACCTAACCATACTCAAATTTCTACCAGGAGCTATTCTAAGGGTATATAATTTTTCTGCAAGTTTTCATAATTTTTGGTGCGCTGGTTTTATTTCTAAAATTCATTTATGCATTCTAGAGGCACTTTTAATTACCCAAAAAATTAATTTGCAAAAATCCTAAAACTGTTCCTAGCAGAAACTACAGGATTTTGCGGATTCAACAAAATTAGTTTCACAATTTTTACATTTTTATCCATTTTATGGCGCATTTTACAAGTTGTCAACTAAAAGAAAGAAAAATTGTAATAGTGACTAGGCCGATTTCAGCCCCTTCGCTGACCTAACACTGCCAGAGCACGCGACGACCGCCGCAGTCCGCGGCCATGCGCCCATTTGTTCTTAATGCTCTAGGGTTTAATTTATTTACATACGGACCCTTACTACTATTTCTTGTGCAGTGGTCATTCACACCGTAACCCCTCCCTTTCATCAAATTTGTGACAGGATGTCCCCAATAATGCCTAGCACTCGCACCAGTGAATCGTGGTTAACACGACTTATGCAACTACCCCATGAGTACTACGGCACCCAGCAACTTGGAAGCATAAACACCCTAACCTAGGAGCACCTTACGGTCTGCAGCCCGACGAGGTAGAATATCGACGACACGGCACCAGCAGCAGGGACGGCGATGCGCGACGGAGACAGACAGAGGCAATAACACGAGCAGGTGAACGCAAACGCGAAAGCAGAGCTATTGGTGCATATGGTCAGTTTGGCAAGGAACCAGGGAACCCCACAGTGTTTCCACCGAGCAGATTATAACGCCAAAGAAATACAGGTTTCAAACCAGCGTTTTTCTGCCTGTGCTGCAGTCGAACGAGCTGGCACGAACACGTCAAAGGTTTGGACGTGCGCCGCGGCCTCAGATTACCACGTTGCCACGACCACACAGTAAATATTAGATGTGCCCGACACCCAGCTGCATGTAGAAACTACTGGAAAAATATTCACCGGTTGGGATCACTTTTTTTCTCCTTGGGATAAGACTGCAACAGTTTGAAGTCCTTTCGTAGAATCTCCCAGTGAAAAGATAACGGAATGAGATCTTTTGCCGATATTTTCTGTTTCTCTGAACCCAACCACATTAGCTTTACTGCACCCACATGTTTATCCTTGTCTGATTCCAAAATTTTAATGGCACCAAGTCAAAACAGTTAGACAAACATGTCCTCCGACCATAGCGCCATCAGATTGACTCACTTGCCCAAAACCATGGGTGCAGGGATCAAGAGTTATCAGGTCCAACAAAATGGTGAGGATAACACTGAAAACTGGTTTCAGTTAACAAAAACAACACCTGACCGAAGATAGTTTTGGGCTTAGGACTCCAACTTCGGTACAATCTCAAGACATAATCACTTCAAGGGACTTACTCACCTTTGTATGGACTTCCATTTTGCCAGAACATTTCAGGGCCAAAAGTGCACAAATCACAAATTGACAGGCTCTAAAGTAGAGCAAAAAAAACACTGATACAGATATTCAGTACTAATTTCAGTTGCAGTCCCAAAACAGCCTAGGAGTGTACCAGAGAGTACAATTCGCCCATAACCCTATACAGTACCAAGCTCATCTTCTCCAACACACTTGCTCTCCTTGGAAGGATCTTTCCACATACTATAGGTACCTTGGTTCAAAATTGTACGAATTAACCACAGAAGAACTTCATAACCGAGTAACACTCCCTGACTCAGACTTGGCTACTATTCCTAGTCTGAAAATCGCCTAGAGCCTGCCAGCACATCTTCAGGCACCTTTCTTTGTGATTTTTGTGCAGAACCAAGCCAGCCTCCCTTAAGCAAACTTGCACACAAATATATGTTCTTCAACTTCGCTATAAAAGGTATGGCTTAATACTCCAAGGATCAAACACTAGAGAGCTCCAAAGTTGAGCTAAACACACAATATCTGTGTGCAGAAATAAGACTAAGTCTAAATACAGATTTAGCACATTGAATCTTTGAACTACTGTTACTGTCTCTTACAACTGGTTTTAGTGGCATTACCCTTAATCAAACTTGCACACCAAAGTATGGGCTTCCACCTTGGTATAACACTCATAGCCCAGAACTGCATGGATCAGCCCTTAAGGAGTATCCCAAATCTGCTTCAGACTGAAAAATCAGCAGGTCTGAATTTTTATCTAAGTCTGATTTTCCAAACTGAACACTGCATCTTTAGGCTCTTTTTTCTACCAATTCCATATAGATTTAGAGCTTCAATACTCAATAAAAGTTGTTCTCCTATAGTTAATCTACAGGTTTACTATAGCAACCTTTTGCTAAAAGCCACAGATTTTTTAAAAATACAGGGGTCCAAAATAGATAAACCAAACTGTTTTTAGTTGAACCAAAACTGTATTAAATCTGAAATCTGCAAATTACTCCAAATTTATCTTCAAAACTTGAAAATCTCAACACATGAAAATTGTTTGGTTTTGGAAACTCTACAGCTTTGGTATTTTGATTTTTAGCAAATTATGGCTATATCTCAGATTTCACTTTTGAGCTCAAAACTAGAGTTTTTTTAAACTAGGTTTTCCACTCTATCCATCACCACCTCTCCTTTTGAGTTTTTCTTGGTCCTATTGAATGCATTCTAAGTGTGTTATAATACAAAGATGCCGGTGCATATGATGTCATGCCAAGTTTTAATTTCCGGTAACACCCGGGGTGTTACATCCTTTCCCCCTAAAAAGAAATCTCGTCCCGAGATTAAGGCTCAAGGCTAAGTAGTGGAAAAGGAAACACGTCACAATCTCATTTCCTTATTTCTGTTACAAGGCAGGGGGTGTGGGTGCCCCAGTCAGTTTACATTAAGTAGAATTTACAATAGACTTAAGATTTACAAGACTCTAAAAACTTAGGAAACTAATTATTCAAAAACTCCTCAGATTCCCATGTAGCTTCATCTTCAGAATGCTTATTCCATTGCACTTTGTAGAATTTGATAGTCTTTCTGCGGGTAACCCTTTCCTATTGATCTACAATCTTTATAGGGTGCTCGGAATAAGTCAAATCCGGTTCCAGATCAACATCAGAAATTTCTATCACTTTGTCAGGCACTTGAAGGCATTTCTTAAGTTGGGATACATGAAATACATTATGTATGGCCGAAAGATGCTCAGGTAGCTTCACTTTATAAGCCACAGCTCCACACCGTGCTAGTATTTCAAAAGGACCAACATAGCGTGGTGCTAACTTCCCTTTAATGCCAAAACGATTTACCCCTTTCATAGGTGAAACCTTCAAATACACAAAATCGCCAACTTGGAAAAACAAGGGTCGTCTCCGCTTGTCTGCATAACGTTTGTGACGGTGTTGTGCAACCTTCAAATGGTGTTGAATAAGTTTCACCTTTTCTTCCGCCTCTTTTACTAAATCTGGCCCAAAGAAAAACCGCTCACCGGGCCCCGACCAATTGAGTGGAGTTCGGCACCGCTGCCCATAAAGAGCTTCAAAAGGTGCCATCTGGATACTCTCTTGGTAACTATTGTTGTAGGAGAATTCAGCTAACGGCAAGCACTCATCCCATTTTTCCGAATAAACTAATACACATGCTCGCAACATATCTTCCAAGATCTGATTTACCCTTTCGGTTTGCCCACTAGTTTGGGGATGATAAGCTGAACTGTGAATTAGCTTAGTACCAAGAGACTTGTGGAATTCCTCCCAAAATCTTGAAACAAACTGAGGTCCTCGATCAGACACTATGGTCTTAGGCACACCGTGCAAACTCATAATCCGAGCAATATATAGTTCAACAGAAGTCTTTGTTGGATACAAAGTTCTCACCGGCAAGAAATGTGCGACCTTAGTAAAACGGTCCACAATTACCCAAATAGAGTCATAACCCTTTGATGTTTTTGGTAAACCTATGATAAAATCCATGCTGATATCCTCCCATTTCCCTTCCGAGATAGGCAACGATTGCAACGGCCCAGCAGACCTTAGATGCATAGCCTTTACTCGTTGGCAAATATCACACCTAGCAACATAACGAGCAATCTCAATTTTCATCTTAGTCCACCAGAATCGCGATTTCAAGTCTCGATACATCTTGTTACTCCCAGGATGGATAGAATACCGGGAAGTATGAGATTCATCTAGTATCTGTTGCCTCAACTCAGGAATCTTTGGAACTACTAATCGGTTCTTAAACCAAAGAACACCTTTGTTATCCATGTGAAAACACGTAGTAGGATCCATTGCCATGTGTTCCTTGATATGGGTTATCCCAGCATCCGTTTTCTAAGCTTCCACAATTTGATCAATTAAAGTTGACTCTAATTGTAAATTAGCTAGTAGGGCAGGTTGGAACATACTCAGATTTAGTCGCTCCATTTCTTGACAAATTGTGGTCTCCAGAGGACTAGCCGATAGATAACATAAATGCTCCTTGCGACTGAGCGCATCTGCGACCACATTCGCCTTGCCAGGATGATAATACACTTCTAGATCATAGTCTTTGATTAACTCCAGCCACCTTCGTTGTCTCATATTTAATTCCGCTTGAGTGAAGATGTACTTAAGGCTTCTATGATCTGTATAAATATGGCAAGTATTGCCCAGAAGATAATGATGCCAAATTTTTAAAGCATGCACAACTGTAGCAAGCTCTAGATCATGAGTAGGATAATGTTCTTCATGTCTCTTCAATTGCCGTGAAGCATATGCTATTACACGGCCTTCTTGCATTAACACACATCCAATGCCCGTACCAGAAGCATCACAATATACGTCGAAAGACTTCTCAATATCAGGTTGTGCTAACACGGGTGCTGTGGTTAATAATTTCTTTAACTTCTCAAAGGCTTCATTACACTCCGGTGTCCAATTAAACTTCACGTTGTTCTTCAGCAACTCGGTAATAGGCTTAGAAATTTTTGAAAAATCAGGAATGAACCGACGATAATATCCTGCCATGCCCAGGAAGCTTCGAACAAGATGAACCGTGGTAGGTGGCTTCCATTCTAGGATATCCTTCATTTACTAGGATCCACGGCTACTCCTTCTGCTGACAAAATATGACCAAGAAATGGAACCCGATCTAACCAAAACTCACATTTACTGAATTTAGCATATAACTTATGTTCCCGAAGTCGAGTCAGCACCACCCGAAGATGAGTAGCATGTTCTTCTTTACTCTTGGAATAAATCAGGATATCATCAATGAAAACTACCACGAACTTATCCAATTCTGGCATAAATACCGATTTCATTAAATAGGTGAAGTGGGCAGGAGCATTAGTAAGTCCAAACGACATATCCAAATACGCATACAACCCATATCTTGTCGTAAAAGCCGTCTTCGGAATATCCTCCGGCCGAACCCGAATTTGATGATAACCGGAACGAAGATCAATCTTTGAAAATACCTTTGCCCCAACAAGCTGGTCAAACAACAGGTCTATTCGCGGCAGCAGATATTTGTTCTTGATAGTTACCTCATTTAGGGGTCTATAATCAACACACATCCTTAAAGTTTGGTCCTTCTTTTTCACAAAGATGGCAGGGCAGCCCCAGGGTGAGGAACTGGGTCGAATGAAACCTTTTTCTAACAGATCTTGCAGTTGCGTCTTCAATTCTGCCAGCTCATTTGGGGGCATTCTATACGACCTCTGAGAGACAGGAGTTGTACCAGGTTTTAGTTCAATAGAGAATTCCACATCACGTTCTGGTGGCAAACCCGGCAACTCTTCTGGAAACACATCCGGAAAATCTCGCACCACTGGAATATTGATTAATTCTTCCACTACCACACTATAAGCCTTTCCCGGCACTTCTTCTAGAGAGGACAACTGAATTGTCAACTGACTTTCTCCCATCCCTGTTTTTATCTGAATAGTCTGTTTCCTCGTGTCAATAATAGCTTCATGTTGAGCTAGCCAATTCATACCTAGAATCACTTCTATGTCCTGTCCCTTCAATACTATCATATTGGTGGGGTAGATATGCCCACCCAATTCTACTGGCACATGAAAGGCTATCTCCTTTGTGCCTAACTTTCCACCAGGAGATTTTATGATAACTCCCATATTTGTTTCTTGAATTGGAACATCATAATTCACCGCAAAAGTTCTACTAATGAATGTATGAGATGCACCAGTATCAAAAAGTACTTTGGCAGGATGATGGGCAACAAGAAACGTACCCATAAGCACAGGATTTCCCTCTGGAGTCACATCCACATGAGTATAGAATACTCGCCCGAATTTTCTGTTGTCCCTTCCTTTTGCACTATTGCCAGAAGTATTCTTGTTCTGATTTTGAGAATTATTTCCTACTGGTTTCTGGGAATTTGAGTTGTTTTGGCGGGGGTAGGGGCAGTCTTTAATGAAATGCCCTGCTTTTCCACAGTTATAGCAAGGATATTTGGTGCCAGTGGGAGCAGGCAAACGGGGAGCTTGGTTATTTGTGGGAAAGGATTGGCGTTGCACATTTGTGGGACGGATGTAGATGGGAGTCTTAGCAGGATAAGCGGCTGAGTGATAGGGAATGTTAGGAGAACCAGCTGTTCTGATTACTACCTTTTGACGCTTTGATGGGTCCTGGGAAGATCCAGCTCCAGAGCCTTTCCACATCCTTTTAGCATTTTGATGCACCCGCCCCTTATCTTCTACTGCAATTGCCACACTGACTGCTCTATTAAATGTCAAGTCATAACAGGTAGTCATTTTCTTCTGCAGCTTGAAACTCAAACCCCGCATGAAACAATCTCGCTTTTTACCGTCAGTGTTCACATCGTCAACAGCATACTGGGACAAGTGATTAAACTTCCCAAGATATTGCATCACCGTGTCAGGACCTTGCTTAAGCCTTAAAAATTCCTCCAGTTTCATTTGCAGGACTCCATCTGGAATATAATGTGCTCTAAAAGCTTCCTTAAATTCAGCCCAAGTAATTTGATGTCCTGCTGGTTGTATAGCCACAAAGTTTGCCCACCAAGTGCTGGCAGGTCCACGCAGTAACTGAGCTGCGAACTGAGGTTTTTGCACTTCGGTACACTGAATCAACCCAAACTTTTGCTCCACCACCCAAAGCCATTCATCAGCTTCAAGTGGCTCTTCAGCTTTTATAAAAGTGGGAGGTCGAGTCTCCATGAATTCCATGTAAGAAGCATTTCTGGCATTATTTGGAGGTACCCGAGCCCCATGTTGATTTTGGTTCTGAAGCACTTCACGCAAAACACGTGCATTATCAGCCGTCGCATTTACTAATGCGGCAATTGCATCAGCTAGGGTTGGAGGAATTGGTGGAGGTGGAGGAGTAGAGTCATCTTCCACACCGCCTTGAGAGGTGCCAGCTATATCAGATAGTCGAACACGCCTAGGCATCTGAAATGAAACAGAACTCATAAATGGGTGTCCACAACTAGGAATATATTACAAAAAACAAAATACATGATCCTTAGTGGTTACAATACCAAAATTTCCAGACTACTGCTGGTACTAATATTACAACAGAGGATGCACTCGTAGACCTAGTGCCTATCCTAATCCTCTGCATCAGTGTCTATTCCTGACACATCACTACCCCCTGGAGAATTTCCACCGGGTGCAAACACAGGCGCTACTTCTTCCTTTGAGTCTGCATCCGGTTCACCCCCATCGGCTAACACAACGCCACCCTCTGCCTCTGTGGCTCCTGGTGCGTCATCGGGGTGCAGCTGGTAATACAGTTGGTGAACTTCTTCATGCAGCACATTGGAATAGTCCTCCAGATCATTGTAGGCCATAACTAAATCTTCAAAACGGCCCCTCAAATGATCCTCACGGGCAAACGCTGCCTCCCTAGATCGCATTGTCGCAGCCAGCTGCTCCTTCTATTCAGCTAACTGCTTTTGAAGCTGCTTCTTTTCAGCCAGTAGCTCTAGAATATGAGCAGCGTCTAGGCCCCGTTCATTGACTGATGCTTTTAAATCTTGCTGTAGTTGTGCCACCAGCGACGGAGGTGCGTGACTGCCACTGTTTGCCTCCACCTACGACGGAGGTGCGTGACTGCTGCTGCCGGTCTCCACAGCACGAGAGGCTAGTTGATGCTTGGGCACGCCTCGCGGTCCAACATGCATGCGGGGCGTCTGCTTAGGGGGAGCCATTCTGAATTTTTAAAGAATAAAGATACAAGAAAAGATCAAGGATTAGTAGAGTTAGAAAATTTTTTTACACCCACATATATTATGGTAACCATCTTACGTTAGGGGAAAACTTTTTAAATAAAAGAGTGAATGTTATGATGCATGCTTCGGTTCTTATTCGCCTCTCAACTACTGCCAAAATATATGGCTATCACGTTCTATGGTGGTAGCAACCCTACTCACTCCGAGATTAACTAGTCGTAATCTGCTAGTGTTTTGTTAGTGTACCTGCAGAAGATTCTAGCCTAAGTTGTGGGTTAGTGGTTAGTATCTTCAACTAAGCCACCTATTAGTCCTTAACTTATTATAGTACTAATTGCACTTCTTACTACCAGGCATGTAATCCTAGTTTTAGAATTTCCCAAAAATTCATTTGAACTCAAATTCCTTTAAAGATAGGTTCTGACGATTATTCTATTACTTGCAAATTGTGTGAAGGGCTCCGATACCAGCTGTCACAACCCAACCAAGTTATCGGGCCCACGTACACCAATCCTTGCCCTCAAGGCCTTGGATAGATATGTAAGTGGATCAGATAACTTACTTGAGGTGCCGAGTTTCGATGAACTCGTTCATTTCCAAGGACCATTCACGCAAAGTTGCAAATATTACAATAACCAGTCAAGAACATAAACTTTAAAAACAGGAGTAGAGCAGAAGTCTTTACAATAAGATAATATACATTAACAAGCTAATAAGTTTACAAACCACGAGGTATTTATTATTACATGCCCGAGGTAGAGTTAAAGTGCTAACTTATTACATCAACTGGGAAGAAACCATCTTCCCGCAGCACACACATAATGCACACAAGTAAAAGTCACCATTATGAGTTTAACAAAACTCATACGTGTTGATAGTTTCTCCTGCAACAACAATGGGATAAACCCTGAGTATGGAAATACTCAGGAAGACTGACCCGACTAATGAAAAAGACTCTCAAGGATATGCTAGTTGTTGGGAATCAAGGTAAGGCTTACCAAATTTCAAAGACTCAGTTTTGCAGAAAAGCTTACTAGTAGTGGATCCTTAAGCCAAACTTTTACTTCACAAGTTAAGTACTTTTCCTGAATCTAGATTTGCCTAATCTAGAGCATTCACTTGTACTACACTAGCTTCTTTTTAACAGGCTTTAGTTTCACTTGTTATCTACGCTGAAGGTCGAAGATCTAGTCTTCATATCCGAGAAGTTCGGCGATCCGAATCGATTAATACCCAGCTGGGGATCTCCAACCACACGACATATGTAGCACTTAACCCTTGCATATGTCAACTTGCCCACGGGTTTCTCAAGACCAGAACGGGTCCCCGCCAACCGAGAGCTCAGTACCCCACCATCCAGCCTCTTGCCAGGTGGATACACGATACTCTCGCCATCTCTCCACTCCCATTGCGGGCCGGCCTTTCTAGTATTGGTCCAACCGAGGCTAAGCTTACCCATGACGAGGCATGTGGCCAGTTAAAGGGTCCTAAATCAGCAGGCCAACAATCGGAACGGTCCTTAAGCGACACAGACGGGCGACCTTTCCTGCTCAACGTCTGGTCTCATATTAAGTTATTTCTTAAAACCTGGTACCTGTCAGAGGTACCCTACTGAAATGATGAAGTTATCAAGGCCTTTGATACCTTCATCACTCCAGCCTCTTTTTTTGTAAAAACATGATTCATAGATCAAAATATTTTGTTCTTAGTCTATGAGCATACCAAGCACATCTAGTTTTTTTAAAAAACAGGTATCAAGGATGGTAATCAATAGTTCAAGGAAGTTATGCAACAAAGGTTTAATCATTCAACTCCTACAACCTAATGCATCATATAAGTGATAAAAGTTTAAAAACAGCAAGGAGGTGGCAAATGCACCGGGACTTGCCTTGGTGAGGAGGAGAGTCGGGCTCTTCTACCAGGATATTACAGTTAGCAGCAAATCCAAATGGGGCACCTTCTGGAGGACCTTTAGTGACAACCTCAGTTGGAAAAGTTTCAGATGGAGGAACAGGCTCCCCTTCCACTTCCACTTCAAATTCTTCTTCAAGGTGCTCTACAAGTCAATTCGAAGTATATGAATGCTTATGTAATAATATGCTATGCAAATTCTCGCTTGGGGAGAGGTATAAAAGTTTAAATACTTTTAACTAAGCATACATTGATTATACACATGGTTCTATGTTTCTTAATAGTGGCCCAAAATTATCAAATTAAACTTACTTCAAACAATTAGAGAACTAAATAGATTAAAGTTTACTAAACTAGTTTCTGGTTCTCTAAGTAAATCAAACCTAACCATACTCAAATCTCTACCAGGAGCTATTCTAAGGGTATATAATTTTTCTGCAAGTTTTCATAATTTTTGGTGCGCTGGTTTTATTTCTAAAATTCATTTATGCATTCTAGAGGCACTTTTAATTACCCAAAAAATTAATTTGCAAAAATCCTAAAACTGTTCCTAGCAGAAACTACAGGATTTTGCGGATTCAACAAAATTAGTTTCACAATTTTTACATTTTTCTCCATTTTATGGCGCATTTTACAAGTTGTCAACTAAAAGAAACAAAAACTGTAATAGTGACTAGGCCGATTTCAGCCCCTTCGCTGACCTAACACTGCCAGAGCACGCGACAACCGTCGCAGTCCGCGGCCATGCGCCCATTTGTTCTTAATGCTCTAGGGTTTAATTTATTTACATACGGACCCTTACTACTATTTCTTGTGCCGTGGTCATTCACACCGTAACCCCTCCCTTTCATCAAATTTGTGACAGGATGTCCCCGATATTGCCTAGCACTCACACCAGTGAATCGTGGTTAACACGACCTATGCAACTACCCCATGAGTACTACGGCACCCAGCAACTTGGAAGCATAAACACCCTAACCTAGGAGCACCTTACAGTCTGCAGCCCGACGAGGTAGAATATCGACGGCACGGCACCAGCAGCAGGGACGGCGATGCGCGACGGAGATAGACAGAGGAAATAACGCGAGCAGGTGAACGCAGACGCGAAAGCAGAGCTATTGGTGCATACGGTCAGTTTGGCAAGGAACCAGGGAACCCCACAGTGTTTCCACCGAGCAGATTATAACACCAAGTTAATACAGGTTTCAAACCAGCGTTTTTCTGCCTGTGCTGCGGTCGAACGAGCTGGCGCGAACACGTCAAAGGTCTGGACGTGCGCCGCGGCCTCAGATTACCAAGTTGCCACAACCACACAGTAAATATTAGTTGTGTCCGACACCCAGCTGCATGTAGAAACTACTGGAAAAATATTCACCGGTTGGGATCACTTTTTTTCTCCTTGGGATAAGACTGCAACAGTTTGAAGTCCTTTCATAGAATCTCCCAGTGAAAAGATAACGGAATGAGATATTTTGCCGATATTTTCTGTTTCTCTGAACCCAGCCACATTAGCTTTACTGCACCCACATGTTTATCCTTGTCTGATTCCAAAATTTTAATGGCACCAAGTCAAAACAGTTAGACAAACATGTCCTCCGACCATAGCGCCATCAGATTGACTCACTTGCCCAAAACCACGGGTGCAGGGATCAAGAGTTATCAGGTCCAACAAAATGGTGAGGATAACACTGAAAACTGGTTTCAGTTAACAAAAACGACACCTGACCGAAGATAGTTTTGGGCTTAGGACTCCAACTTCGGTACAATCTCAAGACATAATCACTTCAAGGGACTTACTCACCTTCGTATGGACTTCCATTTTGCCAAAACATTTCAGGGCCAAAAGTGCACAAATCACAAGTTGACAGGCTCTAAAGTAGAGCAAAAAAACACTGATACAGATATTCAGTACTAATTTCAGTTGCAGTCCCAAAACAGCCTAGGAGTGTACCAGAGAGTACAATTCGCCCATAACCCTATACAGTACCAAGCTCCTCTTCTCCAACACACTTGCTCTCCTTGGAAGGATCTTTCCACATACTATAGGTACCTTGGTTCAAAATTGTATGAATTAACCACAGAAGAACTTCATAACCGAGTAACACTCCCTGACTCAGACTTGGCTACTATTCCTAGTCTGAAAATCGCCTAGAGCCTGCCAGCACATCTTCAGGCACCTTTCTTTGTGATTTTTGTGCAGAACCAAGCCAGCCTCCCTTAAGCAAACTTGCACACAAATATATGTTCTTCAACTTTGCTATAAAAGGTATGGCTTAATACTCCAAGGATCAAACACTAGAGAGCTTCAAAGTTGAGCTAAACACACAATATCTGTGTGCAGAAATAAGACCAAGTCTGAATTCAGATTTAGCACATTGAATCTTTGAACTACTGTTACTGTCTGTTACAACTGGTTTTAGTGGCATTACCCTTAATCAAACTTGCACACCAAAGTATGGGCTTCCACCTTGGTACAGCACTCATAGCCCAGAACTGCATGGATCAGCCCTTAAGGAGTATCCCAAATCTGCTTCAGACTGAAAAATCAGCAGGTCTGAATTTTTATCTAAGTCTGATTTTCCAAACTGAACACTACATCTTTAGGCTCCTTTTTCTACCAATTCCATATAGATTTAGAGCTTCAATACTCAATAAAAGTTGTTCTCCTATAGTTAATCTACAGGTTTACTATAGCAACCTTTTGCTAAAAGCCACAGACTTTTTAAAAATACAGGGGTCCAAAATAGATAAACCAAACTGTTTTTAGTTGAACCAAAACTGTATTAAATCTGAAATCTGCAAATTACTCCAAATTTATCTTCAAAACTTGAAAATCTCAACACATGAAAATTGTTTGGTTTTGGAAACTCTACAGCTTTGGTATTTTGATTTTTAGCAAATTATGGCTATATCTCAGATTTCACTTTTGAGCTCAAAACTAGAGTTTTTTTTAAACTAGGTTTTCCACTCTATCCATCACCACCTCTCCTTTTGAGTTTTTCTTGGTCCTATTGAATGCATTCTAAGTGTGTTATAATACAAAGAGGCCAGTGCATATGATGTCATGCCAAGTTTTAATTTCCGGTAACACCCGGGGTGTTACACAGGACCTGCAGGGTTTAGTCTGGGAAGCCAAGTTGTGTGTCTAGACCCCCTGGACCGCGGTTCTAGGTACTAGGACACCCGTCGCAGAGTGGTGGAGTGTGTAGGCTTACGGTACGGGACCAGGCTAAGCGGCTACACGACTCTGGACCACCCTAGGAGACAAGCATCCATTCTCTAGAACCGAACCCTAGGTTACCAGACCCATAGGACTATAGCTCCAAATAATAGGGTACCCGTCACAGAGTGTTGGAGCGTGCAGGCCTCGGGTACGGAACCAGGCTAAGTGGCTATGTAGCTCCGGACCACTCCATGGAATGAGCTCCCGTTCTCCAGTGCCGGCCCCCAGGCTACCGGACCCTCCCGCTTTCGCAGAGGGGTCCTAAACTGCAAGCCTGGCTTATCCAATTCGGGTGTCATCATGTTAGCAGGGATGGGAGACCGTATGGGTGGGTTAGATAAAAACTAATAACATCTGAAATTTGCAGCAGAATAAAACCATCACAGTGGGCACATCTGAGGGGGTAGATGCTTTTCCTTATAACCTGACATGCATGAGTGCAGACCAACAGGCCGGGCTTATGGGGGCGGACCCCACCGGGCTGGCGTACACGTATGTGCAACCTAGTTACAAGAAGAAATCATAACCCCTCGGACTTGCCTCTGTGTGTAGGACTTACAGGAATACTCTATATTCCAGAGATTAGGAAGAGGCACCCCTTCAGTTGTGGCGAGGCGGGCACCCCTTGGTCGGCATACTTCCGTCACCTTGAAGGTCCTTCCCAGCTGGGGGAGAGTTTGTGGAGTCCTTCTCGGTTCAGTACTCACCATAGGACTAGGTCCCGTACCCCGGGCTCCCTACTATGCATGGCCCGCTGGCGGTGGCGCCCGAGCGCTTAGTTGTACCGTGCATTTCAGGTCGCTGCTTGCCATCTGTGTTCATTGGTGAAGTCCATGTCCTTACGCCGTGGCTATTCCTGCATAGACTTGTTAGAATACTAGACCCGTGAGGAGCCCATAAAGGCTTCCGGGGGAAGGCAGGCTTCAGCCCCGGAGACCAGGAAGGACGGGGTCTCCCCGACGGCACGACTAGTTGTCATCGCCGGAGTTGGAGTCTCTGGTGAAGACGTCCTTCAGGACCCCCTCGGGTGACTGATACCCGAGGTCTGGTTCTCCCGTGGCCACTTCGCCACTATCGGCCCTTTCCTTGCCGGGCCGGTGACGAGGAGGGGAGCCATCCCTAGAGGTCTGCTCGCACCGCTCGCTGACGTGCTTCACGATTTTGATGATCTCGCGACACTCCACGGCGCTATGGCGACTGTTGGGGTGTACAGGGCATGAGCCGCTGTTACCCCTCTGCGGCCACGGGCGCTTGTTGCGCTCGTTTTGGCCCCCCAGTCGCAGCTGCGACGAACGGAGCAGCAGACGAGGACCTCTCGTGGCTGTGGTTCTTTTTCTTCTTCTTTTTGCCGTCCCGAGCGACGACACTCGAGCCACCCGTCTGGGCAGCCCCGGTCTGTGGCGCCGAGTGCCACGCACGGCCCTCGGCGGCTCTGGCGCACTTGTCGGCCAGAGCGAAGAGTGTGGTGACGTTGTCCACATCGTGCGTGGCTAACTTCTCCAACATCTTTTCGTCACGTACTCCCTGGCGGAAAGCAGTGATGATAGAAGCATCGGAAATACGAGGTATGGTGCCTCATACCTTGGTGAAACGGGAGATGAACGTCCGGAGAGTTTCCCCGGGCTCCTGCCTCACTGAATGGAGGTGGGCCTCCACGCCATGCTGTTGGTAAGCACTAGCGAAGTTCGCTGTGAACCGCGCACAGAGCTCTTCCCAGGAGTAGATTGATCCTGGGGCAAGGTTCATGAGCCAAGTCCGGGCTAGCCCAGACAAAGCAACATGGAAGTATGTTGCCATCACGGTGGTGTCTCCACCTGCTGCCGTGATGGCGGTGATGTAAACCTGCAAGAATTCCGACGGATTGGATGTATCATCATACTTTTCCGGTAGGTGTGGCTGGAACTTTGATGGCCAGGTCATCGCGCGGAGGTGATCCACGAGTGCGGCGCAGCCCACGCCGGCCAATGGGACACCTGTCAGGATCCGGGCGCCCGTCGGGGTCTGCGGTGCAGCCGCAGTGAAGTCGTAATCGAGGTTGCGACCCTCGATGTTTTGTCGGCGCTCACGCGCCCTCTCTAAAGAGACACAGGCATCCTCGCACGTACGCCTGCGGTTGAGTTCTGCCCACAGGTCGTCTGGTCCCTCTAGAGAGTCTGGAGCGTCCTCCGCCGCACGCCGGTGGGTGAGCTCCGCCTGCAAATCCTCAGTCAGCGATGTCCTTACCGAGGGTGAGCGCACAGAAGCCGACGCCTCGTGTTGACGCCGAGATGACTGAGGCCTAGGCCTAGCTGAGCCAGAGTGCGCCATGTCGAGCAGCCAGTCGACGTCGTCTCGCCACTGATTCATGGCCCCTAGCGAGGCCGTAAAGCTAGGAGGGTGGCGCAATAACTCCATGGCTGCGGACAGCGCACCGAGAGCGGCCCTTGACGCCCTGGACGTCTGCGCAGGAGTGTGCTGCCGTGCAGAGTGCACATCAGCCGTTGCACTAGGTGCAGGGAGGTTGGTGGCCCACGGAGTGGAAGAGGCAGCCTCCTCCTCCAGCATGAAGTCCTCGGGCATGAAATCTTGGTGCTCGACGATGTGGACCATGGTGTCGGGCAGGAAAATAAGCAAAAACCTAAAGCCAAGGCCCCCTACCTGGCGCGCCAAATGTCGAAGAGGAAATATCTGGCCAGGTGGCGGAATGCACCCGCCCTAAATCCTAAGATGAGGAGGGGCCTAAAGCATTTTGCCTGTTATGAGATTGGTGGATGAACACGCAAGAACACCAAGATTTAGAGTGGTTCGGGCCGCTGGAGCATAATACCCTACTCCACTGTGTGTTGTATTACTCGTGAGCTTGAGTTGTGCCTAGGATGGCTTGAGTCTGAATGAGTGTGTATGGATCTAAGTGCGTCTGAATCCCCTTGTAACACAGTGTGCCCTCCTTTTATAGCCCAAGGGGGGCACGTACAAGGGTGATGAGCCCCGACATGTGGGCCCAGGGACATAACGGATGTAATACTTGGAGCGACTAATGCTCGTCCCTAGTGCAATCTTCCTTGCGCCCTGATATCCACGATCTGCATAGTATTGACGTGCAGGGGAGGCTTCCCTAGCAACGTACGTGTGATGATGGATGGGCACAGTGCTCTTCGCAGCACGGGCGTACTGTTTGGCAATGGAATGGATAGGCACGCCGCCTGCAGGATGGCCTGGACGCCGCCTGCCAGCTGAGTGGACAGGACACATTAAATGCTGAAGGGGCACATCGCCTGTCAGCAGGATAGTCAGGCGGCGCGTCTTATCCGCAATAAATGCAGAGACAGCGTGACCCAGAGGCCTTACGTCAGGCTCCGCCCGCTGGCTTATGTCACGCGCGGTAGGCCACCGCAGCATCAGGTCTCCGCCTGGGCGGGGAGTAGTAGCGTTATGCGGATAGGTCCACACCAGGCTGGGCTTGGACACATGTGGGCACCGGACCCTTGCCTGAGCAAGGCCTAGGTATTTTCCCCCCAGAGTCCCGGGACCCGGCTGTAGATAGTCCGGACCCCACGCAGAGGGGTCCGGGACCCAACCCGGAGGTCCGGGTTGCACTCACGGGGACCCTAGACCTTGCCCCGGAGGTCCGGTCTATAGGTACATGGGTCCGGCACTTTCCCATGGGGGTCCGGACCCACTGCTGGCATCTTGGAGTGTATCGTTTTCTCTGGCCACATGGCGACCCTGGGGCCATCCACGTGGTGGAGTCGGGTGCTGCTCACCACGTGACTAGAGATAGTCGCGTGGGCACCGCATCGTCATGCTGTAGCAAGGGGTACCTCTGTTTCAGGGTACCGACAAACTCGCAGAAACTTCTTTACTACCCGAGTGTCATCAACAGATTCCCCAAGTGACTTGATGTTGGCAACAAGATTTGTTATTCTCATCCCAAAATCCTCAACACTCTCTCCATCTTTGAACTCAATATTTTCAAATTCTTTTAAAAGTTTCTGCACGTTTACCTCTTTAACTCGATCGGCTCCAATCCTCATGTTCATCACAGCCTCTCATGCCTCCTTCACTGTCCTTTTGGCGCCAAGGGTTCCCCACATCTCCTTTGGCACGGATCTCATCAGAGCACCCATTGCCTGTCGATCTTGTGAGCGCTTGACAGTGGTTCCCGAATCAATGACATCCCAGATTTCCATTGCCTCATAGTTAATCTGCATTAACATGGCCCACTCTGCATAATTTGATCGAGTCAACATAGGCCATACCAGGGAACTCTACTTGATGCCGGACGACGTCGCGCTTGAACTGGTCCTGGTGTCACCCATCTCCTGATCCTTCACAGGTGATCTCCGAGGAACGATGAACTTCTTCCTTGGGGGTTCTTGTGGTGGACTGATAGATCCACCATAGAACATAAACTGGCTCTGATACCAGATGTTGGATCCCCGGCTGGATCAATGAGCGACGAGTACAGCCGCGACGACGAACGCAGACAGGCGCGGTGACCGCGGCGAGAGCGAGGAAGGCTGAGCGCGCGGACACACACAGGTTAGAACTGATGATTTTGCCTGCGCAATGTGCCGCAGCTTTTCTGGATTTTTTCACTGAATTAATAAACGGTGCTTACACGGGCTTGAAGCCCTCCACCCCGTCGCCATCGTGCCCCATGATCTCCACCATTTTCGGATCACGCAGATCATGTGCATGCGCAGCGCGAGTGCGACGGGGTCAACACACACCAAGGCAGTTTGTGGTGCCAGGCACAACACTGACCACCCACAAAGCTACGCCACTAAGACTAGAAACGTAAACACAAATGTTCCAACTAGATTACACGTGACAACTCTTATTCAGACTAACACGCTCCACACTTGAGGCTTGCGTCAGGCTCCCACCTGTTGGCTCACGTCACACACCATAGGCCAGGTGCCAGCATCGGGACTTTGACTAAGCGGGGGGGGGGGGCAAGGGCCGATAGTGTATGTGGACATGACAGCACCGAACCTCTTTCGGCCGGAGGTCCAGATGGCTCACACAGACCTTAGAGACCACCCTTAGTCAGGGTCCGGGAGGTGTTCGCAGGAGGTTCGGACCCCTCCGACACCGGTCCGCGCACGTGGCAGCACTGGATCTCTTCAATCTAGAGATCCAGGTGGCACGTATAGGTGCTTGATACTGTCTTCCAGGGCCCCCGCCCTGACGGTAGCTGTAGAGAGCCCTTATTCTTGGGGCACGAGGCAACCCTTGGAACCCCTCTGTTGGGGATCCGGGGAGCCAATCGTAGGTGCTGGCCCCCACCTGGGGTAGTGGCCCTGTCGGACAGGCCTTGCCTATGGGTCAGGTCATATACCGCCATTAGAATTTGAGGGTATGTGTTTGTACTTCTGTTGCAGTTTTCATTTTATCCTACCTAAAATCAGCTATAGACCTTAAATATTATTGTTGTAGTCCTTCATCCTGCATAACACATTTCTGTTCCATTCCTTCCCTGAGGTGATCCTTCGAAAGGGATAGTTTTCATTACAAATACTAAATTCAAGTCGTCGGTGGATGGTTGTTGCTTGCACCACAATAACGATTTTATTAGTTGATTCACACTCACACAAGCCCATGTTGCATCATTATTTGTCCCATTACTTCGTCACATTTTTCTTCTCTATTTTAGTTCTTTTTGTAGTTGAACTTTGCTGATTGAAGTTGCAAAAGGATATTCACATTGCAGTATAATTTAATTTATATCAGTTTAGTTTGTATTAATTCTTGCCAAAGAAATTATGAGCTATTAAGGTCGATAATATATATTGTGTTTATTTTTATGTAATCGTTACGCACTAATATTTTGTCGAATATTTTATATGCTGTTGCAACGCACGGGTATCTAAATAGTATTATCTTTAACGGTCTGTAACAGGGTAATTGCTGAAAAATAGAAATTAAATGATTCTTCCACGTAGTACACATGAATAACAGGTTCATCTTAATTTATTCGACAATACGAGATGCTAGGGAGGAGATAGCAAACGTGTTCATCTTTATTTGATTCCTGGGAAACAGTTGATACCTGAGAATGAAAACAGGTCGCAGCCAGCGTTAACAGGGAAACTTAACCATAATATAATCCAAGCACGTTCAAGGAACAATCTTGTAGGCCTTCATCTTGTCGATCCATTTGCCGAAGGACTTCACTGTGTCGCGGAAGCCGAGGAATCCGTGCTCCTTGCTCTTGTTCATGCTATCCAAAAGCTTCGAGTCGGCGCTGTGCTCATACTGCTCATAGACCACGAAGTCGATAAACCACCAGTCGGCAACGTCGTAGAGGCGTGTCTCCACGAGCCCGTTCTCCCTGACAATCTCCGCCCACACCGCCTCCTTCCCGGCCATGGCCTCCGACACCTTGAACTGCTTCTCCTCGCCGTCGTACCCGGTCCACTCCAGCCCGAAACGCGCGGCGAGTACCGGCCACAGCATCTTCCAGTTGTAGAGGTCTCCGTTGTTGCAGTTGAACGCCTGGTTCTTGGCCATGGGGTCGACGGCCGCCCAGATGTGCTGCTCGGCGATGAGGTCCGCGTCGGAGGCGTTGCTGAAGCTCTCCCACGAGCCAAGGCACCCCGGCCAGCGCAGAGCGACCCCCTCCTTTCTGCAGATGGAGGCGTTCAGGCGTACACGCACAGGCTGCACACGACGTTGAAGAAGCTCCGCGGAGAGAAGCCGAGGATGAGGTTGGGGCGGTGCACGGACCAGCTCACGGCGCCGCCGCGCCGGGAGACTGCGGCGAAGAGGACGTCCTCTTGGTCGTAGTAGAAGTTTGGGCAGTCCAGGCGCGGCACGTCCTCGGTGTAGGGCGGGTCCGGAGTGGGGATCTTTCCAATGAGCTCGAAGGGTCCCAGGTAGTGTTTGATGCCCGTCTGGAGGGAGACGTGGGCGAGGGCGGGGCAGTTGGGGACGATTACGGAGAGGACGTTGCGGAGCATGGCGGAGTTGGCCTCCCGGTTCTCCGCCTCAGTGGCGCGCGGGGACCAGGCGACGTAGAAGACGTGCGTGATGTCGGTGAGCGGCGTGAGGGCCTCGGCGACGGCGGCGGAGTCGGTGAGATCGACGTTTATGTGTGTCAGCGAGGAGGATGACGGCAGGGACCAGGGCGGGGGTGGACGGCGGGAGAGCGCGTATACCTTCCATGGCCCGCCGGGGGTATCCGCCCGCGGGATGATGTCCACGAGGGAGGCGCCTACTATGCCGGTGGAGCCAACGACGAGGGCCACGCTCTGGAAGGAATGCTCAGGCACGGCGGCAAGCTCATCCTTGCGCTCCCTGTCTGCGCCGACAGACCGTGTCCACCACCAGCTCAAGCTCATTGCTGTACGCCGGCCAAAAAACCTGCAGACTCAAGGGGGAGCAGGTATTGCAGGTGCAGCGTGCAGGTCTAGAACATTTATTTATAGAGGATATATCTGATGCACATAGAAGACTGGTGTACATATTAAATCATCACCACTAATTTTAGATCTAATGTCTCTAGTTGATTATTCAATTTACAAATAACATCTTCCACCACTACACACCACCAAGTTATAGGGTGTTGTCGGCGTTTCGAGACCGGGGGTCCCTGAGCCGACGAGTGAAGTGTCGACGCGTGCCCCAGCCCAGATGGGTCGACGCGAGGCCGAGCGCGAAGGGGGGAAGTGAGGTGGCCGGAGATGGGCGTGAGAGAGGTGGAAATCCTGCGGCCTTCGTGTTCGTCCCGCGCCCAGGTCGGGTGCGCTTGCAGTAGGGGGTTACAAGCGTCCACACGGGGGGAGGAGAGAGCGGCCTCACGCGAGCGCCCGTCCTGTCCTCGTCCCCGTGCGGCCAACCCTCTCTAAGAGGGCCCTGGTCCTTCCTTTTATAGGCGTAAGGAGAGGGTCCAGGTGTACAATGGGGGGTGTAGCAGAGTGCTACATGTCTAGCGGAGGAGAGCTAGCGCCCTAAGTACACGCCATCGTGGCGGCCGGAGAGATTTTGGCGCCCGGTTTGTGTGATGTCGTGGCCGTCGGAGGAGTGCTGGAGCCTGGCGGAGGGACAGCTGTCGGGGCCGTCGAGTCCTTGCTGACGTCCTCTTGCTTCCGTAAGGGGGCCGAGAGCCGCCATCATCAGGGAACGTGCGGGGCGCCATCATCGCCTATCTGGCGGAGCGAGCCAGATGGAACGCCGGTCTTGTTCCCCGTAGCCTGAGTCAGCTTGGAGTAGGGTAATGATGGCGCCTCCTGTTGACGTGGTCGGTCCGCGCCCTAGGTTGGGCGATGTGGAGGCTCCTCCGAGGTCGAGGTCGAGTCCGTCTTCCATGGCCGAGGCCGAGTCCGAGCCCCTAGGTCGGGCGAGGCGGAGGCCGTTGGCTGAGGCCAGGGCAGAATTTGAGTCCTGGGGTCAGGCGAAGCGGAGTTCGTCGTCTTCTGAGGCTGAGCCCAAGTCCGAGCCCTGGGTCGGGCGGAGCGGAGTTCGCCGTCTTCCGGGGCTTTGCCCGAGTCTGAGCCCTAGGTCGGGCGGAGCGGAGTTCGTCGTCTTCCGGGGCTTAGCCCGAGTCCGAGCCCTGGGTCGGGCGGAGCGGAGTTCGCCGTCTTCCGGGGCTTAGCCCGAGTCCGAGCCCTGGGTCGGGCGGAGCGGAGCTCGCCGTCTTTCGGGGCTTAGCCCGAGTCCGAGCCCTGGGTCGGGCGGAGCGGAGTTCGCCGTCTTCCGGGGCTTAGCCCGAGTCCGAGCCCTGGGTCGGGCGGAGCGGAGTTTCCTATGGTGTGCGGCCGGGCCTGACTGCCTGTCATCCTCACTCTGTCAAGTGGCACCGCAGTCGGAGCGGCGCAGGCGGCGCTGTCTTTCTGTCAGACCGGTCAGTGGAGCGGCGAAGTGACGGCGGTCACTTCGGCTCTGTCAGCTGAGGGGCGCGCGTCAGGATAAAGGTGTCAGGCCACCTTTGTATTAAATGCTCCTGCGATTTGGTCGGGGTTGCTTCTTGGCGAAGACAGGGCCTCGGGCGAGCCGGGAACGTGTTCGCCACTAGAGGGGGGCCTCGGGCGAGGCGGAGATCCTCCGGGGTCGGCTACCCTTGTCCGAGGCTAGGCTCGGGCGAGGCGTGATCGAGTCCCTCGAATGGACTGATCCCTGACTTGATCGCACCCATCAGGCCTTTGCAGCTTTATGCTGATGGGGGTTACCAGCTGAGAATTAGGAGCCTTGAGGGTACCCCTAATTATGGTCCCCGACAGTAGCCCCCGAGCCTCGAAGGGAGTGTTAGCACTCGCTTGGAGGCTTTCGTCGCACTTTTTTGCAAGGGGACCAGCCTTTCTCGGTTGCGTTTTGTTCCGGTGGGTGCGCGCGAGCGCACCCGCCGGGTGTAGCCCCCGAGGCCTCGGAGGAGTGGTTTGACTCCTCCGAGGTCTTAACGCCTCGCGCAATGCTTCGGCTGGTCTGGTCGTTCCCTCATGCGAGCTGGTCGTAGCCCGGGTGTACGGTCGGGTCCCAAGTTCTCGGACTGGTATGTTGACGCTGTCAACGGTTTGGCCAGAGCCGGGTTTGCGAGAGCAGCCCCCGAGCCTCTGCACAGGGCGAGAGGGCGATCAGGGACAGACTCGACTTTTTTACATACGCCCCTGCGTCGCCTTTCCGCAAGGAGGAGGGGGGAGAGCGCCATGTTGCCCTCGGTGGGCGCCGAACATGGTGTCTCCGGTGAGCTGCAGGCGGGTGATCCGAGCGGACGTCCGTGCCCCATTCGTTAGGGGTCGGCTAGAGGCCCAGAGGCGCGCCCAAAAGTACCTGTGGGTGATCTGCCGGACTCGGTCCCCTGGTGACGGGGTCCGAGGGCTCGATGCCTCCCTCCGATGGGATTCCGTTACAAGATCGTTCCCGCTGGTCTCGGAAATGTCCTAGGGTACCTCGGGAGCGCAGCCCGAGCCTTGGTTATGTATCGAACGTACCCATGGTCATCCCTCGCTCTATGTCTGAGGCGGCTGTGAACCCTTCGGGGGCCAGCCTTCGAACCCCTGATCAGTAGTGGGCGCGGAGCCCGAGTAGCCTGAGGCGGCCGTTGAACCCTTCCGAGGGGCCGGCCTTTGAACCTCTGACCAGTAGTGGGTGTGGAGCCCACGTGTTCTGAGGCGGCTGTTGAACCCTTCCGAGGGGCCAGCCTTCGAACCTCTGATCAGTAGGGAGGCTCGGAGCCTGGTTCCTTCACAGGGAAGGATCCCTTCCGGGGTATCCCCCTTTCCCGGTCCCTGTTGCAAGAGAGAGAAAGAGGGGAAAAAGGAAAAGGATACGAAATCGAACGACGCGGCGTACCTTTTTTGACGCAGTCATTATGGCGAAGGCGAAGCGTCGCTCGCTCCTCCTGCCAGAGGCGCCGCCTATCCCGCCGTGGAGTTAATGCGACGGGGCGAGTGTGTAATACTCCAAGTTGTATACCAGGAATAATTGAGAGTTATTCTCAATTTTGTATGTCTCATTTGCATCATGAAAAGAGCCTACACAAAATTTAAGAGTTTAATTCCAACAAATGATAAAAAAATTTGCAACATGTTAGAGTTTTATTGTTTGTGCATTAAATAAAATAATAATGTTAATAATAATAATAAAAACACATTAATAATGAAAAGGAGGTTTTGCCCTAATTTATAAACTTGGAAATTTGGAAAAGAAAGTGTACAAAACATAAATAAACCTTATATTTCCCAAACAAATACTTCTTAAATTCACAATATAATCTGAGCACAAAATCTGCATAGAAGTTTGAATTTAGAACTTGAATTCAAATTAGATTTGAAAATGGAGAAAAGAAAATGGAAAAAAAATAATAATAAAGAAGACCTAGCCTAACTGGGCCTCGTACCCGAATTTGGCCCACCAAGACATCCACCCCGTGCAGCCCACGAGTCCTGTGGCCGAGCGCGCCGACAGATGGGCCCGTCTCGTCAGCGTCCTCACGCATGCGCCGCGCTCGGTAAGTCTCTCGCCCGCGCTCCTTCTCGCTGCCATGTGGGACCCCCATCACCTGTGCCATCTCGCCCACAACAGAATCGCCTCAACGGCCGCCGAAGCTTGGGCGGGATCTTCGCCGTGGCATGCTTCTCCGCGGCATAAGAACTCCACCGTGCGGCAGCCCCTTTCAGTGCGCTCCTTCCTTCGTGCGCAACGATTCCGCGAGTGTAGTTCACCTTCACAGCCGATTTAGCGGTCGAGAGAGAGAGCTCGGGAGCCGGGGGGGTTTGCCGCCGCAGCAGACTCGGGCATACACCGCCGACTGGACCTTGAGAAACCTTCCAGGCGAAGAGAGGGGCGTCCGGGAAGGTTTTACCCTCACTGCCGGGGTGCCTTGCGCATCGGAGGTCTGGCAATTCCTCACCGTCGTTGGGCCTCCGCCGCGGGACTGCGCCATCGCGTGGCCAGGGAATTCTTCGCCGCGAATCGAGGTAATCGGTGTACCATCTTCTTCGCTTTTCACTGGACGAGGTGTAGGGTAGTTGAATTTGGAGATTAGAGCTCCGAGGCGTGGAATCAACGGTAGTCCGGCGATGTTCCGCCGTGTTGGGCGGCGGCGCCGCTGTTCTGGCCGCGGGAGAAGGAAGATAGGCGATGGCCATTGGATCGATCACGGGCGGTTCAGATTAAAGAACTGCGTACCGTTTCACTCAGGGCGATCATGGCCGTTAGATCTGGATCGGACGAGCAGAGTTAGATTTAGAGTAATAAAATCCGCACCGCAGATCTCTGATCCGAGGGGTAGCATTGCGTACCGGTTCGAGCTCGGCTTGATCTAATCCTAGCCGTAGGATTCTAATCTAAGGGCCACGATCGGCCGATACCTCTTCGGCCAGGTACTTTTGCATAAGAGTCCCTGGTCTTTGCTGTAAACAACCCGCCGTCCACCCTGTACAGCGCACTGAGTCTAGGGTATTTTGCCGTCTAGCCCCTGCAGTTTCCTATAATTGAGGCCCGATCCAGAGAGTATTAGAAATCAGAAATTAATATCTGAAATTAATTTTTAGTGCATAAATAAATGTTAAAACTTGTGTAATTCATAGTAAATGCATATGAACTCCAAATTAGACCATTCCAGTTCCTAAATGTTCATAAAATTATTGTCTATCTATTAGTGCCTCTGTTTTGACATGAAAGACAATTTAAAATTTATCTACCACTTAATCTTGTATTAAGTACATAAAACCTTAGAAAATCCATAACTTAAAATATATAACTCTAAATTTAATGATTCCAGTTCCTGTGATCTTATTTTGATGTCTAGTTTATTACTGTATATTCTATTTGCATGTTTGATGTGATGTTAATTTGTGCTATGCCATGTATGTATTGTATTGATGCGAGTAGACGAGCAACCCACTGTGGAACCTGGGCTTCAACAAGTTGAAGTAGCTGAGCAGGAGCTCGTGGAAGGCAAGTTGTGCCCTTGATCACTTCTTTTACCCATTCATGTTCTTATTATTCATAATGATCTGCATAGGATAATTTTGATGGGACCCAATAGGATACCCTAGATTTTGACTATCTTTATACCTTGTTACACCACTGGTTTTACTACTAAAGTTTTGGGTAGTACATGCTATTGCTTTATGTGGATTTGGGTATAGAGATATTCATCACTCATTGTTATACTATTTATTGTTATCTGTTTTATTATTCCTTGTTCATGTTAAGATCATTATGTTAATGGGAACATGGAGAACCACCCGGGAAAACAGTGCTACCACAAGGGTTTAATGGGACGCCCTTGGCTGATTAACTAGGAAAGCTAGGGGAGGGCTACCTTACCCGAAAGGGGCAAGGGCAGTAGGGGAGAGGTTAGTGCAGGGGGGTCCCTGGTTGATTTTGCTGCGATGGCGGTCAGCCAGGAACCCTGTACTGGATCTTCCTATAAACTGTAGCGGGTAGTCTGAAGCTAGTGGAACTTTGTAAAGGCCTCGTAGTGGTACCCTGCCTCGCTTCCTAGGTAGAGGTGTATGGAGTCTGATCAACTCTGTGGCAGATGGGTAACACGACTTGTGGGTAAAGATGCGCAACCTCTGCAGAGTGTAAAACTGGTATACTAGCCGTGCTCACGGTCATGAGCGGCTCGGACACTCACATGATTAAATTGTGGAACTTAAACTTAACCTGTCATTTCATTGCATGTGGGATTATTTTATTATTACTTTTACTTATTATCACTATGGTTTGGTATTTACTTACACTTAGTAACTGCTAATAAAATTTTGACCAACTTATAAAAGCAATGCTCAGCTTCAGCCTTTATTTCATTGATCAGCCTTACACTTCATGAACTCCCACCTTTGGTGAGTTCATGCCACATTATTCCCCACGACTTGTTGAGCTAGGATCGTATGTGAGCTCACTCTTGCTGTCTCACACCCCCCCCCCCCCGCAGGAGAAGAGCAGGTGGTTCAGGAGGAGCCGCCTAACACTGAGGAGTTCGATCTGATCTAGGTGGCGTTTCTCAGTCGACATTGGCGCCATCGATCCTTAGTTCGTTTTATCTTTATTATTTTATTTTGTAATAAGTCTTCCGCTATGTAATAAATACTCTGATGTTTTATGACATTTATCTCTATACACTCTGTTATTATATATGTTGTCTTCTTTGGCGCATGTATGAGATGCACCCGGCTTTGTCCTTTAAAACCCGGTGTTACAGAAGTGGTATCAGAGGAAATGTTGACTGTAGGACGAAACCTAGATAGACTGGACAAAATCCTTACCTACTTATCTTATTCTGATTCACTCTATACTTACCTTACTCTGAATCCTTCTATACTTATCTTGATCCTGTCTCACCTTCTACTGTTCTACTCTGATCATTCTTACCTTTTCTACTCTGAGACAAAATGGATTTCACACCTTGGAATCCCTACCCCTATGACATTCTTAAGAGTTAGGGGACCCAAAACAAAAGTTAAAACTATTTTCTCTATTAAAAATATTGGTTGATTGTTCTGATGATCAATGCCTGATTTGCTTCTTTGATTGATTGGAATAGTATAGATGGACATCTTAGCATGTACCAACATAAGGTATTGAATTAGCTATAGTAGGTGAAATATTAATCTGCTTAGCTAATAAATTCCCCAAAGTAACATGATTGTAATTACTGCCTTGTCTACTGCTTTTTCTTACCATATGTATCTAACTCAGATGGTCAATACCAGGAGGGGTGGTGGAATTGACTTGCCTCCTAACCAACACACTCGAAGACAACCTCAGCCACAACCTGCTGGGATGAATCCTCCCAATCCTCCACCAGGCGGAGTTGACCCACTGGTTGCTGCTCAGATGGCGGTGATGCAGCAAATGGCGGATACTATGGCTGATATGCGTGCCCAGATGCAGCAAGAACGCCAAGAGATGCGTCAGGAAAGAGAAGATATACGCCAGGAGTTGCGCCAGGAGAGAGATGAGATACGCCAAGAAAGGAGGGCGCAACAACAGCAGCTGCAACAACAACTTCAACAGCAGCAACAGCAGCAAGTGCCAGTGCCTCCACCACCACCACCAGTTCCACCTCGTGATAAGCACCGGGAGTTCATGAGCCATAAGCCACCTACATTCGCCAGTTCGCCAGATCCACTTGATGCAGATGATTGGCTGAAAGCAATTGAGAAGATGCTCAACATTGCACAATGCACTGACCGGGAGAAGGTTTTATATGCTTCTGGACATCTGACTGGTCCTGCTGCTGACTGGTGGGATTCATATACTGCTGCCCATGATGCTGCGGATGCTATTACTTGGGCGGAGTTTAGTACACAGTTCAGAAACTACCATATTCCAGCTGGTATGATCAAGATCAAGAAGAAGGAGTTTCTGTCGCTGAAGCAAGGAAGTATGTCAGTCAGCGAGTACCGCGACAGGTTTATTCAGCTATCCAGATATGCCCCTGAAGAAGTTGCTGAAGACGAGAGGAAGCAGGAGCATTTTATTGAAGGACTTAATGGACCGCTGCAGTATGCTCTAGTGGCACACACTTTTCCATCATTTCAGAGGTTATTGGATAAGGCTCTTGCTATTGAACACAAGCGTGTTCAACTGGGTGATTTGAAGAGGAAGGCTATCTCACAAGGACAGGGTAGCAGTAGTGTTCGTCCTCGCTACAGTTCACCACAGGGTACACCGACCCGACCAGGAGGACCACGCCCAGTTCAGCAATCACCACTGAGGACACCTCCTCGACAGGCTACTCCCACGGGCACCCCGACGAAGTTTGCAGGACAGAGTCCGGGCACTCAATGTTTCAAGTGTGGGAAGATTGGTCATTATGCAAATGTCTGCCCGCAGAGGATTGCTACTACTCCAGCTCAGAACAAGCAACAGACCCCTGGCAAGGGATATTCTATAGCCAGGGTGAATCAAGTCAGTGTTGATGATACTCCGGATGGAGGGGACCTCGTGATTGGTATGTTTTATGTTAATGCAATTCCTGCAACAATATTATTTGACTCTGGTGCTACACATTCATTCATGTCAGCTAGATATGCCAACACAAATGAAATACCACTGCTAAATATGAGAAAACCCCTAATAGTAATTACACCTAAAGGGCCTGTTGAGGCGAATCAAATGACACGTAGATTGACATTGACCATTATGGGTAGAGAATTTGGAGCTACTGCTATAATATTAGAGTCAAGCAGTATAGATCTGATCCTTGGTATGTCATGGCTAAGAAAGGCAAAGGCCGTTATAGCATGTGGTAGAGGTACCATAGAACTCACTACCACTAAAGGAGAAAGATTTCAAGTTAATATTGCAGTAACCTCCTCATCCATGCGGGCAATGTTCTTTATGCCTGAGGAGTTTGTTGGTGACAACATCCGGGTGGTTAGAGATTTTCCGGATGTCTTTCCAGAGGAGTTACCAGGGATGCCACCTGATAGAGAAGTTGAGTTTGTTATTGATCTCTTACCTGGAACCGCCCCTATTTCTAAACGGCCATATAGAATGTCCGTAGAGGAGTTGAAGGAACTGAAGAAGCAGTTAACTGAGTTACAAGAGGCTGGGTACATTCGTCCGAGTTCCTCACCGTGGGGAGCACCGGTACTGTTTGTATAGAAGAAGGATGGATCGCAACGGATGTGTGTGGATTATAGATCTCTTAATGATGTTACGGTGAAGAACAAGTATCCGTTGCCCCGTATTGAGGATTTGTTTGATCAAATGAGAGGAGCAAGAGTATTTTCGAAGATTGATCTCCGATCGGGATACCACCAGATGAGGATTAGACCATCGGATATTCCCAAGACGGCTTTCTCGACTCGATATGGATTATATGAGTTCACTGTTATGTCATTTGGATTGACCAATGCACCGGCATATTTCATGAATTTGATGAATAAGGTTTTTATGGAGTATTTGGACAGATTCGTCGTGGTGTTCATCGACGATATTCTTATCTATTCTAGGAATGAAAGTGATCATGAACAACATCTGAGGTTGGTGCTACAGAAGTTACGAGATAATGAGCTCTACGCTAAGTTTAGCAAGTGTGAGTTTTGGATTGACAAGGTGCCATTCCTTGGTCATATTATTTCTAATGGAGGAATAGCAGTGGATCCTGCTAAAGTGAAGGAGATTATGGAATGGAGAGTGCCCACTACAGTTACTGAGATTCGGAGTTTCTTGGGACTCGCAGGATATTATCGGAGATTTATTGAAGGATTTTCTAAGATTGCCAAGCCTATGACATCGCTTTTGGAGAAAGGAAGAGAATTTAAGTGGGATGAGAAATGTCAAGAGAGCTTTGATCAATTGAAGGAGAGACTAATGTCGCCACCAGTATTGGTTATGCCAGACTTGCAGAAAGGATTTGATATTTATTGTGATGCATGTGGCCAAGGACTTGGATGTGTGCTTATGCAAGAAGGTCATGTGATTGCCTATGCATCTCATCAGTTGAGGAAGCATGAATTGAACTACCCCACCCATGACTTGGAACTAGCTGCCGTTGTGCATGCACTTAAGATTTGGAGACACTACATTATGGGAACTAAGTGCCAAGTATACACGGATCATAAGAGTTTGAAGTATATATTCACTCAGAAGGATCTCAACCTTAGGCAACGCCGTTGGTTGGAGCTCATCAAGGATTATGATTTGGAGATTCACTATCACCCGGGCAAGGCAAATTTGGTTGCAGATGCCTTGAGTCGGAAAGAACATGTTCACTCCGCTTTTGTTGTCCAGCTACCCGATGAATTAGCAAAAGATTTTGAGAAGCTCAACCTGGGAATTGTTACTCACACTGAAGGAGTTACCATTGAGTTGGAACCTACCTTGGAGCAAGAGATTCGTAAAGGTCAGGTTGGTGATGCTAAGATTCAAGAGATTAAAGATCTGATTACGGAAGGTCGTGTTCCGGAATTCACGGAGGACGAGCAAGGTACCATATGGTTCAAAGATCGGATATGTGTTCCAGAGATCGATAGCCTCCGTGAGGCTATATTGAAAGAAGCTCATGATTCTGATTATTCAATCCACCCTGGAAGCACTAAGATGTATCAAGACTTGAAGCAAAAGTATTGGTGGTATGGACTGAAAAGAGATGTGGCTGCTCATGTGGCTAAGTGTGATGTATGTCAAAGAGTTAAGGCTGAACATCAAAGACCCGCTGGATTATTGCACCCATTGAAGATACCTGAGTGGAAATGGGAAGAAATTGGTATGGATTTCATTGTTGGACTACCCCGCACTCCAGCAGGATATGACTCTATTTGGGTAATTGTGGACAGATTAACAAAAGTGGCTCATTTTATACCTGTGAGGACTAATTACACGGGAGCCAAGCTAGCAGAATTGTATATGACTCGGATAGTGTGTCTACATGGAGTACCTAAGAAGATCGTGTCTGATCGGGGATCACAGTTTACTTCTCGATTTTGGAAGAAGTTGCATGAGAGCTTGGATACAAAGTTGAATTTTAGTTCAGCCTACCATCCCCAGACTGATGGACAGACAGAAAGAACCAATCAAGTGCTGGAAGATATGTTAAGAGCTTGTGCTCTCAAGCATGGTGGCAGTTGGGAGAAGAGCTTACCCTATGCTGAGTTTTCTTATAATAATAGCTACCAGGCTAGTTTGAAGATGTCACCATTTGAGGCTTTGTATGGCAGGAAATGCAGGACTCCCCTATATTGGGATCAAACTGGAGAAAGACAGTTCTTTGGGCCTGAGCTTATTCAAGAGGCAGAAGAACAAGTTCGAATGATAAGAGAAAATTTGAGAATTGCACAATCAAGGCAAAAAAGCTATGCTGATAATAGGAGAAGATTACTGGAGTTTAAGGAAGGTGATCATGTCTATTTGAAGGTGTCACCACTTCGGGGTATGAGGAGATTTAAAGTTAAAGGAAAGTTGTCCCCTCGCTTCATCGGACCTTTCTTGATCTTAAAGCGAGTGGGTGAAGTTGCATATCAACTGGAGTTACCCGATCATCTGTCAGATGTACATGATGTGTTTCATGTGTCCCAGCTAAAGAAGTGCCTCAGGGTACCTGAGGAGCAACTACCAATGGAAGACCTTAGTGTTCAAGAGGATTTGACTTATGCTGAGTACCCTATCAAGATTTTGGACACTTTGACTCGAGTTACAAGAAATAAGGTGATAAAGGTGTGCAAAGTTCAATGGAGTCACCACGGTGAAGATGAAGCAACTTGGGAAAGAGAAGAAGAGCTTCGTATAGATTTTCCCCACCTTTTCCCTAGTTCTTCTTAAATCTCGAGGACGAGATTATTTTTAAGGGGGGTAGGATTTGTAATACTCCAAGTTGTATACCAGGAATAATTGAGAGTTATTCTCAATTTTGTATGTCTCATTTGCATCATGAAAAGAGCCTACACAAAATTTAAGAGTTTAATTCCAACAAATGATAAAAAAATTTGCAACATGTTGGAGTTTTATTGTTTGTGCATTAAATAAAATAATAATGTTAATAATAATAATAAAAACACATTAATAATGAAAAGGAGGTTTTGCCCTAATTTATAAACTTGGAAATTTGGAAAAGAAAGTGTACAAAACATAAATAAACCTTATATTTCCCAAACAAATACTTCTTAAATTCACAATATAATCTGAGCACAAAATCTGCATAGAAGTTTGAATTTAGAACTTGAATTCAAATTAGATTTGAAAATGGAGAAAAGAAAATGGAAAAAAAATAATAATAAAGAAGACCTAGCCTAACTGGGCCTCGTACCCGAATTTGGCCCACCAAGACATCCACCCCGTGCAGCCCACGAGTCCTGTGGCCGAGCGCGCCGACAGATGGGCCCGTCTCGTCAGCGTCCTCACGCACGCGCCGCGCTCGGTAAGTCTCTCGCCCGCGCTCCTTCTCGCTGCCATGTGGGACCCCCATCACATGTGCCATCTCGCCCACAACAGAATCGCCTCAACGGCCGCCGAAGCTTGGGCCGGGATCTTCGCCGTGGCATGCTTCTCCGCGGCATAAGAACTCCACCGTGCGGCAGCCCCTTTCAGTGCGCTCCTTCCTTCGTGCGCAACGATTCCGCGAGTGTAGTTCACCTTCACAGCCGATTTGGCGGTCGAGAGAGAGAGCTCGGGAGCCGGGGGGGTTTGCCGCCGCAGCAGACTCGGGCATACACCGCCGACTGGACCTTGAGAAACCTTCCAGGCGAAGAGAGGGGCGTCCGGGAAGGTTTTACCCTCACTGCCGGGGTGCCTTGCGCATCGGAGGTCTGGCAATTCCTCACCGTCGTTGGGCCTCCGCCGCGGGACTGCGCCATCGCGTGGCCAGGGAATTCTTCGCCGCGAATCGAGGTAATCGGTGTACCATCTTCTTCGCTTTTCACTGGACGAGGTGTAGGGTAGTTGAATTTGGAGATTAGAGCTCCGAGGCGTGGAATCAACGGTAGTCCGGCGATGTTCCGCCGTGTTGGGCGGCGGCGCCGCTGTTCTGGCCGCGGGAGAAGGAAGATAGGCGATGGCCATTGGATCGATCACGGGCGGTTCAGATTAAAGAACTGCGTACCGTTTCACTCAGGGCGATCATGGCCGTTAGATCTGGATCGGACGAGCAGAGTTAGATTTAGAGTAATAAAATCCGCACCGCAGATCTCTGATCCGAGGGGTAGCATTGCGTACCGGTTCGAGCTCGGCTTGATCTAATCCTAGCCGTAGGATTCTAATCTAAGGGCCACGATCGGCCGATACCTCTTCGGCCAGGTACTTTTGCATAAGAGTCCCTGGTCTTTGCTGTAAACAACCCGCCGTCCACCCTGTACAGCGCACTGAGTCTAGGGTATTTTGCCGTCTAGCCCCTGCAGTTTCCTATAATTGAGGCCCGATCCAGAGAGTATTAGAAATCAGAAATTAATATCTGAAATTAATTTTTAGTGCATAAATAAATGTTAAAACTTGTGTAATTCATAGTAAATGCATATGAACTCCAAATTAGACCATTCCAGTTCCTAAATGTTCATAAAATTATTGTCTATCTATTAGTGCCTCTGTTTTGACATGAAAGACAATTTAAAATTTATCTACCACTTAATCTTGTATTAAGTACATAAAACCTTAGAAAATCCATAACTTAAAATATATAACTCTAAATTTAATGATTCCAGTTCCTGTGATCTTATTTTGATGTCTAGTTTATTACTGTATATTCTATTTGCATGTTTGATGTGATGTTAATTTGTGCTATGCCATGTATGTATTGTATTGATGCGAGTAGACGAGCAACCCACTGTGGAACCTGGGCTTCAACAAGTTGAAGTAGCTGAGCAGGAGCTCGTGGAAGGCAAGTTGTGCCCTTGATCACTTCTTTTACCCATTCATGTTCTTATTATTCATAATGGTCTGCATAGGATAATTTTGATGGGACCCAATAGGATACCCTAGATTTTGACTATCTTTATACCTTGTTACACCACTGGTTTTACTACTAAAGTTTTGGGTAGTACATGCTATTGCTTTATGTGGATTTGGGTATAGAGATATTCATCACTCATTGTTATACTATTTATTGTTATCTGTTTTATTATTCCTTGTTCATGTTAAGATCATTATGTTAATGGGAACATGGAGAACCACCCGGGAAAACAGTGCTACCACAAGGGTTTAATGGGACGCCCTTGGCTGATTAACTAGGAAAGCTAGGGGAGGGCTACCTTACCCGAAAGGGGCAAGGGCAGTAGGGGAGAGGTTAGTGCAGGGGGGTCCCTGGTTGATTTTGCTGCGATGGCGGTCAGCCAGGAACCCTGTACTGGATCTTCCTATAAACTGTAGCGGGTAGTCTGAAGCTAGTGGAACTTTGTAAAGGCCTCGTAGTGGTACCCTGCCTCGCTTCCTAGGTAGAGGTGTATGGAGTCTGATCAACTCTGTAGCAGATGGGTAACACGACTTGTGGGTAAAGATGCGCAACCTCTGCAGAGTGTAAAACTGGTATACTAGCCGTGCTCACGGTCATGAGCGGCTCGGACACTCACATGATTAAATTATGGAACTTAAACTTAACCTGTCATTTCATTGCATGTGGGATTATTTTATTATTACTTTTACTTATTATCACTATGGTTTGGTATTTACTTACACTTAGTAACTGCTAATAAAATTTTGACCAACTTATAAAAGCAATGCTCAGCTTCAGCCTTTATTTCATTGATCAGCCTTACACTTCATGAACTCCCACCTTTGGTGAGTTCATGCCACATTATTCCCCACGACTTGTTGAGCTAGGATCGTATGTGAGCTCACTCTTGCTGTCTCACACCCCCCCCCCCGCAGGAGAAGAGCAGGTGGTTCAGGAGGAGCCGCCTAACACTGAGGAGTTCGATCTGATCTAGGTGGCGTTTCTCAGTCGACATTGGCGCCATCGATCCTTAGTTCGTTTTATCTTTATTATTTTATTTTGTAATAAGTCTTCCGCTATGTAATAAATACTCTGATGTTTTATGACATTTATCTCTATACACTCTGTTATTATATATGTTGTCTTCTTTGGCGCATGTATGAGATGCACCCGGCTTTGTCCTTTAAAACCGGGTGTTACAGAGTGGTTCGCAGGGCAGCTGTTGCGCGTGCGCGAGCCGTTCGAGGAACGGAACACGGGCGCGTTGTCTTCACGCCGTGAGAGAGGGTTCTCTCGCTGCCCCCGGATGGGACGTAAGCTTGGCTGACGACGTGACCGCTGCTCCTGCCCGCCTGCCACCGCCATTACTACCGGCCTGTTTTTGGCCGCATTGACCGTCGCGCCAGGCTGGAGCCGCTGGGTCGTGCACTGGGTCGCCTCGAGTCGCGGTATTGGTTCCACAGTCGAGGAGGCGCGGTGGTGGCGCAGGTGGCGGTGCAGTTGCATGCACGAAGCATTCGGCGCGCTGGTTGCATGACGCGTGGGTCTGGGCCTCCATGTCGGGCGTGTTGGGAGTCAGAGAAGCGCGCCCACTTGGCGTGGTTGCATGCCGCTTGCACGGCTGCCCACCCTTTCGCCCGCTGGTCTGGGCAAAAGTGGAGAGCCGCTTGTAACCGCTGGGCGGTTGCACGCACCGCGCACGGCGGTTTGGCTTCTTCTGCTCTGGGCCGGCTTGCATGACGTGTGGGACCCAGCCCCCGCGCCGTAGGGGGAGGGCCTTGGAGCATGTTGGAGAAGACTCAGCCCACGACAGCTGGGGACGCAAGTAGGGAGAGTCGCCTTTAAAAGGAGGGTGACCCTCTTGGAAGGCGACCGTGTCTTCGCGCTCCCTTATGCATCGTGTCTTCCCATCTTCCAAGCCCCCGGATGGGGGATATCCGCCGTCTTTTTGCTTCGTCGTTGGAGGAACGCAACTCTGCGGGAGTTGGTACCTTTCAGCCGTCGTTCGGCTTCAAGGATTTTCATCATGCAGCCCGGCTGCACCCCTCCGTCGGCGGTCACCCAAGACGGTGACCACCAGCTTGATGGTGGGGAGAAGCGGACCGGGTTGCTGCCTCTGCCCTGCCCTCAGCTTCAAGGATCTTCATCACCCTTGCTGGGGTGGAGGGTGAGGCGAGTCGGGAGGCCGCCTCCGCGTGGGTCGGTAACCCTTTTCTTCCCCCCGCGTCTGGGGGAGAAAGGCATCTCCCAGCTCCGCGGAGGCTTCCCCCAGGCATGCCGGGGTAGGCGGACTGTCGCTGCTCAGCCAGGGTGCAGCATTCCGTCCTCCGCCCGGACGATGGTTGCGCCGCGTGCGGGCCGGCCATGTCCAGGCCTTCCTCACGCCGACAGCCGCATCAGTGGTTCGCCCAGCACGTCGTGTGCCGCGAGGGCGGCGCTCATGTTCTGGGCGGCTCCGGCGAGGGCGAGGACCTGCCGGTGCGCTTTGAGGCGTCTGGCGCCCGCTGGCGAGGTGCTGAGGTGGTGGCAGCCGGAGAAGGCTTCTCTGTCAATGAGATTGCCAACTCTGCCCACACCCCTGGGCCTCCGTCTTCCGGCCTGAATGGCTGGTTCTCGTCCTCGGTGAACGAGAGCCCCCGTGCCATAGCGCCCGCCCGGAAGCCGCTGCTAAAGCTGCTTCGCTGCCCGGGGCGGAGGTCATCGTTGCTGCTGCTGGAATGGGCGACGACGAGCCACCCGTCGGCCTTCTGTTGCTCCACAGGCCCCTCCCCCATCGAGTGCGGTTGTTCGTACCTGCGGAGGTGGAACCGGAGTTCCGTTTGTAATGGCACTTCGAATGCCAGTGTTTTTGTTCACTGTGGCTGTCGAGGCCTGAACGTGTATGTAAATTCGGCGCGGAGCCGTGTTTTTTTCCCCATTTTCGAGCACTAAGACTCGCCTGTTGGTTGTCTGAACCGCTTCACCAAGCGTGAGTCGCCCCGTGTAAAGGTGACGAGTGAGGTATCCGTATCCCGGAGGCGTAGGAGTCCCTCGGCTCGGTCAGCCTTGTTGTCCGAGGCTTCCCTTGCTTAGTTAGAGGAAACCCTCGGCCGCTCTTCGGTGAGCCAAGGCCAGGGGTAGCGGTGCCAGCGCGAACAGAGGCAGAGTTGGCTCGAAAAGAAGACCAGGTCGGCCGGAGCCTGGTCGGGTCGTCCGTTAGCGGGACTGACGCCGGAATTGACCTGCCGAGGCCTCGGGCCGAGCTGATGTCCTTGGGGGACAGCTAGCCGAGGCCCCGGGGTGACTGGCCGAGCCGCCTGCTCGGGCCAGATTCTTGGAGAAGACCCTGGCGGCGATGGCCCGGGCTCGGTGATGACGTTGTCCTTCAGAGCGGAGACCCTTGGACCGCGTCGCCGTCCGAGGCTAGGTCGGACCTCACCAGAGGTGTTGTCGGCGCCGAGGGTGCTGCTGCTCCCTTTAGCCGTCAAGATCCGAGCCCGCAGGATCGGATTATCTTGTAGCGTGTGTTTTCTGCGGCCGCCGAGGCCGAAACACACCCTCGTCGTATTGTAAAGCCGCGTCTCCTTTCCTCTTGTTTCGAGTATCTGGACTTTTTTGTCGGTAACAGAACTGTTTGTGCGAGCGAGAGTTGCTTCTCACGGAAGGTGATGAGTGAGGTATCCGTATCCCGGAGGCGTAGGAGTCCCTCGGCTCGATCACCCTTGCCGCTTACGCGCACTCTTACCCGTCCATGGGGTTCTGTCACCGACGCGGTCGAGAGAGCTCGAAGAATCGCTCCGGCAGAAGATCTTCCGAACGTGAAGACTTGTTCGGTCCGCGGAATCACTTATCCGAACGTGAGTTACTTATGGCAGAAGGTGATGAGTGAGGTATCCGTATCCCGGAGGCGTAGGAGTCCCACGGCACAGTCAGCCTTTGCTGCTTACGTGTACTCCGTCGTTTTCAGGATCCACTTTCGAAGTAGTCGAAAAGCACGAAAGACATTCCGGCGGAAAAGATCTTTTTTCGAGGAAAATTTCGACGCAGAGGGGGTTCCCCCCTTTTAGCCCCCGAGGGAGGGTCGGGCTTTGCCGAGGCAAGGCTGACCCTTCCTTGATGACTAAACTTTGCGTGAGAGCGAGGTATATGAACAACTTGAAAACATCTTAAGGGTAGAAACGACGTAGCTGTTGGATGTTCCAAGCGTTGCTGTAGACCTCGCCTTGACTATTGGCCAGCTTGTATGTTCCGGGTTTTAGAACTTTGGCGATGACGAACGGCCCCTCCCAGGGGGGCGTGAGCTTGTGTCGACCTCGGGTGTCTTGTCACAGCCGAAGCACCAGGTCGCCCACCTGGAGGTCTCGGGACTGGACCCCTCGGGCGTGGTAGCGTCGCATGGACTGCTGGTACCGCGCCGAGTGTAGTAAGGCCTTGTCCCGAGCCTCTTCCAGCTGGTCCAGCGAGTCTTCTCGACTAGCTTGGTTGCTTTGGTCGTCATATGCCCTCGTCCTCGGGGAACTGTATTCCAGGTCTGTGGGTAAGATGGCCTCGGCCCCATAGACTAGAAAGAACGGCGTGAAGCCCGTGGCTCGGCTCGGTGTCGTTCTCAGGCTCCAGACCACCGAGGGGAGTTCCTTCACCCATCGCTTGCCGAACTTGTTGAGGTCGTTGTAAATCCGAGGCTTGAGTCCTTGTAGAATCATGCCGTTGGCACGCTCTACTTGCCCATTCGTCATGGGATGAGCCACGGCGGCCCAGTCCACCTGGATGTGGTGATCCTCGCAGAAGTCCAGGAACTTTCTGCCGGTGAACTGGGTGCCGTTGTCGGTGATGATGGAGTTCGGGACCCCGAAACGATGGATGATGTTGGTGAAGAACGCCACCGCCTGCTCGGACCTGATGCTGTTCAGGGGTCGGACCTCGATCCACTTGGAAAATTTGTCGATGGCGACCAACAGGTGTGTGTAGCCCCCGGGTGCCTTCTGCAAGGGGCCGACGAGGTCCAGACCCCACACAGCAAAAGGCCATGTGATGGGTAACGTCTGTAGAGCCTGAGCGGGCAGGTGGGTCTGCCTTGCATAGAACTGACACCCTTCGCAGGCGCGGACAATTCTAGTGGCGTCGGCCACCGCCGTTGGCCGGTAGAAACCTTGTCGGAAAGCATTTCCGACAAGGGCTCGAGGTGCTGCGTGGTGGCCGCAAGCCCCCGAGTGTATTTCTCGGAGGAGTTCCTGACCTTCGGTGGTGGAGATGCATCGCTGGAGGATGCCTGAAGGGCTGCGGTGGTAGAGCTCCTTCCCTTCTCCCAGCAAAACGAACGACTTGGCGCGCCGCGCCAACCGCCGAGCTTCGGCTCAGTCAAGGGGTAGCTCTCCTCGGTGGAGATATTGCAGGTACGGGGTCTGCCAGTTTTGATCAGGCGTGACCCCACTTTGCTCCCCCTCGACGCGCAGCGTTTCGCCCTCGAGGGCCGAGGGTGCCTCGGGCCGAGCCGAGGGTGCCTCGGGCTGTGCCGAGGGTACCTCGGGCTGTGCCGAGGGTACCTCGGGCTGGGCCGAGGGTGCCTCAGGCTCGAGCGCGTCGTCGATCTTGACGGAGGGTTGATGCAGATCTCGGGAGAAGACATCCGGGAGAACTGTTGTTCGCCCCGAGGCTATTTTAGCCAGCTCGTCCGCAGTCTCGTTGTAGCGCCGAGCGATGTGGTTGAGCTCGAGCCCGTAGAACTTGTCTTCCAGGCGCCGAACCTCATCGCAGTAGGCCTCCATCTTCGGGTCGCGGCAGTGGGAGTTCTTCATGACTTGGTCGATGACGAGCTGCGAGACACTGCGAGCGTCGAGGCGTCGGACCCCTAGCTCGACGGCAATCCGCAACCCGTTGACCAGAGCCTTGTACTCAGCTACATTGTTGGACGCCGGGAAGTGGAGGCGTAGCACGTAGCGTAGGTGCTTCCCGAGGGGCGAGATGAAGAGTAGGCCTGCGCCGGCTCCTGTCTTCGTCAGCGACCCATCGAAGAACATGGTCCAGAGCTCCGGTTGGATCGGAGCTGCTGGTAGCTGGGTGTCGACCCATTCAGCCACGAAGTCCGCCAAGACCTGGGATTTGATGGCCTTCCGAGGGGCGAACGAGATTGTTTCGCCCATGATTTCCACCGCCCACTTTGCAATCCTACCCGAGGCCTCTCGGCAATGGATGATATCCCCTAAGGGGAAGGATGACACCACAGTTACCAGATGAGACTCGAAGTAGTGTCGCAACTTCCGCCGTGTCAGGATCACCGCGTACAGCGGCTTCTGAACTTGTGGGTAGCGGATTTTGGTTTCGGATAGTACCTCGCTGACGAAGTAGACTGGCCTCTGAACGGGCAATTCATGCCCCTCTTCCTGCCTCTCGACCACAATCGCGGCGCTAACCACCTGAGTGGTCGCGGCGACGTAGACCAAGAGGGCTTCTCCGGCAGCTGGGGGCACCAGGATAGGCGCCTTCGTGAGGAGCGCCTTCAGGTTCCCGAGGCCTTCCTCGGCCTCAGGGGTCCAAGTGAAGCGCTCGGCCTTCCTTAAGAGGCGGTACAGGGGTAGACCTCTTTCGCCGAGGCGTGAGATGAAGCGGCTCAGAGCCACGAGACATCCCATGACCCTCTGTACGCCTTTCAAGTCCTTGATGGGCCCCATGCTGGTGATGGCTGCGATCTTCTCCGGGTTGGCTTCGATGCCCCGCTCGGAGACGATGAACCCCAATAGCATGCCTCGGGGCACCCCGAAGACACACTTTTCGGGATTGAGCTTGACACCTTTCGCCTTGAGACATCGGAATGTCACTTCAAGGTCGAAAAGGAGGTCGGAGGCTTTCCTCGTCTTGACTACGATGTCATCGACGTAGGCCTCGACCGTGCGGCCAATGTGCTCGCCGAACACATGGTTCATGCACCGCTGGTACGTCGCGCCCGCATTCCTCAAGCCGAACGGCATGGTGACATAGCAGTACATGCCGAAGGGTGTGATGAAAGAAGTCGCGAGCTGGTCGGACTCTTTCATCCTGATTTGGTGATACCCTGAGTAGGCATCGAGAAAAGACAGGGTTTCACACCCAGCAGTGGAATCCACGATCTGATCGATGCGAGGCAGAGGGTAGGGAACTTTCGGACATGCTTTGTTCAGACCAGTGTAGTCTACACACATCCGCCATTTCCCCCCTTTCTTTCTCACAAGCACAGGGTTGGCAAGCCATTCGGGATGGAATACCTCTTTGATGAACCCTGCCGCCATTAGCTTGTGGATCTCCTCGCCTATGGCTCTGCGCTTCTCCTCGTCGAATCGGCGCAGAGGCTGCTTGACGGGTCGGGCTCTGGCTCAGATGTCCAGCGAGTGCTCGGCGACATCCCTCGGTATGCCAGGCATGTCTGAGGGACTCCACACGAAGACGTCGGCGTTCGCGCGGAGAAAGTCGACGAGCACTGCTTCATATTTGGGATCGAGCCCGGAGCCGATCCGGACTTGCTTGGAGGCGTCGCTGCTGAGGTCGAGGGGGACGGACTTAACCGTCTCCGCTGGCTCGAAGTTGCCGGCATGACGCTTCACGTCTGGCACCTCCTTAGAGAGGCTCTCCAGGTCGGCGATGAGGGCCTCGGCGTACTCCACGCACTCCACGTCGCATTCGAACGCGTGTTTGTACGTGGGGCCAACGGTGATGACCCCGTTGGGGCCCGACATCTTGAGCTTGAGGTAGGTGTAGTTGGGGACGGCCATGAACTTCACGTAGCAGGGCCTCCCCAATACCGCGTGGTAGGTTCCTCGGAACCCAACCACCTCGAACGTCAGGGTCTCCCTTCGGAAGTTGGAGGGTGTTCCGAAGCAGACGGGAAGATCGAGTTGTCCGAGGGGCTGGACGCGCTTCCCAGGGATGATCCCATGGAAAGGCGCAGCGCCCGCCCGGACCAAGGACAGATCGATACGCAGAAGCCCGAGGGTCTCGGCGTAGATGATGTTGAGGCTGCTGCCTCCGTCCATGAGGACCTTGGTGAGCCAGACGTCGCCGATGACGGGGTCGACAACGAGCGGGTATTTCCCCGGGCTCGGCACATGGTTGGGGTGGTCGGCTTGGTCGAAGGTGATGGGCTTGTCGGACCAGTCTAGGTAGACTGGCGCCGCCACCTTCACCAAACAGACCTCCTGGCGCTCTTGCTTGCGGTGCCGAGCCGAGGCGTTCGCCGCTTGCCCGCCGTAGATCATGAAGCAGTCGCGGACCTCGAGGAACTCTCCTGCCTGGTGATCTTCCTTCTTGTCGTCGTCGCGGGCCCTACCACCCTCCGCGGGTGGCCCGGCCCTATGGAAGTGGCGCCGAAGCATGACGCACTCCTCAAGGGTGTGCTTGACGGGCCCCTGGTGATAGGGGCACGGCTCCTTGAGCATCTTGTCGAAGAGGTTGGGACCTCCGGGGGGTTTCCGAGGGTTCTTGTATTCGGCGGCGGCGACAAGGTCTGCGTCGGCGGCGTCGCGTTTCGCTTGCGACTTCTTCTTGCCCTTCTTCCTGGTGCCACGCTGAGCTGACGCCTCGGGGGCATCTTCCGATGGGCGGCCCTGTGGCTGCTTGTCCTTCCGGAAGATAGCCTCGACCGCCTCCTGGCCGGAGGCGAACTTGGTGGCGATGTCCATCAGCTCGCTCGCCCTGGTGGGGGTCTTGCGACCCAGCTTGCTCACCAGGTCGCGGCAGGTGGTGCCAGCGAGGAACGCGCCGATGACGTCCGAGTCGGTGATGTTGGGCAGCTCGATGCGCTGCTTCGAGAATCGCCGGATGTAGTCCCGGAGAGACTCTCCCGGCTGCTGTCGGCAGCTTCGGAGGTCCTAGGAATTCCTGGGGCGCACGTACGTGCCCTGGAAATTGCCGGTGAAAGCTTGGACTAGGTCGTCCCAGTTGGAGATCTGCCCCGGAGGCAGGTGCTCCAACCAGGCGCGAGCGGTGTCGGAGAGGAACAGGGGGAGGTTGCGGATGATGAGGTTGTCATCGTCCATTCCACCCAGTTGGCAGGCCAGACGGTAGTCTGCGAGCCACAGTTCCGGTCTCGTCTCCCCCGAGTACTTTGTGATAGTAGTCAGGGGTCGGAACCGGATCGGGAACGGCGCCCGTCGTATGGCCCGGCTGAAGGCCTGCGGACCGGGTGGTTCGGGCAAGGGACTCCGATCCTCCCCGCTGTCGTAGCGTCCCCCACGCCTAGGGTGGTAGCCTCGGCGCATCCTCTCGTTGAGGTGGGCCCGACGATCGTGGTGATGGTGCTCGTTGTCGAGGCGACCCGGGGCCGTAGGCGCTGTGTTGTGCGTGCGCCCGGTGTAGACCGAGGCTTCCCTCATGAATCGGGAAGTCGCGGCATGATGTTCCGAGGGGTACCCCTGCCTTCGGGAGGCGGAGCTCTCGGCCCGCCAGACTGCGGCGCCTTCCAGGAGATCCTTGAGCTCTCCCTAGATTCGCCACCCCTCGGTGGTTGATGGCTCCGGCATCGCGCGGAGGAGCATTGCTGCTGCAGCCAGGTTCTGGCCGACCCCACTGGATGCGGGTGGCGGCCTGACCCTGACATCGTCGACGATATGGTGCTGGAAGCCCTGGGGTAGATGACGTATTTTTCTGGCCGGAGGTTGGCCCGCCCATGCCTGCCCGACGTCCCGGCGGATTGGCTCAAGCGCTCCTGCTCCCTCGTCGAGCCTGGCCTGCACCCCGCGGATTTGCTCGAGTTGTGGGTCGTGACCCCCCGCCGGAACGGGGACCACAGCTAGCTCCCGCGTGATGTCAACGCGAGGCACCGGCCTAGGGAGATCACCGTCCTCCGGCATGCCGAGATGGTTGCCTTCGGAGGGACCCCCTAGATCGACGTGGAAACATTCGCGGCTCGGGCCGTAGTCCTCGTCGCCGAGGCTACGGCTACCGTCGGAACAGTCGGAAAGGCAGTAGTCGCATGCGGTCATGAGGTCCCACATGGCACTGGGGTTGCCAAGTCCTGAGAAATCCCAACAGAAGCTGGGCTCGTCGTCTTCCTCGGACCCAGAGGGCCCGTAGGTCGAGACGTCCGTCAGCCGGTCCCAAGGTGACCGCATACGAAACCCCTGAGGGTTCGGATCCGCCTCTACGAAAGCGTCCGCCAAAGCGGAAGCCGCTAGGCGGGTCGAGGCTAAATCCGAGAGGCGTGGGATGGGAATCGGTTGGTACCTCTTGGTCGACGAGCGGTGATGAGGTCACGTCGGGGACTGACTGCACCGTCGTCTCAGGTACGAGGGTGACACCCAGCAAGCCTTTTGCGAGCGTGTTGGCGTCGTCCGTTTGCTCGGGATTGACGTGTCGCGGGGAGACAGCGCTCGTCTTCGTCTCAAACGCGAGGCCGATGCCCGGCGCGCCCCCCGTTGGAGTGCTGGTGTTGTCGACTCGCTCGACGGCCGACGAGGCGCCGCCTCCTGCTTGGCCTTGGTTGCCCCGCCTCCTCCTCCTCCATCGACGGGGAAGAGGACGGGGCGAGCTTGAAGGTTGTTCTTCCACCACGCGGGGAAGACGTCGTCGATCCCACCACCGGCGGGCGGACTGTCGGCCGCCACTATCGCTGTCGCCCGGCGGTGGAAAGAGTATCATGTCGTAGCTGCCGTCGAGGGACATGAACTCAAGGCTCCCGAAACGGAGCACCGTCCCGGGCCGGAGAGGTTGCTGGAGACTACCCATCTGGAGCTTGATGGGAAGCTGTTCGTCAACACGCAGCAGGCCCCTACCTGGCGCGCCAACTGTCGACGTTTCGAGACCGGGGGGTCCCTGAGCCGACGAGTGAAGTGTCGCCGCGTGCCCCAGCCCAGATGGGTCGACGCGAGGCCGAGCGCGAAGGGGGGAAGTGAGGTGGCCGGAGATGGGCGTGAGAGAGGTGGAAATCCCGCGGCCTTCGTGTTCATCCCGCACCCAGGTCGGGTGCGCTTGCAGTAGGGGGTTACAAGCGTCCACACGGGGGGAGGAGCGAGCGGCCTCACGCGAGCGCCCGTCCTGTCCTCGTCCCCGTGCGGCCAACCCTCTCTAAGAGGGCCCTGGTCCTTCCTTTTATAGGCGTAAGGAGAGGGTCCAGGTGTACAATGGGGGGTGTAGCAGAGTGCTACGTGTCTAGCGGAGGAGAGCTAGCGCCCTAAGTACACGCCATCGTGGCGGCCGGAGAGATTTTGGCGCCCGGTTTGTGTGATGTCGTGGCCATCGGAGGAGTGCTGGAGCCTGGCGGAGGGACAGCTGTCGGGGCCGTCGAGTCCTTGCTGACGTCCTCTTGCTTCCGTAAGGGGGCCGAGAGCCGCCATCGTCAGGGAACGTGCGGGGTGCCATCATCGCCTATCTGGCGGAGCGAGCCAGATGGAACGCCGGTCTTGTTCCCCGTAGCCTGAGTCAGCTTGGAGTAGGGTAATGATGGCGCCTCCTGTTGACGTGGCCGGTCCGCGCCCTAGGTTGGGCGATGTGGAGGCTCCTCCGAGGTCGAGGTCGAGTCCGTCTTCCGTGGCCGAGGCCGAGTCCGAGCCCCTAGGTCGGGCGAGGCGGAGGCCGTTGGCTGAGGCCAGGGCGGAATTTGAGTCCTAGGGTCAGGCGAAGTGGAGTTCGTCGTCTTCTGGGGCTGAGCCCAAGTCCGAGCCCTGGGTCGGGCGGAGCGGAGTTCGCCGTCTTCCGGGGCTTTGCCCGAGTCTGAGCCCTAGGTCGGGCGGAGCGGAGTTCGCCGTCTTCCGGGGCTTAGCCCGAGTCCGAGCCCTGGGTCGGGCGGAGCGGAGTTCGCCGTCTTCCAGGGCTTAGCCCGAGTCCGAGCCCTGGGTCGGGCGGAGCGGAGCTCGCCGTCTTCCGGGGCTTAGCCCGAGTCCGAGCCCTGGGTCGGGTGGAGCGGAGTTCGCCGTCTTCCGGGGCTTAGCCCGAGTCCGAGCCCTGGGTCGGGCGGAGCGGAGTTTCCTATGGTGTGCGGCCGGGCCTGACTACCTGTCAGCCTCACTCTGTCAAGTGGCACCGCAGTCGGAGCGGCGCAGGCGGCGCTGTCTTTCTGTCAGACCGGTCAGTGGTGCGGCGAAGTGACGGCGGTCACTTCGGCTCTGTCAGCTGAGGGGCGCGCGTCAGGATAAAGGTGTCAGGCCACCTTTGCATTAAATGCTCCTGCGATTTGGTCGGGGTTGCTTCTTGGCGAAGACAGGGCCTCGGGCGAGCCGGGAACGTGTTTGCCACTGGAGGGGGGCCTCGGGCGAGGCGGAAATCCTCCGGGGTCGGCTACCCTTGTCCGAGGCTAGGCTCGGGCGAGGCGTGATCGAGTCCCTCGAATGGACTGATCCCTGACTTGATCGCACCCATCAGGCCTTTGCAGCTTTATGCTGATGGGGGTTACCAGCTGAGAATTAGGAGCCTTGAGGGTACCCCTAATTATGGTCCCCGACAGGTGTCCTTAGCAAAATATACCAAACAACTAGAGACGTTAGATCTAAAATGAGTGGTGATGATTTAATATATGCACCATGTGCACCAATATTCTATGTGCACCAGATATGTTGTCTTATTTATATCTGGCCGCCTCTCTTGTCCACGTAATGTACGTCCTCAACGGATGGTCGTACAAAACACTGCTCCTTCAGCCCAAAATTAGGGCTCTTTTGGCATGTCTCTTTTGAGGGTCGAGCTTATTGCAAAGCCTTACGTCCTTACCAAACGATCACAAAAAAAGGTTTCTTGTTGAGAGTCCTTCGAGAGCCGGAGCCGTTTTATTACTGTAATCTAGAGCACCAAAAATATGGCTTCTATCGGCTTCTCTAGAGAAACCAAGGAGCCTAAACCGAAACTGTTTTTTTATGAGTCAGAGCTCTGCCAAAGGGGGCCATAGAATCCGTTTGACTTTTTGTGCCACGTTTGACCGGCTCGTTCTATTTATTTATTTTTTGCGAAAAAATGATAAGTTCATATTCACATTTAAAGTATATTATATGCTAAATAATATCACATCAAAAATTAACAATAATTATGAATTTTTTTAATAAAACGAGCCGGTCATAGTTAAGGTAAAAAAGTCAAATGAATTATAAATTCAAATGGAGAGAGAGTATTTTATATTGTATACTCTACGGTTTAGAAAGCAAAGTTTTAAATAGCGGGTGTTAGCGTCTTTTTGGACCAAACACCAACGATCCCTAAACCCCGCGTGCTGGGGACGAGACCTTCTGTGGGATCATGGACTATCCACGATAGGTTACCAGATCATCCGCGACTCTGTGTAGGGAGCTTCGCTCTTCTCTACGGGCGCGCGACTCTGTGTAAGGAGCTCCGCTCTTCTCTGCAGGCGCACGTACTGTTAGCATGGAGGTCGTGGTCCGTCCGTGAGGGTGTAGAGGGCTTCGTGAATCTCCTGCAGACCCTAGATCTTGCCTCCCGGTTGGACCCCGTAGGGAGGAAAGATCCTAGAGTTGCCTTGGGATCGTTGGGTCACCCAAGATGTCTCTAGACGATATAGAACCGAAGAGAGGTGAATATTTAAGTCTAAAGCTAAATTACTCATACTCCCAATATATATGGTAAAATTTGGTTGATACATTGATTATTGTGTGTTTTAATCAATCGTACCCCTTCATATATATAGGGGGATCTAGACCCATTCTTAAGTGGTTTCCAATGGTTTTGTTAGGATAATCACACAAGAGATAAGGATTCTAGCCAGAATTAATAGTTGCACACCATCCGAGTTATCTTGTGGAACGCCCATAGTTTGGACCGCCTAGGCCATAAGGCTGGACCGATCGGTCGTCCATGTGCCAAATATGGTGCTCAACACATGCCTCATGCCTTTTGGTGGATCTTAGCAAACCAAAAGCACCTGGTACAAGCTTTCTAATCAATACAACTCAATGTGAGAACATCGACCTTCTAATTAAGTATCTTGTCATACACTAGGATGTTATTGCTTTAGATAAGGACCATTTAATGCCTTAGGTAACTTCTCACCTTGCAATGTTTCCAGCATGTACACATTTACTAGATATTACATGTGTGACTCTATAAGGCATTTCCCATTTTGGGGACTATTTGCTAAACTTCTAGTCCCTACAAGATTGTCTTGCAGACCAGATCTTGGACCTGAAATGACTTAGCCTTTACCTTCTTATTGTAGGCTTTGGCAACTATAAGCTTGTCTTTCTCAATCTCCTTTAGAGTCATCATCCTCTTGTCGGTCACCTCATTAATATTATCCATCATCAAGTCATGATATTCATCAATAGATAGATCATTTTGCCTAGCAAATCTGATAGAATTCAAGCTTATTATATCCACAGGCAAAACAGATTCCTACCCATACACAAGCTCAAAAGGAGAAACCTTAGTAGCATAATGCTTAGATATTCTATGATCCCACAAGGCCTCAGACAAAACTTCAATCCAATGCCTAGGATGATCAGATATTTTCTTCTTAATAAGGCTAATCAATATCCTATTACTTAACTCGGTCTGACCATTGGCTTAAGCATGATATGGAGATGAAATGAGCAACTTAATCCTATATGATCCAGCAAACTCACGAACCTCTTTGGACATAAAAGAAGTCCCCTAATCTGTAGTCAAAGTTTTGGAATGCCAAATCTATGGATAATATGCCTAGTAACAAACTCAATCACCTCCTTATGTGTCATATTCTTCAAGGCAACAACTTCGGTGCATTTGGTGAAATAGTATGTAGTTGCTAATACAAACCTATGCTCCTTGGACGATGATGGATGAATTTTGCCCACAAAGTCAAAACCCCAGCCTCTGAAGGGCCCAAACTTGATAATGTGATGTAATTCGACAATAGGAACCATCTATAAATCACTGATTTTTGACACACTTTATATCCTTTATAGTACTTAAAACAATCCGCAATCATATTGGGCCAATAAAACCCAGCCCTTCTTAAAAGCAACTTCATTTTTGAAGCCGATTGGTAAGTACCACAAATGCCTTCATGTACTTCAACCATGGCTAATATAGCATCATCAAGAACCAAGCATCTAAGCATAACATCACTAGGAGTTCAACAATAAAGTTCATTATCAGTGAGATCATATATACTTAAAAGATGTTCATCGAATACTCTTATGTTCCCTAACATTAGGATTCGAAAATAAGTAATTAGGGGTATCCTCCAATCTAACGTACGGCCACATCATTAGCCAAATTGGCCTAAGCCATTACCGCGATGCTTCTGTCAACTGTGGGCGGTCTAGTGACCACATCCGGATGGTCCGATGCCTGATCTGTGGATGGTACGAAACATGTAGCCGCTGCCTTCTGGCACTGATTATCGGATTCTTAGAAATATGGAATTTTCCTTTGATTATCTGATACCATAAAGCTTCTTGCGCCAAGCTATTAGCTCTATAATTCTCTGTTCTAGATATATATTGAATGTTAAATTCATCAAAAGAATGTATTATGTCCTAGCACCTTTCGAGATAATAATTCAAAGTACCATCTAAGCATTGATATTCTCCCAAAATTTGCTGGACAACTAACTGATAATCACCAAAAACTTTTGCATGATTTAATCCCATATAGTATAAGAGTTCTAAAACGAATAAGGGAGCTTCATATTTGACTTTATTATTAGTGCAATAAGGTTTCAATCGGCTAGAGCTTCATATTTGAAGTTCGGATGCCCCTTATGGGAGGTCTTGTTTCCCCTTATATAGTTGAGGGAGCATATAGTCGTAGTTACATAGAAAAATCGATGGGGTGCACCTTTCTATGCCTACAGATCATAGGCCATCTCCTATGCTTTCAAGATCATGTTGTTACTGGCTCGTTTGGCCCCCAAGGTCCTGTCACTTAAAACCTGATCGAACCAGGGCGTAGTTGGGTCTTGTAGAGGGTTGTTTGGAGCCTTCTTGTGAGGAGGCATCTCTGAGGAAGCCATATGGGTGATTGGCCTTAAAGTTCCTTCCCTATCCTCATGTCTTATTCGAGGGTGCCTGACCGCCTTACGCATGTGATAAGGCCCATCATGGCCTTTCGTCAATGTGGTTGGTCCTTGTTATCCTCTGAACAGTTAGGTGATTGGACATAGATGTCTTCAGCATCCTACATATTGTACCTATCTCATTCGATGCACACTTAGTCGAGCATGTGCGCCAAACGGTCAGTGAGCATAAATGTGTTAGCGCTGCATAGAATCCATGGGACCTCTAGATCACGGTGCTAGAGTCTTATTGAGTTAGTATGATCTAGACTAGTTTAGCTCAGAGTGACTCGAGTTAGGGTTGGTATGGTCTATGTGACCAGGTTGATTCTTGCTTTGGCCTAAGATTGGAGGCTGGCCTAGTTTGAATAACTAGGTAGGGGTCGACTAGGGTGATTGAGGTCCAGCCCGACATGGTTAGTGTGACCAGGTTGGGTTTCTATGATAGGGGCCAACCTGGTTGGAGTAACTAAGTCAGGATCACTTGGGGATCGACCAACGTTGAGGTCGATCTGATCAGTGTGACCAAGTCAGGATCACTCAAAGTGACCGAGATTGAGGTGACCAGGTCGAAGTCACTCAGAACGATTGAGATTGTGTTTGTCCTGGTTAGGGTGATGAGGTCAGGGTTGATATGGTCGAGGCTGACCTGATCGTATTGACCAGGTCAAAGCTGACTAGGCTGTCTTTGGATCGAATCGAGTTTGCTTGCTAACGCTTTTATCTTAGAGCAGGCTTTTTAGTCCGCCTTTAGATTCACCTGGTATAGGTACATGTCACAGATGTAATATCAATATAAAGAATATTTTTATGAGCCTAATATTTTGTGCAGGATATTTAAGGAAATATCAAGAATCGATTTTCAATCTCTTCAATATTCAACGAATTCGTAAAGACTGACGATAGGTGTCCTCACACAACGATATTCATGTGAAGTTTCAAGGAGCGAATTGATCAAGGAGTGTTAGAAATAGGCATTAGTGATCAATTAACAGTTAATGACGTTACTAGACATGTGTTAAACGTAAATGGACATGTGTTATTAATGCTTAACACGATGCCATTTTGGCAGGGCTTCTCACCAGCGGCTTCTCGTACAGCTTCGCTATTTTTCCCTTAATACCCCGTTTAAATGTAGGTATTGGAGCACGAAATTGAAAATTAGAATCAGCTTTCCAAAATTCTATTGTTTGGTTACACATTGAATTAGGATTTAGAATTAGAGACTCAATACCCTATAATTGTACTATACCTAGAAATTCTCTCTTCCAATATAGAGCATCATCCCTTTATATTATGTGGAATTAGACCGCATAATTCATAACTCTAACTCAGTGACATCTAAATAATAGAACTGAAATTACATCTTATTTCAATAACATAACTTATTTAGTATTGAACCAATTCAATTCCACACCCTCAAATATCGACATTTAACATTTTTATAAATTGTTTTAGGTAAAAATCAGTTTTCTGTTGTTCTATTCGATGGGTGCAGCCAAGGGTATTGTTGTATTTGTATGCATATGAATAATAAGCCAAGTCCAAATAATCTGAGCTAACAAACAGCAGCATCTAGCTTATTTAAACCAGAGCAAATAATCCAGATTATATAATCTAGATTATAATTTAGATTATATAATCTATAAGTGGAAACAAACAGGGCCTTAGCTCCTATATTATTTCCAAAAAGGCCCTTTCACCAATCCCATCTCTTCTCCACGTGATTCATGTGCACCTCCACGCGCAGCCGAGCAACGCACGCGCAGCCGAGCAACGCCGGATGAATCCCTTACGGCCACCGGCCAAGGCCACCACGCGGCCAACCCTTGTTCACCTGCGCGGGACGTGGCTTACACGGCGGGCAGCGACGAACTGACAGCGCTGTCGCGGTCAGAGAGATGCGGGCACTGGTACGGCTGGCGCTGGCGTCTTGCCGGCTGGCCGTGGCCATGCCGCAGCCGGCCAACTACCGCCCAACCCTAAGCCCATGGGAAGGTTGTGACTTGCCATAGTTACTTGTGGCTGATTTGGTGACCAAATAAATAGAGAGAATCCATAAGGAATTAATTTCTATGGGCTGATTTGACGAAGAGTGATCTATGGGATTGAAATCCTCTTCCTGTTCAAAACCAAATTAGTTAAAGCTAATTTAGGAACACCGTTTTTCTAATGGATTCCAATTTTTCCAAGAGAAAATGAACTAATTTCTCTTGAAAAAATTAAAATCCCTTGAAAAAACAGGTTTCCCAAACTAACCTTTAAGGTTCAAATTCCTTTCCTGTATCATTTTCATAAGGCCCGGCTGTTGATGGACTAGGACAAAATAGCGAGAGCCCAAAGGCGAACAGTGATGGCCAGTATGATCCTTTCTGAGATGGAAGCAATTTCTCTGTACTAATATCCGGCTAGTGACATGCAGGACCAGGCACCGCTACGTCCAGCCACGGAACTGCAGAGGTTCCCGCCGGTCCTAACTCCTAAGAGGTTGTGGACTCAAACAATAATACTGTTGTTTATGCTGATCTAAACAAGTCCTCCGAAAGTGATTTTCAGTACTGTGAAAATCCTGAGATCCTAGATTCAGATAAAAACGTCTCACTATTAAGATAATGGAAGGCTGCACCATCTCAGATGCGTCCAAGTCTCTTTATATAGAAAAGTGAAAGGGAATTAGGCTTACACCTAGTTCCTAAAATAATTTTGGTGGTTGAATTGCCCAACACAAATATTGGACTAACTAGTTTGTTCTAGTGCATAAGTTATACAGGTGCAAAAGGTTCACATTCAGTCAATAAAAAGACCAAGTGTTGGATTCAGCAAAGGGGCAGCAAGGCAACCGAGGGCACCTCTGGCTGGAGGCACCGGACTGTCCGGTGTGCACCGGACTGTCCGGTGCGGCCAGAGGACTCCGACTTCAAACTCTTCGCTCTCGGGATTTCTCGAAAGACGACGCGCTATAATTCACCGGACTGTCCGGTGTGCACCGGACATGTCCGGTGCTCCAAGGAAACGTCGTCTCCAGGAACTCGCCAGCCTCGGGTTCACGCGGGAGCCGCTCCGCTAAAATTCACCGGACTGTCCGGTGTGCACCGGACTATCCGGTGTGTCAACGGAGCAACGGCTCCCTGCGGCGCCAACGGCTCCCTGCGGTGCATTAAATGCGCGCGCAGCGCGCGCAGACGTCAGGCACGCCCATACCGGTGCACCGGACATCAAACAGTACATGTCCGGTGTGCACCGGACACCCAGGAGGGCCCAGAAGTCAGAAGCTCCAACGGTCAGAATCCAACGGCAATGGTGACGTGGCAGGGGCACCGGACTGTCCGGTGTGCACCGGACTGTCCGGTGCGCCATCGAACAGACAGGTTCCAGCAACGGTCACTTTTGGTGGTTGGGGCTATAAATACCCCAACCACCCCACATTCATTGCCATCCAAGTTTTCCACTTCTCAACTACTACAAGAGCTCTAGCATTCAATTCTAGACACACCAAATAGATCAAGTCCTCTCCAAATTCCACACAACTCCATAGTGACTAGAGAGAGTGATTTGCTTATGTTCTTTCGAGCTCTTGCGCTTGGATCGCATTCTTTTCTTTCTCACTTGTTCTTGAGATCATCACTCAATTGTAACCAAGGCAAGAGGCACCAATTGTGTGGTGGCCCTTGCGGGGAAGTTTTGTTCCCGGTTGATTGAGAAGAAGAGAAAGCTCACTCGATCCGTGGGATCGTTTGAGAGAGGGAAGGGTTGAAAGAGACCCGGCCTTTGTGGCCTCCTCAACGGGGAGTAGGTTTGCGAGAACCGAACCTCGGTAAAACAAATCCTTGTGTCACACTCTTATTTGCTTGCGATTTGTTTTGCGCCCTCTCTCGCGGACTCGTTTCTTTATTACTAACGCTAACCCGGCTTGTAGTTGTGATCATTTTTGTAAATTTCAGTTTCGCCCTATTCACCCCCCCTCTAGGCGACTATCAATTGGTATCAGAGCCCGGTGCTTCATTAGAGCCTAACCGCTCGAAGTGATGTCGGGAGATCACACCAAGAGGGAGATGGAGACCGGCGATGACAAGCCCACTACAAGTCAAGGGAGCACTTCATCTTCATCGGAAGAGTCCCGCACCAAGAGAAGAGAGAAGAAGAAGAAATCCTCCAAGCGGAAGGAGAAAAGATCTTCATCTTCTCACCACAAAGAGAAGAAGGAAAAATCTTCTTCTCACAAGCCGCATCGGAGTGGGGACAAGCACAAAAGGATGAGGAAGGTGGTCTACTACGAGACCGACACTTCATCGACATCTACCTCCGGCTCCGACGCGGCGTCCGTCACTTCTAAACGCCAAGAGCGTAAGAAGTATAGTAAGATCCCCCTACGCTACCCTCGCATTCCTAAACATACACCTTTACTTTCTGTCCCATTAGGCAAACCACCAACTTTTAATGGTGAAGATTATGCTATGTGGAGTAATTTGATGCGATTTCATCTAACCTCTCTCCACAAAAGATTATGGGATATTGTTGAGTATGGTGTACAGGTACCATCCGTAGGGGATGAAGACTACGACACGGACGAAGTGGCCCAAATCGAGCACTTCAACTCCCAAGCCACAACCATTCTCCTTGCCTCACTAAGCAAGGAGGAATACAACAAAGTACAAGGGTTGAAGAACGCCAAGGAGATTTGGGACCTACTCAAGACAGCGCACGAGGGTGATGAACTCACCAAGATCACCAAGCGGGAAACGATCGAGGGGGAGCTCGGTCGCTTCCGTCTTCGCCAAGGGGAGGAGCCACAAGACATGTACAACCGGCTCAAGACCTTGGTGAACCAAGTGCGCAACCTCGGGAGCGCAAAATGGGATGACCACGAGGTGGTTAAGGTTATTTTAAGAGCACTTATTTTCCTTAACCCTACTCAAGTACAATTAATTCGTGGCAATCCTAGATATCCACTAATGACCCCCGAGGAAGTTATCGGGAATTTTGTCAGTTTTGAATGCATGATTAAGGGCTCCAAGAAGATCAACGAGCTTGATGAGCTTTCCACATCCGAGGCGCAACCCGTGGCCTTCAAGGCAACGGAGGAGAAGAAGGAGGAGTCTACACCAAGTAGACAACCAATTGACGCCTCCAAGCTCGACAACGAGGAGATGGCCCTAATCATCAAAAGCTTCCGGCAAATCCTCAAGCAACAGAAGGGGAAGGACTACAAATCCCGTTCCAAGAAGGTTTGCTACAAGTGTGGTAAGCCCGGTCACTTTATTGCTAAATGTCCATTATCAAGTGATAGTGACAGGGACAACGACAAGAAGGGCAAGAGGAAGGAGAAGAAGAAGTACTACAAGAAGAAGGGCGGCGATGCCCATGTTTGTCGGGAGTGGGACTCCGACGAAAGCTCAAGCGACTCCTCCGACGACGAGGACGCCGCCAACATCGCCGTCACCAAGGGCCTCCTCTTCCCCAACGTCGGCCACAAGTGCCTCATGGCCAAGGACGGCAAAAAGAAGGTAAAATCAAAGTCCTCCACTAAATATGAAACATCTAGTGATGAGGATGATGATAAAAATGAAGAGGATAATTTGCGTATTCTTTTTGCCAACCTTAACATGGAACAAAAACAAAAATTAAATGAGCTAATTAGTGCCATCCATGAAAAGGATGATCTCTTGGACTCCCAAGAGGACTTCCTAATCAAGGAAAACAAGAAACATGTTAAGGTTAAAAATGCTTATGCTCTAGAAAGAGAAAAATGTGAGAAATTGTCTAGTGAGCTAAGCACTTGCCATGAGACTTTAGACAACCTTAGAAATGAAAATGCAAATTTGTTAGCTAAGGTTGATTCTCATGTTTGCATTGATCCTAGAAATGATAATGTTGATTTGCTTGCTAGGATTGATGAGTTGAATGTTTCTATTGCTAGCCTTAGAAATGAGAATGAGAAATTAACTGCTAAGGCTAAAAATTTTGATGTTTGCAATGCTACCATTTCCGACCTTAGAACTAAAAATGATATGTTGCATGCTAAGGTTGTTGAACTTAAATCTTACAAACCCTCTACATCTACTATTGAGCATGTGTCCATTTGCACTAGATGTAGAGATATTAATGTTGATGCTATCCATGATCACCTAGCCTTAGTTAAAAAACAAAATGATCACATAGCACAACTTAATGCTAAAATTAGAGAGCATGACTTAGAAAATGAAAAATTTAAATTGGCTAGAAGCATGCTCTATAATGGGAGACGCCCGGGCATTAAGGACGGCATTGGCTTCCAAAGGGGAGACAATGTCAAAATTAATGCCCCTCCTAAGAACTTGTCTAACTTTGTTAAGGGCAAGGCTCCCATGCCTCAGGATAACGAGGGTTACATTTTGTACCCTGCCGGGTATCCTGAGAGTAAAATTAAGAAAATTCATTCTAGGAAGTCTCACTCTGGCCCTAATTATGCTTTTATGTATAAGGGTGAGACATCTAGATCTAGGCAACCAACCCATGCCAAGTTGCCTAGAAAGAAAACTACTAATGCATCAAATGATCATGCCATTTCATTTAAAACTTTTGATGCATCTTATGTGTTGACTAGCAAATCTGGCAAGGTAGTTGCCAAAATTGTTGGGGGCAAACACAAGGGCTCCAAGACTTGTGTTTGGGTACCCAAAGTTCTTGTATCTAATGCCAAAGGACCCAAAACCGTTTGGGTACCTAAAATCAAGAACTAAACTTGTTTTGTAGGTTTATGCATCCGGGGGCACAAGTTGGATACTCGACAGCGGGTGCACAAACCACATGACCGGGGAGAAAAGGATGTTCTCCTCATATGAGAAAAACCAAGATCCCCAACGAGCTATCACATTCGGGGATGGAAATCAAGGTTTGGTCAAAGGTTTGGGTAAAATTGCTATATCTCCTGACCATTCCATTTCCAATGTTTTTCTTGTAGATTCATTAGATTACAATTTGCTTTCCGTATCCCAATTATGTCAAATGGGCTACAACTGTCTTTTTACTGATATAGGTGTTACTGTCTTTAGAAGAAGTGATGATTCAATAGCTTTTAAGGGAGTGTTAGAGGGTCAGCTATACTTAGTAGATTTTAATAGAGCTGAACTCGACACTTGCTTGATTGCTAAGACTAACTTGGGTTGGCTCTGGCACCGCCGACTAGCCCATGTTGGAATGAAGAATCTTCACAAGCTTCTAAAGGGAGAACACATTTTGGGACTAACCGATGTTCATTTTGAGAAAGACAGGATTTGTAGCGCATGCCAAGCCGGGAAGCAAGTTGGCATACATCATCCACACAAAAATATCATGACTACCGACAGGCCACTGGAGCTCCTACATATGGATCTATTCGGCCCGATCGCTTACATAAGCATCGGCGGTAGTAAGTATTGTCTTGTAATTGTGGATGATTATTCTCGCTTCACTTGGGTATTCTTTTTGCAGGAAAAATCACAAACCCAAGAGACCTTAAAGGGATTCTTGAGACGGGCTCAAAATGAGTTCGGCTTAAGGATCAAGAAAATTAGAAGCGACAATGGAACGGAGTTCAAGAACGCTCAAATTAAAGGTTTCCTTGAGGAGGAGGGCATCAAGCATGAGTTCTCTTCTCCCTACACTCCACAACAAAATGGTGTAGTGGAGAGGAAGAATCGAACTCTATTGGACATGGCAAGAACCATGCTTGATGAGTACAAGACACCGGATCGGTTTTGGGCCGAGGCGGTCAACACCGCCTGCTACGCCATCAACCGGTTATATCTTCACCGAATCCTCAAGAAGACATCTTATGAACTCCTAACCGGTAAAAAGCCCAATATTTCATATTTTAAAGTTTTTGGTAGCAAATGTTTTATACTTGTTAAAAGAGGTAGAAAATCTAAATTTGCTCCTAAAACTGTAGAAGGCTTTTTACTAGGATATGACTCAAACACGAGGGCATATAGAGTCTTTAACAAGTCCTCAGGACTTGTTGAAGTTTCTTGTGACGTTGTGTTTGATGAGACTAACGGCTCTCAAGTAGAGCAAGTTGATCTTGATGATGTAGGTGAAGAACAGGCTCCATGCATAGCGCTAAGGAACATGTCCATCGGGGATGTGTGTCCTAAGGAATCCGAAGAGCCTCCAAATGCACAAGATCAACCATCCTCCTCCACGCAAGTATCTCCACCAACTCAAGTTGAGGATGAGGCTCAAGATGTTGAACAAGAAGATCAAGAAGATGAGCCACCTCAAAATAACGGCAACGATCAAGGGGGAGATTCAAATGATGAAGACAAGGAGGATGAACAACCAAGGCCGCCACACCCAAGAGTTCACCAAGCAATACAACGAGATCACCCCGTCGACACCATTCTCGGCGACATTCATAAGGGGGTAACTACTCGATCTCGTGTTGCGCATTTTTGTGAACATTACTCGTTTGTTTCCTCCATTGAGCCACACAGGGTAGAGGAAGCACTTCAAGATTCGGATTGGGTGATGGCGATGCAAGAGGAGCTCAACAATTTCACGAGGAACGAGGTTTGGCACTTAGTTCCACGTCCTAACCAAAATGTTGTAGGAACCAAGTGGGTCTTCCGCAACAAGCAAGACGAGCATGGTGTGGTGACTAGGAACAAGGCTCGACTCGTGGCCAAAGGGTATTCACAAGTCGAAGGTTTGGATTTTGGTGAAACCTATGCACCCGTAGCTAGGCTTGAGTCAATTCGCATATTATTAGCCTATGCTACTTACCATGGCTTCAAGCTCTATCAAATGGACGTGAAGAGTGCCTTCCTCAATGGACCAATCAAGGAGGAGGTCTATGTTGAGCAACCTCCCGGCTTTGAAGACAGTGAGTATCCTAACCATGTTTATAGGCTCTCTAAGGCGCTCTATGGGCTCAAGCAAGCCCCAAGAGCATGGTATGAATGCCTTAGAGATTTCCTTATTGCAAATGGCTTCAAAGTCGGCAAGGCCGATCCTACTTTATTCACTAAGACTCTTGATAATGATTTGTTTGTATGCCAAATCTATGTTGATGATATCATATTTGGGTCTACTAACAAATCTACATGTGAAGAATTTAGTAGGATCATGACACAAAAATTCGAGATGTCAATGATGGGGGAGTTGAAGTATTTTCTAGGATTCCAAGTCAAGCAACTCCAAGAGGGCACCTTCATTAGCCAAACGAAGTATACTCAAGATATTCTAAGCAAGTTTGGAATGAAGGATGCCAAGCCCATCAAGACACCCATGGGAACCAATGGGCATCTCGACCTCGACACGGGAGGTAAGTCCGTGGATCAAAAGGTATACCGGTCGATGATTGGTTCATTGCTTTATTTATGTGCATCTCGACCGGACATTATGCTTTCCGTTTGCATGTGTGCAAGATTCCAAGCCGACCCTAAGGAATCACACCTTACGGCCGTGAAACGAATCTTGAGATATTTGGCTTTTACTCCTAAGTTTGGGCTTTGGTACCCTCGGGGATCCACATTTGATTTGATTGGATATTCGGATGCCGATTGGGCGGGGTGTAGAATTAACAGGAAGAGCACATCGGGGACTTGCCAGTTCTTGGGAAGATCCTTGGTGTCTTGGGCTTCAAAGAAGCAAAATTCGGTCGCTCTTTCTACTGCCGAAGCCGAGTATATTGCCGCAGGCCATTGTTGCGCGCAATTACTTTGGATGAGGCAAACCCTGCGGGACTATGGTTACAAATTAACCAAAGTCCCTTTGCTATGTGACAATGAGAGTGCAATCAAAATGGCCGACAATCCCGTCGAGCATAGCCGCACTAAGCACATAGCCATTCGGTATCATTTTCTTCGGGATCACCAACAAAAGGGGGATATCGAGATTTCTTACATTAATACTAAAGATCAATTAGCCGATATCTTTACCAAGCCACTTGATGAACAATCTTTTACCCGACTTAGGCATGAGCTCAATATTCTTGATTCTAGGAATTTCTTTTGCTAGTCTTGCACACATAGCTCATAAATATACCTTTGATCATGTCTCTTTTATATGCTATGACTAATGGGTTTTCAAGTGTATTTCAAACCAAGTCATAGGTATATTGAAAGGGAATAGGAGTCTTCGGCGAAGACAAGGCTTCCACTCCACTCTACTACTCATCCTTCGCCGTCGCTCCGCATCATCTCTCCAACTTTGGTATAATCTTCACTCATTCATTTCATGACCAAAGGGGGAGAAAGTATTTCTCTTGGGCTCTAATGACTCCGTTTTTGGCGATTCATGCCAAAGGGGGAGAAAGTATTAGCCCAAAGCAAAAGGACCGCACCTCCACCCTAATTTTAAAATTTGATGTTTTTCAATGTTAAATTTCAAAAATTGGTATCTCTAAAGGGGGAGCAAGTAGTATTTTCAAAATTGATGGAAAACCCTCTTGAACACTAAGAGGAGACCTTATTTGAGGGGGAGTTTTGTTTAGTCAAAGGAAAAGCATTTTGGAACAAAGGAAGAAATTTTCAAAACTTAAAACTGCTTTGCAAATCTTATTCATTTACCTTTGACTATCTTGCAAAAGGACTTTGAAAAGTATTTACAAAAGAATTTGCAAAAACAAAACTCTTGGTGCAAATGTGGTCCAATATGTCAAAAACAAAGAAAACAATCCATGCGCATCATATAAATATTTATTGGCTCAATTCCAAGCAACCCTTGCACTTACATTATGCAAACTAGTTCAATTATGCACTTCTATATTTGCTTTGGTTTGTGTTGGCATCAATCACCAAAAAGGGGGAGATTGAAAGGGAATTAGGCTTACACCTAGTTCCTAAAATAATTTTGGTGGTTGAATTGCCCAACACAAATATTGGACTAACTAGTTTGTTCTAGTGCATAAGTTATACAGGTGCAAAAGGTTCACATTCAGTCAATAAAAAGACCAAGTGTTGGATTCAGCAAAGGGGCAGCAAGGCAACCGAGGGCACCTCTGGCTGGAGGCACCGGACTGTCCGGTGTGCACCGGACTGTCCGGTGCGGCCAGAGGACTCCGACTTCAAACTCTTCGCTCTCGGGATTTCTCGAAAGACGACGCGCTATAATTCACCGGACTGTCCGGTGTGCACCGGACATGTCCGGTGCTCCAAGGAAACGTCGTCTCCAGGAACTCGCCAGCCTCGGGTTCACGCGGGAGCCGCTCCGCTAAAATTCACCGGACTGTCCGGTGTGCACCGGACTGTCCGGTGTGTCAACGGAGCAACGGCTCCCTGCGGCGCCAACGGCTCCCTGCGGTGCATTAAATGCGCGCGCAGCGCGCGCAGACGTCAGGCACGCCCATACCGGTGCACCGGACATCAAACAGTACATGTCCGGTGTGCACCGGACACCCAGGAGGGCCCAGAAGTCAGAAGCTCCAACGGTCAGAATCCAACGGCAATGGTGACGTGGCAGGGGCACCGGACTGTCCGGTGTGCACCGGACTGTCCGGTGCGCCATCGAACAGACAGGTTCCAGCAACGGTCACTTTTGGTGGTTGGGGCTATAAATACCCCAACCACCCCACATTCATTGCCATCCAAGTTTTCCACTTCTCAACTACTACAAGAGCTCTAGCATTCAATTCTAGACACACCAAATAGATCAAGTCCTCTCCAAATTCCACACAACTCCATAGTGACTAGAGAGAGTGATTTGCTTATGTTCTTTCGAGCTCTTGCGCTTGGATCGCATTCTTTTCTTTCTCACTTGTTCTTGAGATCATCACTCAATTGTAACCAAGGCAAGAGGCACCAATTGTGTGGTGGCCCTTGCGGGGAAGTTTTGTTCCCGGTTGATTGAGAAGAAGAGAAAGCTCACTCGATCCGTGGGATCGTTTGAGAGAGGGAAGGGTTGAAAGAGACCCGGCCTTTGTGGCCTCCTCAACGGGGAGTAGGTTTGCGAGAACCGAACCTCGGTAAAACAAATCCTTGTGTCACACTCTTATTTGCTTGCGATTTGTTTTGCGCCCTCTCTCGCGGACTCGTTTCTTTATTACTAACGCTAACCCGGCTTGTAGTTGTGATCATTTTTGTAAATTTCAGTTTCGCCCTATTCACCCCCCCTCTAGGCGACTATCAAAAAGGATTGCATGCATAGGATTACAACCGAAGACAATAACAGTGTCGTGATTCTAGGCGAGATAAACAACCCTGCCATCCTTATCTTCTATTCCTAACCCCCCCCAATCTGGATGGCACAAAGTTAAGTGCAGATTGGTACAAATTTTGCTGAACGCTGGACCGGGTAACGGCTTTATCATGATATCAGCAACTTGATCTTTGGAAGAAATAACCCGAACTTCTAGCTGTTGAGAGGCCACACGTTCTCGAACAAAATGATAATCAACTTCGACATGTTTCATGTGACGATGAAATATAGGGTTTGCAGTTAGGTAAGTGGTGCCAATATTATCACACCAAAGACTAGGAGGTCTAGGTTGTGATATACCAAGTTCCCGTAGAAGAACTTGAATCCAGATAATTTTAGCTGTAGTATTGGCAATTTCTTTGTACTCAGCTTCTGTACTTGAGCGAGATACACTGGAGTGTTTACGTGAAGACCACGAAATTAAGTTGCCGTCAAAAAAGATAGCAAAGCCACTAGTGTTTCGGCGATCATCAATATCACCAGCCCAATCAGCATTAGAAAATGCACTCAATAGAGAAGAAATGGTCTTAGTAAAACATAGACCAACATCCAGTGTAGTCTTCAAATAACGCAAAATCCTCTTCACAGCAACTCAGTGAGAGGTGGTAGGCGCAGATAAAAATTGACACACCCGATTAACAGCATAAGATATATCCGGTCTTGTGAAGGATAAGTATTGTAGAGCACCTACAACACTCCGAAATCTTGTGGTGTCTTCAGGAGACAGTAGCTCACCATCATGAAGAGAAAGTTTGTCCGCGGGTAGCATGGGTGTGTTGACGCCATTAGAAGTTTCCATGTTGGTGCGCAGCAGCAAATCATTGATGTACTTGCGCTGTGTGAGTAAAAGACCTTGGGAAGTTCTGTGAACCTCAATGCCGAGAAAATAACTGAGGGCACCAAGGTCCTTGACTGCAAATTCAGAACGGAGCTGCTGCAGAAGCTTATCAGTAGCTGAGGTAGATGAGCTGATAATAATAATATCATCCACGTATATGAGAATATACATTTGTACTTCGGGACGATTGAGAATAAATAATGACACATCAGCCTTAGATGCGTGAAATCCCAGCTTGATAAGAGTACCACTCAGACGAGAGAACCATGCACGAGGGGCTTGTTTAAGTCCATATAGGGCCTTATCAAGCTTGCAAAGAAACTTTGGATGATTAGGGTCTTCAAAACTAGGGGTTGCTTCATGTACACATCTTCATTAAGAAAACCATGAAGAAAAGCATTCTGAATATCAATTTGTCTAAGAGACCAATCACGAGATACAGCTAGAGATAATAATAAACGAATGGTAGTGTGTTTAACAACCGGGATGAACGTGTCATCATAATCTGAAAGTCGCCTAGAGGGGGGTGCATAGGCAGAATCTGAAATTTACAAACTTTAAGCACAACTACAAGCCGGGATTAGCATTAGTAATATAATCGAGTCCGAAAAGAGAGGGTGAAAACAAATCACAAGCAAATAAGAATGAATGACACGGTGATTTATTTTATCGAGGTTCGGTTCTTACAAACCTACTCCCCGTTGAGGTGGTCACAAAGACCAGGTCTCTTTCAACCCTTTCCCTCTCTCAAATGATCACCTAGACCGAGTGAGCTTCTCTTCTCAATCAATCAGGACACTAAGTCCCCACAAGGACCACCACACAATTGGTGTCTCTTGCCTTGATTACAATTGAGTTGGGAACAAGAAAGAAGGAAGAAGAAAAGCGATCCAAGCGCAAGATCTCAAATGAACACGACAAAACTCTCTCCTCTAGTCACTATTGCTTTGAGTAGAATTAGGACTTGGAGAGATTTTGATTTACTCTAATTGTGTCTTGAATTGAACGATATAGCTCTTGTATTAAATGTGTTGGCTGAAAACTTGGATGCCTTGAAGTGTTGGTGGTTGGGGGGTATTTATAGCCTCAACCACCAAAGTGGCCGTTGAGGATAGCTGCTATCGTATGGCGCACCGGATAGTCCGGTGCGCCACCAGACACTGTTCGGTGCGCCAGCCACGTCACCCAACCAGTAGGGTTCGACCGTTGGAGCTCTGACATGTGGGGCCACCGGACAGGTCCTGTTCACTATCCGGTGCGCCTTCTGCGCCTGCTCTGACTTCTGCGCGCGTAGTCCGCGCACTGTAGCTCACTGTTCACCTTTTGCAGACGACCGTTGGCGCTGATAGTCGTTGCTCCGCTGGCACACCGGACAGTCCGATGCTACACCGGACAATCCGGTGAATTATAGCGGAGTGGCTCCCCAAATTTTCGAAGCTAGCAAGTTCAGAGTGGATCCACCCTAGTGCACCGGACACTGTCCGGTGCGCCAGACCAGGGCAGCCTTCGGTTGTCTTTTACTCTTTTTATTTGAACTCTTTCTTGGACTTTTTATTGGTTTGTGTTGAACCTTTGGCACCTGTAGAACTCATAATCTAGAGCAAACTAGTTAGTCCAATAATTTGTGTTGGGCAATTCAACCACCAAAATCATTTAGGAAAAAGGTTTGACCTTATTTCCCTTTCATAATCAACACCATACTGCTGCTTAAAACCTTTAGCAACCAGTCTAGCTTTATGGCAGTCTACTGAACCATCAGCTTTATATTTTAATTTAAAAAAGCCACTTGGAATCAATCACATTCAAATCAGAACGAGGAGGTACCAAGTGCCATGTTTTGTTCTTAAGCAAAGCGTCAAATTCTTCTTGCATGGCATGTTTCCATAAAGGTTGAGTCAAAGCAGTGACATGTGAAGATGGCTCAGTAGAAGGGACACGAGTCACAGAATAAGTTACCGTGTCGTCCATGTGAATTTTTGGCTTTTGGATATTGTTTCGAAGACGTGTACCATAGGGATGGCCAGCACATTCAGTTTCAGTAGCAGCAGAAGATCTAGGAGGAGGTGGGGCACCCGGATTAGCGCGGGTATCCGCACCCTCAGCATTTGGCACAGGGGGCAGGACCAGTGCTTGTGCCTGGGAGAGAGCTAGGCCCCGCTCCATGCATGTGTCCCCTACATGCGTCGAAGGAATCGCGAAGGCAAGTGACATGCAGCTGTCCCCTACATGTAGTGCTTGGACCAGTGGAGAAGCGGATGCCTTGTGCTGTGATTCGCCAAGCACGCTCCCAGGGGCCGAGTCATGCGCAAAAGCCAGTGTAGACGCGCCTGGATAGATGCTGGTATTATCTGCACGATAGCAATTAGCAGGAAACAAATTTTGTACCAAGTTAGTGTTCAAATCAGTACTTCCACTGCCCGCCTGATTTTCAAAGTTGGATGAAGGATTTTTTAACGGAAAAACAGACTCATCAAAAGTAACATCTCGTGAGACATATATACGGCCAGAATCTTTATTAAGACACTTATACCCTTTGTGCAATGAGCTATATCCAAGAAAGATGCAAGGTTTTGCTCAAAAATCAAGCTTGTGTTTGTTATATGTGAAAGGGAATTAGGCTTCCACCTTTTTCCTAAATGATTTTGGTGGTTGAATTGCCCAACACAAATAATTGGACTAACTAGTTTGCTCTAGTTTATAAGTTCTACAGGTGCCAAAGGTTCACAATAAGCCAATAAAAAGACCAAGAAAAAGGGTTCAAACAAAAGAGCAAAGGGACAACCGAAGGCACCTTGGTCTGGCGCACCGGACTGTCCGGTGTGCCACCGGACAGTGTCCGGTGTACCAGGGGACTCCAAGCTGAACTCTTCACCTTCGGGAATTTCCAGAGGCGCTCCACTATAATTCACTGGACTGTCCGGTGTATCACCGGACAGTGTCCGGTGCACCAGAGGAGAGCGACTCTGAACTCTCCAGCTTTGGGAATCCGCTCCGCTATAATTCACCGGACATGTCCGGTGCACACCGGACTGTCCGGTGAGCCAGCGGAGCAACGGCTACTTCGGCGCCAACGGTTACCTGCAGAGGCATTAAATGCGCGCCAGAGCGCGCAGAAGTGAGGCACGCGCGAGACGGTGCACCGGACAGTCTACAGTACCTGTCCGGTGCACCACCGGACAGCCAGGCGACCTCACCAGTCAGAGCTCCAACGGTCGAACCCTAACGGCCGGGTGACATGGCTGTGAAAGGGAAATGTGCCCTTGGGCCATTTCTAAGTATTTTGGTGATTTAGTGTCCAACACAAGTGCCTAAGTGTAAAAAGGTGGACAAAGTACAAATCAAGAATTAAGGTATGTTTCTCAGACTTAGTACGTTGTTTTATGGACTAATGTATTGTGTCTAAGTGCTGGAAACAGGAAAAATCCTATTGGAAATGTCTTGGCTCGAGCAGCCAAGAATCTGCTGAGTCTGCAAGCACCGGACAGTGTCCGGTGGTGCACCGGACAGTGTCCGGTGCGCCAGGCTGGCTCGAGCGAAGTGGCTGCTCTCGGGAATTCACCGGCGACGTACGGCTAAAATTCACCGGACTGTCCGGTGTGCACCGGACTGTCCGGTGAGCCAACGGTCGGCCGGGCCAACGGTCGGCCGCGCAATCTGCGCGGGACACGTGGCCGAGCCAACGGCTAGAAGATGGCACCGGACTGTCCGGTGTGCACCGGACATGTCCGGTGCGCCAACGGCTCTCAGGCTGCCAACGGTCGGCTTCGCTATTTAAGGAAGGAAATCGGTCATCGGACAGTGTCCGGTGTGCACGGGACTGTCCGGTGCCCCCGATGACAGAAGGCAAGAATGGCTTTCCAAGTTTATGCTCAACGGCTCCTAGCTGCCTTGGGGCTATAAAAGGGACCCCTAGGCGTATGGAGGAGAACACCAAGCATCCTTTGAGCATCATTGATCACTCACACTTCATTCTCGCGCACTTGTTTGACATTCTAGTGATTTGAGCTCCGTTCTAGTGTGCTAGTCTCTTGAGCTCAAGTCTGGGTTTTGTGTGTGCGTATTTGCTGTGATCTTTGTGTCGTGTGTGAGTTGCTAATCCCTCCCTTGCTCTGTGATTCTTCGTGAACATCTTGTGTAAGGGCGAGAGGCTCCAAGCTGTGGAGATTCCTCGCAAACGGGATTAAGAGAAGCAAAGCAACACCGTGGTATTCAAGTTGGTCTTTGGACCGCTTGAGAGGGGTTGATTGCAACCCTCGTCCGTTGGGACGCCACAACGTGGAGTAGGCAAGCGTTGGTCTTGGCTGAACCACGGGATAACCACTATGCCATCTATGTGATTGATATCTCCTGGTTATTGGGTTGTGTTGAGATCCTTCTCTAGCCACTTGGCATATTACTATGCTAACAAGTAACCAAGTTTTGTGGCTTAAGTTTTTTTGAAGTGTTACAGGATCACCTATTCACCCCCCCCCCCCTCTAGGTGCTCTCAATTGGTATCAGAGTCGTTCTCTTCAAGAAAGGGACTAACCGCCTGAAGAGATGGATCCTAAAGGCAAGGGGATGGTGATCAACGACAAGGAGAAGGAGTCCTTCGTCAACGAGCCCAATGATGACAGGCCCACCGACTCAGGCTCGGGCCACAAAAGAAAAGACGGGAGGAAGAAGAAGACAAGGCGCATCAAGGAAATTGTCTACTACGACAGCGACGAGTCTTCCTCCTCCCAAAAGGACGACGACGACTACGATAGACGAAAGACGGTTAACTCAAACTTTTCTTTCGATTATTCGCGCATCCCGCATAGTTCAAATGCTCAATTGCTCCCCATTCCACTTGGCAAGCCCTCTCACTTTGATGGAGAGGATTACGGATTTTGGAGCCACAAAATGCGTACTCTCCTGTTTTCTCTCCATCCAAGCATTTGGGAGATTGTGGAAAGTGGAATGAAATTTGATAGCTCGGATAGCCCTGTGTTTATTAATGAACAGATTCATAAAAATGCACAAGCTACTACTGTGTTGCTAGCCTCTTTGTGCAGGGACGAGTATCACAAGGTGAGCGGCTTGGACAATGCCAAGCAGATCTAGGACACCCTCAAGATCTCTCATGAGGGAAACGACGTCACCTTGCTCACCAAAATGGAGTTGGTGGAGGGCGAGCTTGGACGGTTCGCGATGATAAGGGGCGAGGAGCCGACACAAACATACAACCGGCTCAAGACCCTTATCAACAAAATAAGGAGCTACGGGAGCACGCGATGGACGGACCACGACGTCGTCCGCCTAATGCTAAGGTCATTTACCGTTCTTGATCCTCATTTGGTGAACAATATACGTGAAAATCCCAGGTACACCAAGATGTCGCCCGAAGAAGTTCTTGGGAAGTTCGTAAGCGGGCGAATGATGATCAAGGAGGCAAGATACATGGACGACGCGTTGAACGGTCCTAGTCATGAGCCTCAACCCATTGCTCTCAAGGCAACAAGGATCAAGGAGGCGCTACCAAGCAAGGTGGCACAAGTTGAGGCGGCCGGACTCAATGATGAGGAGATGGCCCTCATCATTAAGCGCTTCAAGACGGCGCTTAAAGGTCGCAAGGGGCAGCCAAGCAAGACCAAAGCCAAGGGGAAGCGCTCATGCTTCAAATGCGGTAAGCTTGGTCATTTTATTGCTAACTGTCCCGACAATGATAGTGATCAGGACCAAGGGAACAAGAGGGAGAAAAAGAAGCATTACAAGAAGGCCAAGGGCGAAGCACATATCGGAAAGGAGTGGGATTCGGATTGTTCCTCCTCCGACTCTGACAATGAAGGACTCGCCGCCACCGCCTTCAACAAGTCATCCCTCTTCCCCAACGAGCGTCACACTTGCCTCATGGCAAGAGAGAAGAAAGTAAGCACTCATACTAGTACTTACGCTTCTTCGAGTGAAGATGAGTCTAGTGATGATGATGAAATAGATTACTCATGCTTATTCAAGGGATTAGATAGAACCAAGGTAGACAAAATTAATGAATTAATTGATGCCTTGAATGACAAGAATATGCTTTTAGAAAAACAAGAGGATTTGTTGTATGAAGAACATGACAAATTTGTAGAAGCACAGAAATCTCTTGCTCTAGAAATTAAGAGGAATGAAATGCTCTCTAGTGAATTATCTTCTTGTCATGAAACTATTGCTAAGTTAAAAAGTTTTAATGATGATTTAAATGCTAAACTAGAAGTAGCTAGTAAATCTAATTCTTGTGTAGAAATTGTTGAAACTTGTAATAGGTGTAAAGATTTTGACATTGATGCTTGTAGTGATCATTTAGTTTCAATTTCCAAATTAAATGATGAATTAGCTAGTCTTAATGCCCAACTTAAGACCAGCAAGAATGAATTTGACAAGCTAAAATTTGCAAGGGATGCCTACACGATTGGTAGACACCCCTCAATTAAGGATGGACTTGGCTACAAGAGGGAAGCCAAGAACTTGACAAGCCATAAGGCTCCCATCTCCGCCAAGGAGAAAGGGAAGGCCCCTATGGCTAGTAGTGTGCAAAAGAACCATGCCTTTATGTACTATGATAGAAGACAACCTAGAAATGCTTATAGGAGTTGTAATGTATATAATGCCTTTGATTCTCATGCCATGGTTGCTTCTAGTTCCTCTTATGTGCATGATAGAAATGTTGGTAGGAGAAATGTTATTCATAATATGCCTAGGAGAAATGTCGTAAATGTTCCTAGGAAAGTTAATGAACCTTCTACAATATATCATGCTTTAAATGCTTCTTTTGCTATTTGTAGAAAGGATAGGAAGATAGTTGCTAGAAAATTAGGGGCAAGATGCAAGGGAGACAAAACTTGCATTTGGGTCCCTAAGGATATTTGTGCTAACCTTGCAGGACCCAACATGAGTTGGGTACCTAAGACCCAAGCCTAAATTTGCCTTGCAGGTTTATGCATCCGGGGGTTCAAGCTGGATTATTGACAGCGGATGCACAAACCATATGACGGGGGAGAAGAAGATGTTCACCTCCTACGTCAATAATAAAGATTCCCAAGATTCAATAATATTCGGTGATGGGAATCAAGGCAAGGTAAAAGGGTTAGGTAAAATTGCAATCTCAAATGAACACTCTATCTCTAATGTGTTTTTAGTAGAGTCTCTTGGATATAATTTGCTATCTGTTAGTCAATTATGCAATATGGGATATAACTGTTTGTTTACAAATGTAGATGTGTCTGTCTTTAGAAGATGTGATGGTTCACTAGCTTTTAAGGGTGTACTAGACGGCAAGCTTTACTTAGTTGATTTTGCAAAAGAAGAGGCCGGTCTAGATGCATGCTTAATGGCTAAGACTTGCATGGGCTGGCTGTGGCATCGCCGCTTAGCACATGTGGGGATGAAGATCCTCCACAAGCTTCTAAAGGGAGAACACGTGATAGGTCTAACCAATGTTCATTTCGAAAAAGATAGACCTTGTGCAGCTTGTCAAGCAGGGAAACAGGTGGGAGGCTCTCATCACACCAAAAATGTGATGACAACATCAAGACCCCTGGAGCTGCTACATATGGACCTCTTCGGACCCGTCGCCTATCTGAGCATAGGAGGAAGTAAGTATGGTCTAGTTATCGTTGATGACTTTTCCCGCTTCACTTGGGTGTTCTTTTTGCAGGATAAGTCTGAAACCCAAGGGACCCTCAAGCGATTCCTAAGGAGAGCTCAAAATGAGTTTGAGCTCAAGGTGAAGAAGATAAGGAGCGACAACGGGTCCGAATTCAAGAACCTTCAAGTGGAGGAGTTTCTTGAGGAGGAGGGGATCAAGCACGAGTTCTCCGCTCCCTACACACCTCGGCAAAATGGTGTGGTAGAGAGGAAGAACAGAACGCTCATAGATATGGCGAGGACTATGCTTGGAGAATTCAAGACCCCCGAGTGCTTTTGGTCGGAAGCCGTGAACACGGCTTGCCACGCCATCAACAGGGTCTACCTTCACCGCCTCCTCAAGAAGACGTCGTATGAGCTGCTAACCGGTAACAAACCTAATGTATCGTATTTTCGTGTTTTTGGGAGTAAATGCTACATTCTAGTAAAGAAAGGTAGGAATTCCAAATTTGCTCCCAAAGTCGTAGAAGGGTTTTTATTAGGTTACGATTCAAATACAAAGGCGTATAGGGTCTTCAACAAATCATCGGGTTTGGTTGAAGTCTCTAGCGACGTTGTATTTGATGAGACTAATGGCTCTCCAAGAGAGCAAGTTGTTGATCTTGATGATGTAGATGAAGAAGACGTTCCAACGGCCGCGATACGCACCATGGCGATTGGAGATGTACGGCCTCAGGAACACTTGGAGCAAGATCAACTGTCTTCCTCAACTATGGTGCATCCCCCAACCCAAGATGACGAACAGGTACCTCAAGTGGAGGCACATGATCAAGGGGGAGCACAGGATGTTCAAGAGGAAGAAGCACCTCAGGCACCTCCAACCCAAGTTCGAGCGACAATTCAAAGGGATCATCCCGTCGATCAGATATTGGGTGATATTAGCAAGGGAGTAACTACTCGCTCAAGATTAGTTAATTTTTGTGATCATTACTCTTTTGTCTCTTCTATTGAGCCTTTCAGGGTAGAAGAGGCCTTGCTAGATCCGGACTGGGTGTTGGCCATGCAGGAGGAACTCAACAACTTCAAGCGCAACGAAGTTTGGACACTGGTGCCTCGTCCCAAGCAAAATGTTGTGGGAACCAAGTGGGTGTTCCGCAACAAACAGGACGAGCACGGGGTGGTGACGAGGAACAAGGCTCGACTTGTGGCAAAAGGTTATGCCTAAGTCGCAGGTTTGGACTTTGAGGAGACTTTTGCTCCTGTGGCTAGGCTAGAATCAATTCGTATCTTGCTAGCATATGCCGCTCACCATTCTTTCAGGTTGTACCAAATGGATGTGAAGAGCGCTTTCCTCAACGGGCCGATCAAGGAGGAGGTGTACGTGGAGCAGCCCCCTGGCTTCGAGGATGAACGGTACCCCGACCATGTGTGTAAGCTCTCTAAGGCGCTCTATGGACTTAAGCAAGCCCCAAGAGCATGGTATGAATGCCTTAGAGACTTTTTAATTGCTAATGCTTTCAAGGTTGGGAAAGCCGATCCAACTCTTTTTACTAAGACTTGCGATGGTGATCTTTTTGTGTGCCAAATTTATGTCGACGACATAATATTTGGTTCCACTAACCAAAAGTCTTGTGAAGAGTTTAGCAGGGTAATGACGCAAAAATTCAAGATGTCGATGATGGGCGAGTTGACCTACTTCCTTGGGTTCCAAGTGAAGCAACTCAAGGACGGCACCTTCATCTCCCAAACGAAGTACACGCAAGATTTGCTAAAGAGGTTTGGGATGAAGGACGCCAAGCCCGCAAAGACGCCGATGGGAACCGACGGACACACCGACCTCAACAAAGGAGGTAAGTCCGTTGATCAAAAAGCATACCGGTCCATGATAGGTTCTTTGCTTTATTTATGTGCTAGTAGACCGGATATTTTGCTTAGCGTATGCATGTGTGCTAGATTTCAATCCGATCCGAAGGAGTGTCACTTAGTGGCTGTGAAGCGAATTCTTCGATATTTAGTCGCTACGCCTTGCTTCGGGATCTGGTATCCAAAGGGATCTAACTTTGACTTGATTGGGTACTCAGATTCTAACTATGCTGGATGTAAGGTCGATAGGAAGAGTACATCGGGGACGTGCCAATTCTTAGGAAGGTCCCTGGTGTCATGGAACTCTAAGAAACAAACCTCCGTTGCCCTATCCACCGCTGAGGCCGAGTACGTTGCCGCAGGACAGTGTTGTGCGCAACTACTTTGGATGAGGCAAACCCTCAGGGACTTTGGCTACAATCTGAGCAAAGTCCCACTCCTATGTGATAATGAGAGTGCTATCCGAATAGCGGAAAATCCTGTTGAGCACAGCCGCACAAAGCACATTGACATCCGGCATCACTTTTTGAGAGACCACCAGCAAAAGGGAGATATCGAAGTGTTTCATGTTAGCACCGAGAACCAGCTAGCCGATATCTTTACCAAGCCTCTAGATGAGAAGACCTTTTGCAGGCTGCGTAGTGAGCTCAATATCTTAGATTCGCGGAACTTGGATTGAAATGTAGCATACATGTGTTTATGCCTTTGATCATGTTCATTCTGCATTTTGTTGCTTATTGTGGTGCTCAAGTTGTACAAACACTCCCTGGACCTCACAAGTCCTGTTTGCAAGTAATGCACATATTTAGGGGGAGCTGTGCTACAACTTGACCCTTTGAGACTAACCATGTACTTGAGTTTCGTTGTTTTAGTCTCCAAGGAAAATTGAAAGGGAAAAGGTGGACTTGGACCATGCAAGACTTCCACTGCACTCCGATGAAAAGAGTAACTCTTCCAAGTTCATCGTTATACTCTTATTGCCTATTTGCTCTTAGTTGAAGATTTTGGTGAGGCAATGGGGTTAAAGGGCCACGATTGATCCCGTTTTGGTGCTTGATGCCAAAGGGGGAGAAAATAAAGGCCAAAGCGATAAATGGATCAGCTACCACTTGAGAGATTTTGAAAATAATAGAATAGAGCTTTTGGTTTGTCAAAACTCTTTTGTTGTCTTTCTTGTCAAAAGTTGGTTTCTTGTGGGGAGAAGTATTGATTATGGGAAAAAGGGGGAGTTTTTGAAATCTTAAATCAATTTCTCTTAGAATGACTCTCTTTATGTCTTAACATGTGTGTTTGACTTAGAGATAGAAATTTGAGTTTGATTTGCAAAAACAAACCAAGTGGTGGCATAGAGTGATCCATATATGTCAAAATTGAATCAAAACAATTTTGAGTTCTTATTTGATTTGATTTTGTACTTGTTCTACTTGCTTTATGTTGTGTTGGCATAAATCACCAAAAAGGGGGAGATTGAAAGGGAAATGTGCCCTTGGGCCATTTCTAAGTATTTTGGTGATTTAGTGTCCAACACAAGTGCCTAAGTGTAAAAAGGTGGACAAAGTACAAATCAAGAATTAAGGTATGTTTCTCAGACTTAGTACATTGTTTTATGGACTAATGTATTGTGTCTAAGTGCTGGAAACAGGAAAAATCCAATTGGAAATGTCTTGGCTCGAGCAGCCAAGAATCTGCTGAGTCTGCAAGCACCGGACTGTCCGGTGGTGCACCGGACAGTGTCCGGTGCGCCAGGCTGGCTCGAGCGAAGTGGCTGCTCTCGGGAATTCACCGGCGACGTACGGCTAAAATTCACCGGACTGTCCGGTGAGCCAACGGTCGGCCGGGCCAACGGTCGGCCGCGCAATCTGCGCGGGACACGTGGCCGAGCCAACGGCTAGAAGACGGCACCGGACTGTCCGGTGTGCACCGGACATGTCCGGTGCGCCAACGGCTCTCAGGCTGCCAACGGTCGGCTTCGCTATTTAAGGAAGGAAATCGGTCATCGGACAGTGTCCGGTGTGCACGGGACTGTCCGGTGCCCCCGATGACAGAAGGCAAGAATGGCTTTCCAAGTTTATGCTCAACGGCTCCTAGCTGCCTTGGGGCTATAAAAGGGACCCCTAGGCGCATGGAGGAGAACACCAAGCATCCTTTGAGCATCATTGATCACTCACACTTCATTCTCGCGCACTTGTTTGACATTCTAGTGATTTGAGCTCCGTTCTAGTGTGCTAGTCTCTTGAGCTCAAGTCTGGGTTTTGTGTGTGCGTATTCGCTGTGATCTTTGTGTCGTGTGTGAGTTGCTAATCCCTCCCTTGCTCTGTGATTCTTCGTGAACATCTTGTGTAAGGGCGAGAGGCTCCAAGCTGTGGAGATTCCTCGCAAACGGGATTAAGAGAAGCAAAGCAACACCGTGGTATTCAAGTTGGTCTTTGGACCGCTTGAGAGGGGTTGATTGCAACCCTCGTCCGTTGGGACGCCACAACGTGGAGTAGGCAAGCGTTGGTCTTGGCCGAACCACGGGATAACCACTGTGCCATCTCTGTGATTGATATCTCCTGGTTATTGGGTTGTGTTGAGATCCTTCTCTAGCCACTTGGCATATTACTGTGCTAAAAAGTAACCATGTTTTGTGGCTTAAGTTTTTTTGAAGTGTTACAGGATCACCTATTCACCCCCCCCCCTCTAGGTGCTCTTAGGCTGGCGCACCGAACACTGTCCGGTGGCGCACCGGACTATCCGGTGCGCCATGCGATAGCAGCCTTCACCAAACGGCTAGTTTGGTGGTTGGGGCTATAAATACCCCCAACCACCCCACATTCAAGTCATCCAAGTTTTCACACTTCTACACCTTACAAGAGCTCTAGCATTCAATTCTAGACACACCAAAGTGATCAAATCCTCTCCAATTCCACACAAAGCTTTAGTGATTAGTGAGAGAGATTTGTTGTGTTCATTTGAGCTCTTGCGCTTGGATTGCTTCCTTTCTTTCTCATTCGTTCTTGCGAACAACTTAATTGTAACCAAGGCAAGAGACACCAATTATGTGGTGGTCCTTGCGGGGAAGTTTTGTTCCCGGTTGATTTGAGAAGAGAAGCTCTCTCGGTCCGAGGGACCGTTTGAGAGAGGGAAAGGGTTGAAATAGACCCGGCCTTAGTGGCCTCCTCAACGGGGAGTAGGTTTGCAAGAACCGAACCTCGGTAAAACAAATCCTTGCGTCTCACTTCTTCACTCACTCGCGATTTGTTTTTACGCCCTCTCTCGGACTCGTTTATACTTCTAACGCTAACCCGGCTTGTAGTTGTGATTAACTTTGTAAATTTCAGTTTCGCCCTATTCACCCCCCCCCCCCCCTCTAGGCGACTTTCAATTGGTATCGGAGTCCGGTGCTTCATTAGAGCCTAACCGCTCGAAGTGATGTCGGGAGATCATGCCAAGAGGGAGATGGAGACCGGCGATAAGCCCACTACAAGCCACGGGAAGGCTTCATCGGAAGAGTCCCACAACAAAGGGAAGGGGAAGGAGAAGAAACCCTCTTCCCACAAGTCGCATCGGAGTTGTGACAAAAAGAAGAAGATGAGGAAAGTGGTCTACTACGAGACCGACACTTCATCACCATCGACCTCCGGCTCCGACGCGTCGTCCGTTACTTCTAAGCGTCATGAGCGCAAGAAGTATAGTAAGATTCCCCTACGCTACCCACGTATTTCAAAGCATACTCCTTTACTCTCCGTTCCATTAGACAAACCACCGGTTTTTGACGGTGAAGATTATAACATGTGGAGTGATAAAATGAGGCATCATCTAACCTCACTCCACACAAGCATTTGGAATGTTGTTGAGTTTGGTGTACAGGTACCATCCATAGGGGATGAAGACTACGACTCGGACGAAGTAGCCCAAATCCACCACTTTAACTCCCAAGCCACCACTATACTCCTCGCCTCTCTAAGTCGAGAGGAGTATAATAAGGTGCAAGGGTTAAAGAGTGCGAAAGAAATTTGGGACGTACTCAAGACCGCGCACGAAGGAGACGAGGTGACAAAGATCACCAAGCGGGAGACGATCGAGGGGGAGCTCGGTCGCTTCATGCTTCACCAAGGGGAGGATCCACAAGCTATGTACAACCGTTTGAAGACCTTGGTGAACCAAGTGCGCAACCTCGGGAGCGAAAAATGGGATGACCATGAGATGGTCAAGGTTATTCTTAGATCCCTCGTTTTTCTTAACCCTACACAAGTTCAATTAATTCGAGGTGATCCTAGATATAAGCTAATGTCTCCTGAGGAGGTTATAGGAAAATTTGTGAGCTTTGAGCTAATGATTAAAGGCTCAAAGAAAATCATCGAGCAAGGCACCTCCTCAACGCCCGAAGCACAACCGGTGGCATTCAAGGCGACGGAGGAAAAGAAGGAGGAGTCTACATCAAGTAGACAACCCATCGATGCCTCCAAGCTCGACAACGAGGAAATGGCGCTCATCATCAAGAGTTTCTGCCAAATCCTCAAGCAAAGGAGGGGGAAGGATTACAAGCCCCGCTCCAAGAAGGTTTGCTACAAGTGTGGTAAGCCCGGTCACTTTATTGCCAAATGTCCTATTTCTAGTGACAGTGACAGGGGCGACGACAAGAAGGGGAGAAGAAAAGAAAAGAAGAGGTACCACAAGAAGAAGGGTGGCGATGCTCATGTGTGCCGCGAGTGAGACTCCGACGAGAGCTCCACCGACTCCTCCGACGAGGACGCCGCCAACATCGCCGTCACCAAGGGCCTCCTCTTCCCCAACGTCGGCCACAAGTGCCTCATGGCAAAAGACGGCAAAAAGAAGAAGGTTAAATCCAAATCCTCCACTAAATATGAGTCCTTTAGTGATGATAATGCTAGTGATGAGGAGGAAAATTTGCGTACTCTTTTTGCCAACCTAAACATGCAACAAAAAGAAAAATTAAATGAATTGATTAGTGCTATTGTTGGGGGCCTTCGGCTTCCGAAGGTCCTCAAAAATATGATTTAAACAATGTTTTGGGAGTATAATGTGTGAACAGGTATCTTCAGACTCGAATCGATATCACAGTGGGGGAAGCCCAAAGAATACGAAGGTTGATACAGCGCCGAAGCTGTGAGCAGGAAAGCTTCGGCGTGATAGCAGAAAATGAAACCGACTTAAAGATGAAAAGGCTATTCAGACCTCGGTGAATTACTATAGAATTACTACCAAATGAAAAGGACATGGATGTAATTTTACATGGGCTGCGTCTCGTGCCTATAAATAGGTGAACAGTGCTCCCGTACTGTTCACGCTGACTTGGCATTTACTTTTACATCACGCTTGTACTTTTACCTTCTTTCGAGCCGAAGGTACGCTTATAATTTGATATCATTTCCATTTTTCTATAATAATAGGATAGAAATGAGTTGATAATTATACAAAATTGTTTATGATATCTCTTGTATTACATATGACTCCTTCTTCATTATGATATGTTGTGTTGATGAAGGTTTGTCCTTCATAACCTTCGTCCGAAAATCATTATATCCCAAGGGAAATAATGCTTCGAAGGACGAAGGACTTTGACGTTTAACATTTTTTGTGTTGCCTTGTTCTTAACTCATAGCATTTGAGAACAAGTCCCCAACATTGGCGCCCACCTCCGGTGAACTCACTTCCACTCTTTGAGTTTGGAACATCTTCGGCAATCATAAATCTTCGCTATGGCGCCGAAGAAGGCTTCAGCGACTGGGGCTGCAGTTCTGCAACCGCTGGACCCTAATCAGGAGACTCTCTCTCTTCGGGAGGCCCGAAGCCAGAAGAGAAAGGCTGTCAGCCCGACACCGCAAGAGGATGAGCTAGACCAAGAAATCAGAGACATGGAGATGCTTCATCAACAGGTGCAGAGGAAGAAGGAAAAGATGGCCAGGCTAGCAGAACTGCAAAGGCAGATAGACGAAGCCTCTGAAGAAGTTCGTCATCTTACTCAGGATGAGCAGAACCGAAGGCCTCAGCACAAGGACCTTCATCAGGAGGGTTTTTTCAACGAAGATGACTGGTATGAGAATTTCCATCATGGAAATTTTGCTTTTGATGATGCTTCTCCTCTGTCCGCTGAGCTGCAGGCTACACCTTGGCCTTCGTCCTACAAGCCGCCCCAGCTTCCCATGTTTGACGGCCATTCAGACCCAAAGCAGTTTTTGATGAGCTACGAAGCAACAGTATCTTCGTATGGAGGCAATACTGCAGTCATGGCAAAATCTTTTGTTATGGCTGTCAGGAGTGTTGCTCAAACCTGGTATTCCTCCCTTCGACCAGGAACAATCACTTCATGGTAAAAGCTGAAGGACATGTTGTTAACCAGCTTCCAAGGGTTTCAGACAAAGCCGGTCACTGCTCAAGCTCTATTCCAGTGCACCCAGGATCACGAAGAATACCTTCAGGCGTATGTCCGGAGGTTCTTACGTTTGAGGGCACAGGCGCCAACAGTGCCCAACGAAATTGTAATTGAGGCCATGATCAAGGGACTTCGGCCAGGACCTTCAGCTCAGTACTTTGCTTGGAAGCCTCCTCAAACTTTGGAGAAGCTGCTCCAGAAGATGGACGAGTATATTCGGGCTGACAATGATTTTCGTCAAAGAAGGGAGGAAGCTTTCAGGTTTTCCGAAATGACCAGGGGCTTCGGAGGAAGATTTTATCCGAGGCACGTCAGGTCAATTCACAACTCTACTCAAAATGATGATAAGGGGAGTCAGCAGCAAAGGCCACAGTGCTCCTCACAGGCTTCGGGGCAACAGCAAACCTCCTTCCGGCCGCCAGCTCCAAGAGGCAGAGGCGCCAGGGGCTTCGGCGGAAGATTTGGAGATCAACTAAGAAGAACATTTTGCTTGTTTTGTGGTGAAAACAAGGGCCATACCACCAGGATGTGCCATGTTACCATCCAGAAGCAAAAGGAGATAGCTGAAGCTGCAGCACAACAGGGTCAGCCGAAGCAGATCATGCACACTGCTTCGTATCATTCGCCTTACATCCCAGAATATGTAGGCAATCACCCTGCAGTTTCTGTTGCTTCGGCGAGTCAACCTCAAGCTTCCTGGCAACAACCTCCGCCTCCACCACCGCTGCAACAAGGCCAGCAGCCAGAAGGGGGCCAATATGCTCAACATCAAAGGGACTTCAGAGAACAGTCCGAAGCTCGCACAGTCAATAGCACTGTGCCAGAGTCGAAGCACATTTATTGACAAATATCCTACCTTGATAGTAGTATTTCCCATTCAGTTTTATTTTCTGTGTAATAAAGGACACTTTTTAAATCTCATGTAATAGTTTCGTTGTCCGCCACAAGGAAAATATGTCTTCTCCACAGGCTTAAATTGTTGAAGCTTAAAGATTTGCGATAGCAAGGAGGACCTTCGAATTATCAAAAATTTATTTTAAAAGGCACGGTATGAATTTTTCGAAGCAACAAAAAGTTGTTCTAAGGAACGCAGAGTAAGTTTGCTGAAGTTACAAAAAGCCGTTCCAAAGGGAGCGCAGTGTAAGTTTTCTGCTCAGAAGTCGTTCCAAAGGGAATGCAGAGCTTACAACGAAAAATAAACGCTGATACCGCCTAAGTAAAAGGCGAAGCGCGAAAAGTCAACGCGAATACTGCCGAAAGTAAAAGGCGAAGAAGCTCCTAAGGGAGGCTTACAGCGAAAAATAAACGCTGATTCCGCTGAAGTAAAAGGCGAAGAAGCTCCTAAGGGAGGCTTACAGCGAAAAGTCAACGCTGATTTAAAAAGATTATGTGTTTTATTGCAGGGATGTCCGTGTATCTTCGGAATAAATACCATTTTACATAACATAACATCATCACATCATTTCGCATAGCATAAGCATCATACATCATGTTGCATATGGCACAAGAAGGGGGCACAATATCGATCTTCGGAAAAATGCTTTGAAAAAGGGAAAATCATGCTGAGTCACAAGGAGATACAATATTGATCTTCGGAGTGTAGCTTCGGAAAATATTTTCACGAAGCTTGGACATTCTTCATCAGAGCACTATGGATATTGTTCTGATAAATGAAAATTCTTCTTCACGAAGCATGAAAAGAAGGGAAGGTGTTTTTTCGTCGAAGACTCGAAAACGGTACGCATGTAAAATTTCATGCATCGTAAAGAATTGAACCATAAAAAAACAAGTATATTACATTCAGGGTTACAAGATATTTCACATATTACATTTCAGATGTTTTTACAATAGCACCTAGTCTTCCCTAAGTACTACTTCCGCAGCTTCGTTCAGGAGTTGATTGACAACTTGATCCATGATAGCTTCGGCCATCTTTTTGATTTCATCGTCTTCCTTCGGATGAGGGCCCGGAGACGTTTTAGCAGGATCTGAGGGAGGACAGGATACGGCTACATTGCTATTACAATTGGCGAACGAAGTTTGAAATCAAAAATTACAACACAATAAAAACCATTAGTTAATACCTATTTGCCCTTCGGGCTCTGCGCTTTTCTCAGCAGCCTCGGCCACTTTTCTAGCATCATGGATGCCTTTTTCGCTTTTTTGGATAATTTCTCGGGCCATTTCTCGGCCACCATTATCCCAGATATCGGTAAAAAATTTTCCACCAACCATGCTAGCTTCAGCTGAAGGGTCTTTAGCATCTTCGAAGGACAAGGCAGTTTCGGATTGTGCTAAAATTTTTACATGTTCGCAGCCTTTCCTTTCCAAAATGCTGGCAATCCCCCTGGCACCCAAAAAAGCGCATATGTCTCCGCGACTATTTAAAATTTCCTCAAAGTCCTCAGCTTCGTGATTAATCCATTCAATGGGACGTTCGGGGTTGCCTCTTGTAAAGTTTTCTTCGCTCGAGAATGTGCCAACGCTGGCGAAGCTAGCTTTCATTTTCTTAACACATTCCATAGATTTGTCATAACATCTTTTCTTGGATGAACGAAGCTCTTCAACAGTTCCTTCTAAATGATTTGCCCATTGGTCGCTAAGTTCTCGCTTCGTTTCTTCAAGTATGTGTTCTTCTTTAGCTCGGGCTAATTGCTTCCGAAGATTGTCAATCTCGTGCTTTTGGGCCGCAGCTTGTGCCCTCGAGGCAGCTTCGTTCTCCTTTATTTTATCCACCAATGTAACTAGAATTTTGTCCTTTTCCAAGGCTTCGTTTCTTAGTTTGATCACCTCTGTTCGAAGGTTGTTAAAAGCAATTTCATAGCTTTCGTCTTCGGCATTCTTTTGCGCTCTCAGCGCGTTGCTTAGAATTAAACCCTATATGTAAAAGAGTTAGTATAAGAATAAAAGAATAAATTTCAAATCATAAAGTTTCTAAATGCACAAGTCTCGTACCTTCAGGCTATTATACGCAAGGCTGTCCGCAAGATCGTCCTTTGTCATCGCGCAGAGGCCAGCCTCCAGTTTCGGAAATCCCATGCTTCGGGCCATTTCCCGGCAGACGAGTAATTATTTGTTATCCGGGAGGCAGTATAGGAAATCTTCTTCATTTGTACCATTGAACACTAGTGCCCCCTTCGGATATTTCAATTCTTTGGCATAGTGATTAGCTTCAAAAACTTCTTCTTCTGATAACTTTTTCCCCGAAGCATGTCGAACAATATAATCAAGGACTTTGGGGGATGCTTCGGGGGCAACAGCACTGATTTCCTCAACAAGAATTGGCTCCGTAATTTTTTTCTTCCTCGGTTTCCAAGGGTTTCACCTTCGTGGGCTCTGAAGGCCCAGCTTCAGTTTCAGTTTGTTGTTTTGGAGCTTTAGTATCAAAGATTTCAGTTTCCGCTTCGGAAGTTTCAACAGTCTTCTTCGGAGTCGTGCTTGAGGACTTAATTGTCTCCAGAACATCTAGCACGTTGACCATTCTTTTTCTTTTTGGGGTCATCGCTGGGCCCTTTTGGTTTTTTATTGTCTCAACACTGGCTGAAGGACTTAAAATTTCCAATATTTTTGTTCCTTCAGTTCTCGGTTTTTCTGCTTTCTTTGCTGAAGGTTCTTCAGTTTTTTCTTCAATCTTCGGCACTGAAGTTGGTTCTTTAATTACGGTGGCCGAAGAGGTTTCGCCGGCGAATTCGGGTACTGTAGCTGGTTCAATGTAGCGTGGTCGGTGTGTGAGAACCTTTACCCTTTGTCTCTTCGGCGCTGGCTCACTAGGAGCAGCTGAAGAAGTTTCTTGTGCAGAAGCTGCGTTTTTTCTTTTTTGACCCCGCGCTGGATAGTGGTAGTCGGGGTACACGAACCCAATTGCGTCAAACACTCGGTTCAGTCTTTTCTTTTTCCGGCCTCCGAAGGCTGCTGACAATGCAGTATCTTCGGCCTTTGAATAAACCCCGAGTAGTTCATCACTTAAATTTTCAATGCTTTTTAGCCAGTCATCATCTGGCTCAACAAATTTATCTCCAAACTTGAAAGTATACTTCAGCCTGATAAGTCCACCTTCGTCAGCCTTCTTTATGGTCTCTCGCGGCATTTCCCATTTTTCCGCGAGTGGCCACACCCTGAAGGCAATATGCTCTTGAACCAAATCTCTCGTTCCAATAAAAGAGCAAATAACTCCGAAGGCTCTCTAGCATTTTTCGGTAGCTTCGTTCATTTCAACCTTCGGCTTCCGCAGGCCGAAGCGTTGCCAAATAGGGCGCATAATTATACCTTTAATATCTTCCCGTGTTTTCAGGTCATTCTTCACATAAAACCATTCTGTCATCCAGTCGCCGGGCCATCTCTTCTGAAAGGTTGGCACGGGACAGCTTGACCCGGACCGAGAGACGAAACTGTAGCAGCCGAAATTATTGTGATACTGCTCCTTACCCCAGGGTTTTGTCTCGTATAACAATTCGTGTATGTTGCAGAAACTTTTCGCATCAGGTTCCAGACCTTGGCTTCTCACGGCCCACACGAAGATATTCATCCTTATGATTGCTTCGGGGGTAAGTTGGTGAAGATAGATTTCAAATATTTTCAGTACTTCTACGACAAAGCTGCTCAGGGGAAATCGTAGTCCAGCTTTCAAAAAGCATCGGAACACTACGACTTCATTTTCCTCAGGAGTCGGACAAGTCTTCTCTCCTTCGTCGGCCCTCACAATGGACAAGTCCCGGAAATATCTTCCCCTCATGTTGACAAGATGATTTTCTTTGATACTTGATTTGCCGAAAACCGCATGGCTTGGCCGCCAAGGGCGATCTTCGGAGTCTTCACCACCGCTATCTGCATCATAACTGTCGTTGTCATCAGTATCTTCAGATAAACCTTCTAAAATCTCTTTGGTGATCTTTTCTGTATTTGTCTTCGACATTGCTTCAAGAAACCCCAGGTTTTTCTCTTCAGAGAGACTCAGCTTCATCTCGACAGCAGCTCTTTTATCTTCAGACATCTTCGGAAATGCTAAAAAACTGCTTTCAAAGCTGAAGCTTAAAAACTTAAAAAGCCAAGCAAGTGTTGGTGCGCAAGAGCTAAAAATTGAGTAAGCAAGAGCAGATGGCAAGAAAGCGTACCAAATGAACTTGCGGTATGCTCTTATTTATACGCCCAGGGTATTAAAAATTGGAAGACCCCGCTTGTCAGTGAATGTTGCTATTCTAGCAAAGGGAAGGTGTTTTTTCGGACCTTCGGCTTAAGGCCTTCGTCCATGTCGCAATCTAAATTTATCATTCTAACAAATTAATATTGCGAGGGGCTACTGTTGGGGGCCTTCGGCTTCTGAAGGTCCTCAAAAATATGATTTAAACAATGTTTCGGGAGTATAATGTGTGAACAGGTATCTTCGGACTCGAATCGATATCACAGTGGGGGAAGCCCAAAGAATACGAAGGTTGATACAGCGCCGAAGCTGTGAGCAGGAAAGCTTCGGCGTGATAGCAGAAAATGAAACCGACTTAAAGATGAAAAGGCTATTCAGACCTCGGTGAATTACTATAGAATTACTACCAAATGAAAAGGACATGGATGTAATTTTACATGGGCTGCGTCCCGTGCCTATAATAGGTGAACAGTGCTCCCGTACTGTTCACGCTGACTTGGCATTTACTTTTACATCACGCTTGTACTTTTACCTTCTTTCGAGCCGAAGGTACGCTTGTAATTTGATATCATTTCTATTTTTCTATAATAATAGGATAGAAATGAGTTGATAATTATACAAAATTGTTTATGATATCTCTTGTATTACATATGACTCCTTCTTCATTATGATATGTTGTGTTGATGAAGGTTTGTCCTTCATAACCTTCGTCCGAAAATCATTATATCCCAAGGGAAATAATGCTTCGAAGGACGAAGGACTTTGACGTTTAACATTTTTTGTGTTGCCTTGTTCTTAACTCATAGCATTTGAGAACAAGTCCCCAACAGCTATTCATGAGAAGGATGATCTCTTGGACTCTCAAGAGGACTTCCTTATTAAAGAAAATAAAAAGCATGTTAAGGTTAAAAATGCTTACGCTCTAGAAGTGGAAAAATGTGAAAAACTATCTAGTGAGCTAAGCACTTGCCATGAGACTATTGACAACCTTAGAAATGAGAATGCTAATTTGTTAGCTAAGGTTGATTCTAGTGTTTGTGATGATTCAATTTCCAATCTTAGAGATGATAATGCCAATTTGCTTACTAAGATTGAAAAATTGAATGATTCTCTTGCTAGCCTTAGAAATGAAAATGAAAAATTAATTGCTAAGGCTAAAGATTTTGATGTTTGCAATGTTAATATTTCCAATCTTAGAAGTGAAAATGATATATTACATGCTAAGATTGTAGAATTAAAATCCTGCAAACCCTCTACATCTACTGTTGAGCATGTTTCCATTTGCACTAGATGTAGAGATGTTGATATTGATGCTATTCATGATCATGTGGCTTCAATTAAACAACAAAATGATCATATAGCAAAATTAGATGCTAAAATTGCCAAGCATGAACTTGAAAATGAAAAATTTAAATTTGCTTGTAGTATGCTTTATAACGGGAGATGCCCTGGCATCAAAGATGGCATTGGCTTCCAAAAGGGAGACAATGTCAAACTTAATGCCCCTCCTAAGAAATTGTCTAACTTTGTTAAGGGCAAGGCTCCCATGCCTCAGGATAACGAGGGTTACATTTTGTACCCTGCCGGTTATCCCGAGAGTAAAATTAGGAGAATTCACTCTAGGAAGTCTCACTCTGGCTCTAATCATGCTTTTATGTATAAGGGTGAGACATCTAGCTCTAGGCAACCAACCCGTGCTAAGTTGCCTAAGAAGAAATCTCCTAATGCATCAAATGGTCATGACATTTCATTTAAAACTTTTGATGCATCTTATGTTTTGACTAACAAATCCGGCAAGGTAGTTGCCAAGTTTGTTGGGGGCAAACACAAGGGCTCCAAGACTTGTGTTTGGGTACCCAAAGTTCTTGTTTCTAATGCTAAAGGACCCAAGACCGTTTGGGTACCTAAAGTCAAGAACTAAAATTGTTTTGTAGGTTTATGCATCCGAGGGCTCAAGTTGGATCATCGATAGCGGGTGCACAAACCACATGACCGGGGAGAAGAAAATGTTCTCCTCTTATGAGAAAAACCAAGATCCCCAACGAGCTATCACATTCGGGGATGGAAACCAAGGTTTGGTCAAAGGTTTGGGTAAAATTGCTATATCTCCTGACCATTCCATTTCCAATGTTTTTCTTGTAGACTCCTTAGATTATAACTTGCTTTCCGTTTCTCAATTATGTCAAATGGGCTACAATTGTCTTTTTACTGATGTAGGTGTCACTGTCTTTAGAAGAAGTGATGATTCAATAGCATTTAAGGGAGTGTTAGAGGGTCAGCTATACTTGGTAGATTTTGATAGAGCTGAACTCGACACTTGCTTAATTGCTAAGACTAACATGGGTTGGCTCTGGCACCGCCGACTAGCCCATGTTGGAATGAAGAATCTTCATAAGCTTCTAAAGGGAGAACACATTTTAGGACTAACAAATGTTCATTTTGAGAAAGACAGGATTTGTAGCGCATGCCAAGCAGGGAAGCAAGTTGGTGTTCATCATCCGCATAAGAACATCATGACGACTGACAGGCCACTGGAGCTCCTACACATGGATCTATTCGGCCCGATCGCTTACATAAGCATCGGCGGGAGTAAGTACTGTCTAGTTATTGTGGATGATTATTCTCGCTTCACTTGGGTATTCTTTTTGCAGGAAAAATCTCAAACCCAAGAGACCTTAAAGGGATTCTTGAGACGGGCTCAAAATGAGTTCGGCTTAAGGATCAAGAAAATTAGAAGCGACAATGGGACGGAGTTCAAGAACTCTCAAATTGAAGGCTTCCTTGAGGAGGAGGGGATCAAGCATGAGTTCTCTTCTCCCTACATGCCACAACAAAATGGTGTAGTGGAGAGGAAGAATCAAACTCTATTGGACATGGCAAGGACCATGCTTGATGAGTACAAGACTTCGGATCGGTTTTGGGCCGAGGCGGTCAACACCGCCTGCTACGCCATCAACCGGTTATATCTACACCGAATCCTCAAGAAGACATCATATGAACTCCTAACCGGTAAAAAGCCCAACATTTCATATTTTAGAGTCTTTGGTAGCAAATGCTTTATTCTTGTTAAAAGAGGTAGAAAATCCAAATTTGCTCCTAAGACAGTAGAAGGCTTTTTACTAGGATATGATTCAAACACAAGGGCATATAGAGTCTTTAACAAGTCCTCAGGACTAGTTGAAGTTTCTTGTGACGTTGTGTTTGATGAAACTAACGGCTCTCAAGTAGAGCAAGTTGATCTTGATGAGATAGGTGAAGAAGAGGCTCCGTGCATCGCGCTAAGGAACATGTCCATTGGGGATGTGTGTCCTAAAGAATCCAAAGAGCCTCCAAATGCACAAGATCAACTATCCTCCTCCACGCAAGCATCTCCACCAACTCAAAATGAGGATGAGGCTCAAGTTGATGAAGGAGAAAATCAAAATGATGAGCCACCTCAAGATGATGGCAATGATCAAGGGGGAGATGCAAATGATCAAGACAAGGAGGATGAAGAACTAAGACCGCCACACCCAAGAGTCCACCAAGCAATCCAACGAGATCACCCCGTCGACACCATCCTCGGCGACATTCATAAGGGGGTAACCACTAGATCTCGTGTTGCACATTTTTGTGAGCATTACTCTTTTGTTTCCTCTATTGAGCCACACAGGGTAGAGGAAGCACTCCAAGATTCGGATTGGGTGATGGCGATGCAAGAGGAGCTCAACAATTTTACTAGAAACGAGGTATGGCATTTAGTTCCACGTCCTAATCAAAATGTTGTAGGAACCAAATGGGTCTTCCGCAACAAGCAAGATGAGCATGATGTGGTGACAAGGAACAAAGCTCGACTTGTGGCCAAGGGATACTCCCAAGTCGAAGGTTTGGATTTTGGTGAAACCTATGCACCTGTAGCTAGGCTTGAGTCAATTCGCATATTATTAGCCTATGCTACTTACCATGGCATCAAGCTTTATCAAATGGACGTGAAGAGTGCCTTCCTCAATGGACCAATCAAGGAAGAGGTCTATGTTGAGCAACCTCCCGGCTTTGAAGACAATGAGTACCCTAACCATGTCTATAGGCTCTCTAAGGCGCTTTATGGGCTCAAGCAAGCCCCAAGAGCATGGTATGAATGCCTAAGAGATTTCCTTATTGCTAATGGCTTCAAACTCAGCAAGGCCGATCCTACTTTATTTACTAAAACTCTTGACAACGATTTGTTTGTATGCCAAATTTATGTTGATGATATTATATTTGGGTCTACTAACGAATCTACATGTAAATAATTTAGTAGGATCATGACACAGAAATTCGAGATGTCAATGATGGGGGAGTTGAAGTATTTCTTGGGATTTTAAGTAAAGCAACTCCAAGAGGGCACCTTCATCAGCCAAATAAAGTACACTCAAGACATTCTAAACAAGTTTGGAATGAAGGATGCCAAGCCCATCAAGACTCCCATGGGAACCAATGGACATCTTGACCTCGACACGGAAGGTAAATCCGTCGATCAAAAGGTATACCGGTCGATGATAGGTTCATTACTCTATTTATGTGCATCTCGACCGGACATTATGCTTTCCGTATGCATGTGTGCAAGATTCCAAGCCGACCCTAAGGAATCTCACCTTACGGCCGTAAAACGAATCTTGAGATATTTGGCTTATACTCCTAAGTTTGGGCTTTGGTACCCTCGGGGATCCACATTTGATTTAATTGGTTATTCCGATGCCGATTGGGCAGGGTGCAAAATCAATAGAAAGAGCACATCGGGGACTTGCCAGTTCTTGGGAAGGTCCTTAGTGTCTTGGGCTTCAAAGAAGCAAAATTATGTGGCTCTTTCAACCGCCGAAGCCGAGTACATTGCCGCAGGCCATTGTTGCGCGCAATTGCTTTGGATGAGGCAAACCCTTAGGGACTATGGTTACAAATTAACCAAAGTTCCTCTTCTATGTGATAATGAGAGTGCAATCTGCATGGCGGATAATCCCGTTGAGCATAGCCGCACTAAACACATAGCCATTCGATATCATTTTCTTAGGGATCACCAACAAAAGGGGGATATCGAGATTGCATACATTAATACTAAAGATCAATTAGCCGATATCTTTACCAAGCCATTAGATGAACAAACTTTTACCAGACTTAGGCATGGGCTAAATATTCTTGATTCTACAATTTCTATTGATGTCTTGCATGCATAGCTCATATATATACCTTTGATCATATCTCTTTCATATACTATGACTAATGTGTTTTCAAGTGTATTTCAAACCAAGTCATAGGTGTATTGAAAGGGAATTGGAGTCTTCGGCGAAGACAAAGGCTTCCACTCCACTCCACTAACTCATCCTTCGCCGTCGCTCCGAGCAACTCTCCAACTTAGGTATAATCTTCACTCATATTATTGTTTGCCAAAGGGGGAGAAAGTAGTTTCGAAAGGGCCTATATTTCACTCTAAGTATCCGTTTTTGGCGATTCATGCCAAAGGGGGAGAAAGTATTGGCCCAAAGCAAAAGGACCGCACCACCACCTAATTTTAAAACTTATGTTTTTCAAAACTAGTATCTCATTATGTTCTAAAGGGGGAGAAAGTAGCACCTTCAAAAAATTGGTATATTAAAACCCTCTTGAACACTAAGAGGAGAATTTTATTGAAGGGGAGTTTTGTTTAGTCAAAGGAAAAGCATTTGAAACAGGGGGAGAAATTTTCAAATCTTATAAATGCTTCTCAAAAATCTTATTCATTTACCCTTTGACTAGTTGCAAAATGTCTTTGAAAAGATTTTACAAAAGAATTGGCAAAAACAAAATATGTGGTGCAAGCGTGGTCCAAAATGTTAAAAATGAAAGAAACAATCCATGCATATCTTATGAATTTCTATTGGCTCAATTCTAAGTAACCTTTGCACTTACATATGCAAACTATTTTAATTATGCCCTTCTATACTTGCTTTGGTTTGTGTTGGCATCAATCACCAAAAAGGGGGAGATTGAAAGGGAATTAGGCTTCCACCTTTTTCCTAAATGATTTTGGTGGTTGAATTGCCCAACACAAATAATTGGACTAACTAGTTTGCTCTAGTTTACAAGTTCTACAGGTGCCAAAGGTTCACAATTAGCCAATAAAAAGACCAAGAAAAAGGGTTCAAACAAAAGAGCAAAGGGACAACCGAAGGCACCCTGGTCTGGCGCACCGGACTGTCCGGTGTGCCACCGGACAGTGTCCGGTGTACCAGGGGACTCCAAGCTGAACTCTTCACCTTCGGGAATTTCCAGAGGCGCTCCACTATAATTCACCGGACAGTGTCTGGTGCACCAGAGGAGAGCGACTCTGAACTTGCCAGCTTCGGGAATACGCTCCGCTATAATTCACCGGACATATCCGGTGCACACCGGACTGTTCGGTGAGCCAGCGGAGCCACGACTACTTCGGCGCCAATGGTCACCTGCAGAGGCATTAAATGCGCGCCAGAGCGCGCAGAAGTCAGGCACGCGCGAAACGGCGCACCGGACAGTCTACAGTACCTGTCCGGTGCACCACCGGACGACCTCACCAGTCAGAGCTCCAACGGTCGAACCCTAACGGCCGGGTGACGTGGCTGGCGCACCGGACACTGTCCGGTGGCGCACCGGACTGTCCGGTGCGCCATGCGACAGCAACCTTCACCAAACGGCTAGTTTGGTGGTTGGGGCTATAAATACCCCCAACCACCCCACATTCAAGTCATCCAAGTTTTCACACTTCTACACCTTACAAGAGCTCTAGCATTCAATTCTAGACACACCAAAGTGATCAAATCCTCTCCAATTCCACACAAAGCTTTAGTGATTAGTGAGAGAGATTTGTTGTGTTCATTTGAGCTCTTGCGCTTGGATTGCTTCCTTTCTTTCTCATTCGTTCTTGCGAACAACTCAATTGTAACCAAGGCAAGAGACACCAATTGTGTGGTGGTCCTTGCGGGGAAGTTTTGTTCCCGGTTGATTTGAGAAGAGAAGCTCACTCGGTCTGAGGGACCGTTTGAGAGAGGGAAAGGGTTGAAATAGACCCGGCCTTAGTGGCCTCCTCAACGGGGAGTAGGTTTGCAAGAACCGAACCTCGGTAAAACAAATCCTTGAGTCTCACTTCTTCACTCACTCGCGATTTGTTTTTACGCCCTCTCTCGGACTCGTTTATACTTCTAACGCTAACCCGACTTGTAGTTGTGATTACTTTGTAAATTTCAGTTTCGCCCTATTCACCCCCCCCCCCTCTAGGCGACTTTCAATATGGACGGAGGTGAGGCCAACATACACAACCAAAAATATGAAGCATGGAATAATTTGGCGGAGTTTTAAAAAGTCGTTCTAAAGGACATAAATTGTCGATGACACGAGTAGGTAGACGATTAATAAGATAGGTGGCTGTGACAAAAGCTTCATCCCAAATTTTTTGAGGCATTCCGGCATGGGCCAATAAAGCAAGTCCGGTTTCTACAATGTGACGGTGTTTTCGTTCGACCATACCATTTTGTTGATGGGTATGTGGACAGGACACATGTTGAGCAATCCCAAGATTAGTAAAGAATTGGTTGTGCATTTAACGATATTCACCATCCCAATCAGATTGAACATATTTTATTTTGGCATCAAGGAGGCGTTCGACATGATTTTAAATTGAAGGAAAAAATGAGGAGCATCAGTGCGATCAATCATAAGATAAATCCAAGTGAAGCGAGTAAAATCATCCACAAAACTAATGTAGTAGCGGAAACCACCAATAGATATAGGAGCAGGACCCCAAACATCAGAATGAATTAGCTCAAGAGGCATAGTAGTGCGATGAATAGAATGAGTATATGGTAATTGATGACTTTTGGCTAATTGACATGCATTAAAAATAGAGCTCAAACTAGTGTCTTTGAGACACGGCAAATTATTCAAACGTAAAATAGAACGCACTACTTGCGGTGAGGGATGACCAAAACGAGCGTGCCATTGCCCAGGGCGCGCCGAGTAGCTGACGAAAGCTTGATGAAGGGACTCAACATCGGAGGGCTTAATGGGATAGAGGCCGCCTTCACACTTGCCTTCCAGGAGTAGTGCCTGGTGGCTCGATCCTTAATAAGAAAATACGAAGGATGAAATTCAAAAAATACATTATTATCCTTTGTTAATTTATGAACAGATAAAAGATGTTTTGCAATTTTAGGGACATGAAGGACATTATTTAGAGCAAGCGGGCGAGTATTAGTACTAATAGAACAAGAACCGGTATTCAAAATTTGCAAACCTGCACCATTGCCGACTTGAACGGAGTGGTATTCAAAATTTGCAAACCAGTATTAGTACTAATAGAACAAGAACCGGTATTGCTCGCGAAGGGCGAGACGATCTAGATAACTTGTGATGTGATCCATCGCGCCGGTGTCGTTGTACTAGCTTGGATCAACCTTGGATGAAGAGGTAGCAGCAAGGGCCATGGTCGAAGGATCATCTCGATAGTTCTCGTCCATACGATGCCAACTGTTGATGGCAGTATGGCTGAATTTGTCACAGATTTGACATTGGGTTCGATTGCCCCAACCACGGCCACCACCGCGTGGTGACCATGTGCCACCACGAGACGGCGCGCTAGCTCGGCCATGAGGTGTGCCGCGAGAGTACGTGCCTCCAGGTGCACCACCGCGCCCGTGACCGCGTCATCCACCACCGCGACCTGCATAGTGAGCGGACATACCTATATTGACTTGTAGATCGGCTTCATGTTGGAGACACCGGGCTTCAAAAACCAGGAGATGCGAGAATACGTCATCGAGGGAGAGCTCTTCATTCTTGCTGGTCATCGACGTAACGAAGGGGTCATAATCAACCGGCAGCCCCGCAAAGAGATAGGAGAGAATCTCATCATCTCTAAGAGGAGCCCCAGCCACCGCTAATTCAGAGGCGAGACCCATGATCTTGCGGTAAAAATCAGCAGCAGAGAGGTCGCGCTTGCGCGCCATGGCGAGTTCCTGGCGGATCTAAATGACCCGCGCCTTGGAGGAGGCATACTTCTTCTGGAGGGAATCCCACACATCCTTAGCATATGTGGCGTCCCAGACATCCTGGAGAACCTCAGAAGTCATGGACGAAAGCAAACCGCTGAGCAGCTGTTGCTCTTGGCCATACTAGCGCTCGTAGTCAGGATTGGGGGCATCCGTCATGCCGGCCGACGTGATAATTGGCTTGGTCTTGAGAGGAGCGGCATTGGATCCATCGAGGAAACCGAGAAGCTTCGAACTGCGAAGATATGGCAGGAGCTGTGCACGCCAAAGGAGATAGTTTGTTTTTGTGAGCTTGATGGTGATAACTTGGTGGATGGGAATTCGTGGAGAGGAGGACGATGGCGTGGTGGTCATGGCAACGTACAGGAAGAGAGGCAGCGAGAGATAGATGAAGGAGAGGAGGCGGTGGAGAAAATTGTGGAGATTGATTAGGATTTCCTTGGCTCTGTTACCATGTTAAGATAATGTAAGGCTGCACCATCTCAAGTAACGTCTAAGCCTCTTTATATAGAAAAGGATTACATGCATGAGATTACAATCGACGGCAATAATAGTACCGTGATTCTAGACGAGATAAACAACCCTGTCATCCTTATCTTCTATTCCTAAGACTCACCACCCCCAGCGAACACATCGATGACTTGCAAAATATACATATGGCTGCAGGTAGGGTAACTGAGCCACTGTGCCTTGGACTGAGGAACCCGACGCTCGTGTTCAAACTAACGGTGCTTCTCAGGGAGCCAAACTCACCAGTACACAATCAATGAACCGTAGTTCCTACTAGATCACAGCATACATCTAATGTACTGGCTGGGAATGAGTTGGTGATTGTTGGACCTCGATATGCTGGTTTTGTGCCACCCATTGCAACAAATGGTGTGGAAAACAACAAGGAGAACAATAAAGGTTTGTTCAATTGCGTCTGAATGGAAGGGTATTGTAATTTGTAGAAGATTAAATTCTTTCCTAATTAAAATTAAAGAGAATGAGATTTAACCCTTCTCAATCCACTTCGATCTAGAAGCAACCGAACATACCAAGGAGATCGTTGAGAGTTTTATACTGTGATGTCCGCAGGTCGAAACGAGCGGAATCACTACGACCAGCAACGAACTCTGCAGATGGAGGAAGAAGAAGCAAAAGGAAGGCAGAAGAGACGAACATAATTTGGGGGAAGTAGCGGTGAGTCAGTTAGAGCAACTCTAAAAGCATGTTAATATTTCAAAAACTAATTATTAAGAGTAGGCTAAAAAGTTTTAAAGGTGAATCATGATAGATACTTCAACGGTTCCTTTAAATGTGACATGTGGCGCAATCTGTATAATCGTCGGGAGGTGTGGATGATCCGATATGTTGAGAATGTATTGGGGAGGGATGGAACACACCAAAATATGAGGGAGAGGAGGCTGTAGATGTGGGGACGCGAATTTTTTAGGAGAAAATGAGGGAGCTGTTGGAGTAAGAAAAAATCATTATTCTTGACTAATATCTGTTTTAGGGTTAGTTTACATATTCTTTTGGTGTTACTCTTATTATCCATCATAGTCCCCTTAATACAGGTTCCTTCTCAGATTTATACTACTACTAATGGACCTACAAGTATATGGCCCAAACCTTAATTAGGCTTTGTTCGGTTATTGATATTACATATGTATTGGAGTGTATTGGATGAGATTATAGTGGATTTTGATTTGTTATGGATTTAAACCGGCTCAATCCCACCCAATATATGTGGATTATCACAAAACGAACAAACCCCTACATGAATCCATCAAGGATTAAAAGTATAAACCTCCCCGCTGAGATGTATTGATCAGTGCCAAGATACTAGGCCTGACATATACCCATGTACTGTATATAATAGATATTGTGTTTTTTTTTTTGTCGTTAGCAGTATTGCAGCCACATCGTTTGTATGAATATTTTAACATTGACGATATTTGTGGACACTATTTCCCACTTTGGAAGCGGCGTTCTGTTCCTTTTAATTTTCGTCATGTGAGTAATTAGTTTACCATTTGACGCACATACATTGTCGACAATATTATTTTTCTATATAAATAGATTTCCAACAGATTTCTTACGCATTGCCTTTTTATATTTGAGATTGGATATATTTTCATTCAATATATAAAAAAATTAAGTAGACAGGGTTTATTTTGAAAAAAAGCTAAGAAGCTGTTTTGCTAAATAATTTTTGGTAATGAATTTGGCTTCTTTAAAAAAGATGTTTGGACAGAAAAAACCAAAACCAAAGCTATTTTTTAAAAAAGCAAAGCCCTGTGACCCCTGTCGTGAGGGTAGCCCGAGACAGCCAGTTTCTTTCCGAAGAGTCATGTAACCCATCCCTTTTATTACAGCATGAAGAGGGGTATTTATTTATAATCACAGTTTACAGCATTAAGCAATCCAATCCAATCCAATCTGTTTACGCAAATCGTTTCACTATGCAGAAAAGACGCACCTCCCCGCCGTGGCGAAATTCTTCACATAGCCACCTCCGTCATCAGTCATCACTCATCGGGATGAGTCATCATCGATATATCCATGCACGCAAGGTGAGTTTCGGTTGCAGAACCCAAATCAGATTTTGAAGAGCCAATCAGTGACTTGTCAAAGATGCCCACAACCACCAGAATAAGCGCACAAAGAAGACGTGCCTTCCTTGAGCTTCAACAACTAACCTATCCAGAACTCAAGACAACGAAAGACAAGACGCAAACAAGCTTTGTGCCACAGGTTTTCCATCCCATCCGATGCAAAAGAAAAAAACTGCAGCAAAAAGATGGGGCATTCGAGGCAAAACTGGCCTTGTATATATGACTGAGACTGATGACCGTGAGTCTGAGACATTGTAGAGACCAAGTTCCAGGAAAATGTGTAGCAAGGCTTTGGTTCTTTCTCGGTTGTCTATCTTTTCATGGAAGGCTGTTAGTGTATTCATTTCCTCCCGTATATATCACCAAGAAGCATGAAGGTATAAAGTATAATCACCAAAAAAGCATAAAGATATCAAAGCATGCAGTGCAGTGATTATTAAGTGCCAAAATAAAAGATTTAAGTGGCTTCTCAAAATGTTTGTAATGAAAGAAGCAGAGCCTTATACAAGAATGCACCACAGATGGGAGATAATTGATTGATGCACCAACCAATTCACAGATAAAGCAATGCTCGTAAACAAGAACGGTTTCAGCTAGTAATTCAATACACAAACAATTTCAATCAAACCCATGCTGGACAAGAATAACCTATTTTGCAATGTGTTGATCTTTATTGGTCCCTAGTATATAACATGCAAACCTGGCACAGATAGCAAGATGTTTGAATTACAGGAGAACTGGTGCTGATAAATGAGCAGGATAATAAGGATGCAGAACAACAGTACAGAAGTGAATAGCAAGGATGAATTATTATTAGGGAACAATCTTGAAGACCTTCAGCTTCTCGATCCATGTGTTGAAAGAGCTGACAGTGTTCCTGAAGCCGAGGAAGCCATGCTCCTTGCTTTTGTTCATGCTGTCCAGAAGCTGGGTCTCCACAGCAAACATGGCATCGACGAACCACCAATTCGTGATCTCGTCAAGCTCCGTGGCTATAAGGTCGTTCTCCCTGACAATCTCCGCCCAGACAGCTTCCTTCCCGGCCATGGCCTCCTCGAGCTTGAACCTGTTCTCCTCACCTTCGTAGCCAGCCCATTCCAGGCCGAAATGGTCGGCGAGTATCGGCCACAGCTGCTTCCACTTGAAGAGATCCCCGTTGCTGCAATTGAAGGCCTCGTTCTTGGCGAACGGATCCACGGCGGCCCAGATCTCGTGCTCGGCGATAAGGTCGGCGTCGGAGGCGTCGCTGAAGCCCTCCCAAGTGACCCGAGAGCCGGGCCACCGGAGCGTCGTGCCCTCCTTCCGGCAGATGGCGGCGTAGACGCAGAGGCTGCCGACGAGGTTCATGGCGCTGCGAGGGGAGTATCCGAATACGGTGGTGGGGCGGTGCACGGACCAGCTGACGGCGCCGTCTCGGCGGGAGACCTCGTGGAAGAGGATGTCCTCCATGTCGTAGTAGAAGTTGGGGCAGTCGAGGCGCGGCATGTCCTCGGTGAAGGGCGGGTCCGGGGCGGCGACCTTGCCGATGGCCTCGAAGGGGCCGACGTAGTGCTTGCGGCCGGTCTGGAGGCAGACGTGGACGAGCGCGGGGCAGTTCGGGACGACGACGGAGAGGACGTTACGGAGCATGGCGGAGTTGGCCTCCCGGTTCTCCGCCTCGGTGGGGCGGCTGGTCCAGGCGACGAAGAAGACGTGGGTGATGTCGGTGAGGGGCTGGAGAGCCTCGGCGACGGCGGCGGAGTCGGCGAGGTCGAGGTGGAGGTGGGTGACGGCCGGGGAGGGCGCCGGGGACCAGGGCGGGAGCGGGCGGCGCGAGACGGCGTAGACCTTCCACGGCCCGGCGGGGGTGTCGGAGAGCGGGAGGATGTCGAGGAGGGAGGTGCCGACGATGCCGGTGGATCCGACGACGAGGGCGACGCTCTGGTAGGAGGGCTCGGCGGCGGCCGCCTGCTCGTCCTGGCGCTTCTTGACCGCGCCGATCGCGCCCGTCCACCACCAACTCATCGCGGCTGGGGCTCGATTTGGCGGCGTGGGCGGGAGGAAGGAGGGAGACTGGGATCGGGATTCGGCAGGGAGGAGGCGAGGAGCAGAGCAGGGAGGGGAGACCGGGAGGGGAAGCGGTGGAGACCCTTGTCCTTGTCTTGCTGCCTGGGCGGGTGTTGGGTGAATAATTGGGTGTCCGCGTGTTGCCTGCCTGGCAGCCTGCTGTCCTGGTGACTGTGCGCGTGTGTGTTGCGTGTGCGGCGGCCGCGGTGCTTTGTCAGAATTTATCGTGTCACAGAGTCACAGGCAGGGATTATAAAACCGACGGTAAACCGGTACGTTTGCCCAAACCGTCGCTTAACGATATTGATTTACCATCATTTTTTTCAAATTTCACCTTAATTTTCAAAATTTTGAAAAGAAAATAAAAATAAAAAAATATGATAAATACTATATGTCCTAATGAGTAATGAGTAATCTCGTATACATGATATCTAAATTTAATTTAGTTTAATCTATTTAAAAAATAAAAAAAGTATGGACTCGTTAGTAAACCCGTTAATCCATCGATTTATCGCCAGAAGTTGACGGTTTACTGTGATTGGAGCAGGTAAACCGTGTTTTAGTTACGGTAAATCAGATTTAGTACACATATTTAGTTCTATACTATGTATTTATTGCTCAGATTTAGTTTTATGGTCTTAATAATGTGTTTCAGATTTATATATGTTAGTATTGTTACATATGTGATGGCTTATAGTTTATGGATTAGTTTTTTTGCTTAATGTGTTATGGTTTAGTTATTGTTAAATATAAATGTCCAATAGTTTATGAATTAGTTATTGTTAAATGTGTATAGCCCACCGGAGCAAGTCCATTCACCCTATGGCATACAAGATCCTTATCATGATGCACCTCATTCACAGCGGGAGACAATAAGAGGTCGACGTCATTCGGTTTTATTTCCTGTCCAAGATGAAATTCAGTAGCTCAAGTAACTCTAGTTCTAACTATCCGCCTTGGACATGACCCAATCTTCAACCCTCTACATGACAATGGCAACCGAGTTGGGAACTACCAGTCGAAGTACCACCATCGATCATGTATGGGTATGGAGAAGTTCCCCCTCCACCGCCATATTCAAATTTGTTAAATATGTATTCACTAGGACCATAGGACACATGTGTTCAACCATTCTATGGTGTTATCCATGCGCCTGCACATGTAAAGACCAGGTGTGTTATTTTGCTTCGTCGATAAGTATTTATTTGTCGTTATTTTTTCTTGCTAATGTATCTCATATCTTTTGTATAGCACTATGTCTATGGAATTAGCCCATATCACGATCCTTCCAACATGACTGAGTACTATCACTATGACTCAAGCTGAATACGTGAGTATTGTGAAACAAGTCGACATATGTGTCGTGGCCTCGTGGGAGAACTCTAAAAGAACTTGTATTTGTTTGTGGTTGCATATGTATGTTGTATGTTATTTTGTTGAACACATGTTGTGTGGATAAATTAGTATTTACTATGCAACGTGAATTGAGCAAATTACAAATGAACCATGTTATTTTTTATTTTTTCTTTAAAATATAAAAAAAGCGGTTCATATGAGCGGTTTTGGGCGGTTTACCGCTGGTTTTTGCAGCGAAAATTCGATTTGAAAACCGCCAATACAAATTGATTTTCGCTGGCGGTTGACTAAGAAACCTCGAGTACACATATTTTCTAGAAACTATAGATTGGGTTTTAAAAACAACAAAAAAACTATTTTTATTGTGGAGTCCCCACTCGACCGTCTCATTCATTCGAATCAACCTCACTCTCACATGTAGCCTGCTCTACCACTCTATTCATGACTCACTTTTGTCTAGATTACAGTTTTGTTGTCCACATATTAGAATAAATCAAGTATAAATTGATTGTTTAAGGCTATAAACGAATTCAAACGAAAAAGTTACCAACTACAAAGTTGAATAATATTTTAAGTTCTATAACATTTATTTCGATACTTTTTCTATCGAGGTCGTTTGCAAAATTTGCATTTTAAATTTGTAAAATTCAGGATGCAATTTTGATAGCTCAAATGATTTCAAACTGAAAAAAAATTATCAACTACGAAGTTTCATAACTTTTAGAGATCTACAACTTTTATATTGAAGTTTTTTCATATGGGGTCGTTTGAAAAACTCAAAAAAATCGATTTCAAATGATTTCCACAGGCGGTTTTCTTTAGGAACCGTCAATAGAAATCATATTTGTACTGTCAGTTCCTTAAGAAAACCACTAGTAGAAATACATTGTACTGACGATTTTCTTAAAGAACTGCCAGAACAAATATGATTTCTACTGGTGGTTTTTTAAGATAACCGCTTATAGAAATGCACGATTTCTACTAGCGTTTTTTCTAAGAAAACCATCGATGGAAAAGTGTTTCCACCTATGGTTCTTGAGTCGGGGTGCCCATTTATTTTTGTTGGCGCTAGATAACCAAAACTGCCTATAAAAATTACTACCTCACCATAGATGTTGGGGGCATGCTTCGTCGCCGAAGATCCTGCAAGAAGAAACACCTTCGGCAGATCCCCCTAAAAGCAACACCGAAGCTACCACTTATGAAGCTTCGGCATTATCAAATGTCTCAAGACGAAGGGTGAAACCTGACTTAAAGATGAGATGACTGTTTTGTCCATGAGGGTCTATGTCATAGTTGTAATCTTTTGTAAAGCGCATAATTGTAATATTTCACAGGTTGCGCCCTGTGCCTATAAATAGATGAACAGTACCCATGTACTGTTCACGCTGACTTGGCATTTGCTTTCGCGTCACGCTTGTATCATCACTTTCTGTCAAGCCGAAGGTATAAATAGTAATTCAATATTGTTCATATTTATTCATGATTATGTAATAAAAATATATATATATTATGATATCATATAATTATTCATGTTATTTCTCATGTTTCATATGCTTCGTCTTTTATACAAATGTGTTATGATTATGAAGGTATGTCCTTACATAACCTTCGTCTGAAGATCATTATATCCTAAGGGAAATAATGCTTCGAAGGATGGAGGGGCTTTGACATTTAACATTTTGTGTTGCCTTGTTCTTAATTCATAGCACTTGAGAACAAGTCTCCAACATTGGCGCCCACCTCCGGTGAACTCACTTCCACTATTAAGCTAATGGCTTCGTCCAACATCCAAGCTGAAGCTGCTTCGGCTACGAAGCTGGTGCTCCCAATAACAGGCGGTTCATGCTCAGAACCAGCCAACAAGAAGCAGACGAAGGAGGCTCAGAGAAGGGTGCAGCATGTTGGGGTGCAGAGACCCTTCATCAAGTCAAAATGGTCCCACATCCGAATTACCTTCTCTCAGGAGGACCTTCAGCTCAAGGATTATCCTCATAATGATGCTATGGTCATATCTTGCTGTCATCAAGGGATTTCTCGTCCACAATGTTTTGGTTGATACAGGCAGTGCAGCCGACATCATATTTGCTAAGGCCTTCAGACAGATGCAAGAGCCAGAGGACAAGATTCATGATGCTACACACCCTCTTTGTGGCTTCGGAAGGAAGGCAGATTGTAGCACTTGGCAAAATCACAATGCCAGTGACCTTCGGATTTGTCCACAATACTGAGGACTGAATAGGTTGTGTTTGATATTGTTGACATGGAATACCCCTACAATGCAATCATTGGTCGTGGGACACTCAACGCTTTCGAAGCAATACTTCATCCAACATATCTATGCATGAAGATACCTTCGGAACAAGGATCTATTGCTGTTCATGGCAGTCAGGAAGCTGCTAGAAAAGCTGAAGGAAACTGGACAGATTCAAAAGCAATCCACAACATAGATGGAAATGAGGCTTGTGAACAGTACAAGTACAGAAGAGAGAAGGCTGCCTCGGCTGATCAGCCGAAGCCTATGCTTCTGTGTGAAGATATAGCAGAGCAGAAGGTATTGCTAGGTTCTCAGTTATCCGAAAGAGCAGGAGAAAACCTTGATAAGGTTTTTATTCAACAACGAGGATGTGTTTGCTTGGTCAGCTAATGATCTTTGCGGTGTCAATAGAGATGTCATTGAGCATTCACTCAATGTGGATTCATCTTTCAGGCCAAGAAAACAGAGGCTTCGGAAAATAGTCGATGACAAAGCCGAAGGTGCTCGAAACGAAGTGAAGAGACTTCCTTAGTGCTGGTGTTATCAGAGAGGTCAAATACCCAGAGTGGCTAGCTAACACTGTTATGGTGAAGAAGGCAAATGGTTAATGGAGAATGTGCATCGATTTTACAGATCTTAACAAGGCTTGTCCAAAGGATGAGTTCCCATTGCCAAGAATAGATTCTCTAGTAGATGCAGTAGCTTCATCAGAGCTTATGAGTTTACTAGACTGTTACTCAGGCTACCACCAAATCTAGGATGAAGAAGGAGGATGAGCCGAAGACCAGCTTCATAACCCCCAGTGGTACATATTGTTATCTTCGGATGCCTGAGGGGCTCAAGAATGCTGGAGGAAGCTTCAGCAGAATGACAGCCAAAGTACTTCACTCTCAAATAGGCAGAAATGTGCTAACATATGTTGATGATATCATAGTAAAGAGCACGAAGCAGGAAAATCACATCGCTGATCTGCAGGAAACATTTGCTAACTTTAGGCAGACCGGCCTGAAATTAAATCCAGAAAAATGTGTCTTCGGAGTAAAGAAGGGCAAGTTCCTTAGGTTATCTGGTTTCAACAAAGGGGATCGAAGCTAACCCAAACAAGATCGAAGCTATCCTTCGGATGGAACCGCCAAGCACAAAGAAGGGGGCTCAGCGGCTGACAGGAAGATTGGCATCTTTGAATCGATTCATATCTAGATCAGCAGAAAGAAATTTATCATTCTTTGAAGTATTGAAGTCGGCCGAAGTCTTTCAGTGGGGTTTAGCTCAGTAGAAAGCCTTTGAAGAGCTGAAGCAATATCTGATTGATCTAACAACACTAACCCCACCTACGCCAAGGGCTCCTTTGCTATTGTATGTGGCAGCTTCGCACTCTGCAGTGAGTGCGGCACTAGTACAGGAGAAGCTTGAAGGACAAATTAAGAAGCAAGTCCCAGTATACTTTGTTTCCGAAGTATTGACTTTATCAAAGAAAAATTACACAGAATTGGAGAAAGTGTTGTATGCTATATTAATGGCCTCCAGGAAGCTTCGGCACTATTTTCAAGCTTACCATATAATTGTTCCCTCATCACAGCCTCTGAAGGATATTATAAGGAACAGAGAAGCCACTGGAAGGGTTGGAAAGTGGGTTGCGGAGCTCAATGAATTCACCATCGATTATGTACACAGATCTTCAATTCAATCCCAGGCGCTAGCAGACTTCATCGCTGACTGGACGCCAGGGGCTCACGAAGAAGGGACATGCAAGGATACCGAAGCTTGGACGGTGTTCTGCGACTGGTTCTTGGGGAACCTTTGGTGCAGGAGCAGCCACGGTGTTAGTGGCACCGTCAAAAGTTAAAACATGTTATGCGGTCAAATTGAATTTCAGTTGTACAAATAATATTGCTGAGTACGAAGCACTTTTGTTGGGACTTCGGAAACTAAAGGCCATGGGAATAAGAAGGGCTATTCTGAAGATCGATTCTCAAGTTATTGCTGGCCACGTGGACAAAAGCAGCAAGGCACGAGATCCAAGCTTGAAAAATATCTGGATGCAGTTCGAAGGTTGGAAGCTTCTTTCGAAGGTTTTTCTGTCAAGAATATTCCAAGAGGTGAAAATGAGCATGTAGATTAGTTAGCCAAATCAGCCGCCCTAGGGGCTCCCTATACCTTCGGAGGTATTCTTCGAAACAATAAAGGCACCTTCGGTTGAACTTATGGAAAGAGCTATACTTAACATTTCTCCAGTACACAGTGAGGACTGGAGAACTGAAATCATATCCTTCCTCCAAGGCAACTGTCTCTCCGATGACGAAGTTTATAACAAAAGAATGGAGGCAAGGACAAGATCATATGTGATAATAGAAGGGGAATTGTATAAATACGGGGTTTGTTCCCCACTCCTCAAGTGTTTATCAAGAACCGAAGGTATTAAATTAATGAAGGAGATACATGCGAGTCTGTGTGGATCTCACATTGGGTCTAGACCTCTGTTGGGAAAAGTTTTTCGACAAGGATTCTACTGGCCGAAGGCAACTTTAGATGCAGCAGAATTAGTTCCAAAATGCGAAGGCTGCCAAAAATGTGCGAGAGACCAGAAACAACCTTCATCCCTCACTCAATTAATACAGCCCATTTGGCCGTTGCAAAGGTGGGGCCTCGATTTGCTAGGTCCACTTCTACCAGCACAAGGAAATCTAAAATATGTTGTGGTGGCGGTAGAGTATTTTTCTCAGTGGATTGAGGCGAAGCCTTTGGCCTCAATAACTTTGGTTACCGTCCAGAAATTCTTCTGGCAAAACATTGTTTGTCGCTTCGGAGTGCCGAAGGCTATTACTGTAGACAACGGAACACAGTTTGATGCCGAAGCTTTCAAGGAATTCTTTGAACAGATTGGCACGAAGATTCATTTTGCATCGGTCAGGCATCCGGAGTCAAATGGACTTGTTGAAAGAGCTAATGGCATTATAATGACGGGAATAATGAAGTTAATCTTCAATCAGCCCAGAGGAAAATGGCCAGATGAATTGATTAAAGTGGTGTGGAGCCACAACACAACAATATCAAGGTCAACAGGTTTTACACCATTCAAACTGTTATTTGGTGACGAAGCAATAACCCTAGAAGAAGCTAGGGCAGGGTCAATAAGAACAGTGGCTTCAGCAGAGCATGAAGCTGATTCTTCCGTGGCAAAAGATGTCATAGAAGAGATCAGGCTTCAAGCTGTGGAGAATATCAATAAATACCAAGCCGAAACAATAAAATGGCGGGACAGAAAAATTCGGCTAAAGAACATCAAGCCAGGGCATTTGGTACTTCGGAGAGTGGCCAACCCAGACACAGTAGGCAAGCTACAGCTGAAGTGGGAAGGACCTTTTCTGGTAGTATCTTCGTCAAGACCCGATTCTTACAGATTGAAGGACATGGACGACAACGACATTCCTAAATCTTGGAATGCGGATGAGCTTCGGCGATATTATGTCTAACCTGATGTAATCTCTTATTTTTTCTTTTCCTATGGCATCCTTTTCCTTTCCAAAGGGGGAGAAAGGTTTTTAATGGGGCCATAGCATGTAATTTCCTTGTCTTATTCAGCTCTACGAGAGCAAAATCCCCAAAAAATGTAAATGTAAAAACTGAGCATGCACCATCGAGTGCAGGGAAAAAAACAGAGAGAAGCTCAAAAGTTGTCTCTAAGGGGATGCAAAGCATGACGAAGCTACAAAAAGCCGTTCCTAAGGGAGCGCAGCGTAAGTTTTTTGCTCAAAAGTCGTTCCCGAGGGAATGCAGAGCTTACAGCGAAAAGTCAAAGCTGACACCGCCGAAATATAAGGTGAAGCACGAAAAGTCAACGCGATACCGCCGAAATAAAAGGCGAAGAAGTTCAAAAGACGTTCCTAAGGGGATGCAGAACTTATAGCGAAAAGTCAGTGCTGATACACCGAAAAATAAGTGGTGAAGCCAAAAAATAAACGGCAAAGAGACTTCGGTCATTCCTAAGGGAATGAAGGCTATGATTGTGGCTTCGGACGTGTGTGTTTGGGCATTCATTTGCACGACACATTACATCATACATTTGCATTCATAAACATTCACTTAGACATACTAGGATCATCATCATCATAACATGCACAGGCAGATGCTTCGCCTATAAAGATAAGGCTTCGGCAAAAAGAAAAAGAAGAAGCTTCATGCTTTGTTGTGTACGAAAAGAAGGGAAGGTGTTTTTCGCCTTCGGCTCAAAAAATACAAGTCTCGTCCACATCAAAACAGATCATACGTGAACGAAGAGGTAAAATTATATTACAAGGTATGCACAAATTCACAGAGTATCTGATTCCTAAAATTACAATACTTTTTTACAACGATATTACTAGATTTTCCATTGATTTTTTCAGCAAATTCTTCAATTTTCGTATCATTAAGCTTCAGATCATCTGAGCTTCAGATCATTGGTCAAGCTTCGGCTCTTTGTTTCTCAGCCTCGTCATTCTGTACATATTAAGACGATATGAAGCAAGTGTAAGGTTCAAGGCGAAGGTAAGGTAACAGACTAGTTTCTTACCGGTTTAAGATGGCTTCGAGCTTCGTCGCCAGCCATTTTTCGCCCGCCCTCTATCCAAATTTGAGTTATGAACCTGTTTCCTATACTTCGAGCTAGGCTAGGGATATCAATTAAATCCGCCGGTGACACTAAAATTGGGTCTATTGACAATTTTTCCGTGTGTACAGCCAGATTTCATGAAGGCGACAGTTGTGCCTCGAGAAGCTAACAGAGTGCAGAAATCAGCGTGTCCACCTATAACTTCGTCGAGAGCATCAACTTCACCCTCAATGTGTTCCAAAGTTTCTGGCAGGTTTTCAACCGAAGGACTAAATTTTTTAGTGCTTGCTCCAACCGAGTTGAACACCTTCTTCAGCCGCTGTAGGCATCGGTTGCCGAAGTTTAAGCATTTTTCCTGAAGGTCCTTTAGTGTTTTTTTGCAAATTTGAACTCTTCTCAACTTCAACTTCGAGTCTGGCTTCAAAATTTTTCTTTTCTGAGGAAAGTTCATTCTTCAATTTAGCAATTTCAGCCTGGGCTTCTGCCAGTGAACCTTCCATAGCTTGGAGTACGAAGTCTTTTTTCTCCAGAACAGCTTCGTAATCTTTAATTTTCTTTTCTAGATCTGCAATTATAGCTTCGTTCTTCTTGTCCTCGAGGTCTTGTTGCATCCTTAGGACTTTGCTTAATAGTAAACTCTGCCAAAAACAACTTTCATCAGAAAACATTTAAAAAAAGTTTAAGAATTTTACCTTAAAATTAGCATAAAACAGGCTACCAGCGATATACTGTCGCCGGTACCTGCAAAGATTCGCCTCGATCTTCGGAAGGCCAATACTCTTTGATAGAGTGCTGACGACCTTCGCCCCGGTCCGGTCCCGAAGACATCCTAACCTCTCTTCGTTAACTCCGCCAAAAACCAGAGCCCCCGGTTTGTATCCACAAGATATAGCATATTCCTTCAGTTCTCCTTTTTCAGCTTCTGATAATTCTTGCCCAAGTATATCTTGGAAATTGAATTCTTCTTCTTTCAAAGTATCTTTGGCTTTACCCTTTCCTTTCCTAGCGACTACGGTAGCTTCTTCCACGGCCGCTTCCAGAAGCATGGCATCAATTTCACCAAGTGTGGCTTCTAGATTCACATTTTCAACGGTTTCAGCTTCGGCACCTTCAGTTTCGGTGGCGGCAGCTTCGGCAGCACCAATGCTCTCAATAGGTGGTATCTTTGACGCCGATACCCCCGGTGGTGTTTGCTGGATGACTTCGTCCACTTGAATGATCCTACGTTTCTTCGGCTCAGCAGGCTTCTCCGCTGCCGAAGACTCTTTCTCTTTCTGAAAAAGCTTTGTCAGATGCGGCCCTAGTGGACTTAGCTTGATAGGCAAGGATTCAGTCATTACCTTTAAAATTTCTTCCACATCGGCCACAGGAGGTGTCGCAGGAGCTTCTTCCTCTATATCAGTTGTTTTTTGTTTCAGAGCTGTAGCTTTTCTTTTCTTTGGAGCAGCTATCTTCGGCTTAGGGCTTAATATTCTTTTCTTCAAAATTTCTTCGTCCCTTTTCACCAACTTAGCAGTTTCCCTATCAAGGACACTAGCAACTCTTTTTCTTTTTTGCCCTTCGGCACCTCTGTCCAGTCGTTCATATTCAGGATAATCAAAATTTAAAGCATCCATCACCCGGTTCAATCTTCGCTTCGGACGAGTGCCGAAGGCCGCAGTCATTAACTGATCTTCTTTTTTAGAATAATTGCCAAGGATCTCATTGCACATAACTTCGATTGTGTCCAACCACTCCTGGCAAGGTTCTTTGAAATGCTTCTTGAATTTATAATAATAAGGAAGCCGAACAAGCTCTTTTTTCTTCTTTTCCTCTTTTAGCTTCGGCATGTCCCATTCCTTCAAAGTTGGAAATACTCTAAAGGCTAAGAACTCTTGCACCAGATCTCTAGTGCCAATATGCTCTGCAATAACCCGAAATTCGCCCAGTGCAATTTGGCATGGACTATCTGGTTTCATGTCGCATTGGGGCCTAGTTTCTCCGAAGGTTAAACTCAAAGGGCTTTGAACCAGCTTCTCCTTCTTCTCATCCACTTTAATATAAAACCATTCAGTCTTCCAGCCAGCTGGCCACTTGGTACGGTAGCTAATAACTGGATATTTTGCATCTTTGCGATAAGCAAAGTTATAGCAGCCGAAGTTATCATGCAGCCCGTCTTCTCTAGCTTTGGTCTGATAATGAAGCTCATGTGCTCGGCAAAAACCTTCGGCAAGCGGTTCTGCCCCTGGCTCCGGAGAGCCCAAATGTAGATACTAAGCCTAACAATGGCGTTAGGAGTTAGCTGGTGAAGATAAATCCCAAATCTCTCCAAAACATCTGCGATCATATCATGTAAAGGAAATCTCAATCCTGCTTTAAAAAAGCTTTTAAATACCACCACCTCATCTTTTTCTGGCTTCGGGATAATTTCCTCTCCGCCGAAACGAATCAGCTTCTTTTTGGTTTCACTAAAATAGCCAAGCTTCAACATCTTGGGCATATCACCTTCAGTAATAGTAGATTTCCCAAACTCTAGGTGGCTCAGTTTAGATGGCGTGGCACCATATTCATCTTCATATTCATCCTCTCCAGCATCAACCTGCTCAGCTTCGGCAGCAGGTGCACCTTCGTCGGAAGATTCTTCCGGTACCACCAGCCCTGACCGCTTCATCACTTCAGAAATGGGAGCGGTCTCAGCAGCTTCGGCTTCATCTCCCCCGCGACCAACCCTGGCAGTGGAGCATACTCTCGCCATTTGATGATGAATTCCTTACAGTTTTTGGAACTTGGTGACTTTTTTGGTTTCCCCGAAACTCTTCCTCTTGTGACGAAGCAGGAGCAAAAGCGATGCTTCGGTTGCGTACGATGAACAAGCTTCGGCTATGTTTAATTTTTTGGCAGCAAAACAGTGCAATAGCAATGAATGCTATGGTAACTTCACACCTACCTGTCTGTTTATATAATGCCGTAGGTGGGAAGGTGAGTCGACAAGTCTTCCGCACCGAACGAACAATCGCCCGCATCCACTGAATGGTGGGTCACAGAACCTGAGAAGGTGAATTGCCAAGACGCGTGAACCCGCTGCATGGTGGGATTGTTTCGCGCTTGAAGAATTTTTATCGTTTCTCAGCAACGAGCTTAGGGAAGGTGTTTTTCGGATCTTCGGCTTCCCAAAGCCTAAGATATTTTTTCACGGATCAAGCTCGTTACGAAAAATGATCTAGCACCACGAAGGGGCTACAGTTGGGGGCATGCTTCGTCGCCGAAGATCCTGCAAGAAGAAACACCTTCGGCAGATCCCCCTAAAAGCAACACCGAAGCTACCACTTATGAAGCTTCGGCATTATCAAATGTCTCAAGACGAAGGGTGAAACTGACTTAAAGATGAGATGATTGTTTTGTCCATGAGGGTCTATGTCATAGTTGTAATCTTTTGTAAAGGGCATAATTGTAATATTTCACAGGTTGCTCCCTGTGCCTATAAATAGATGAACAATACCCATGTACTATTCATGCTGACTTGGCATTTGCTTTCGCGTCACGCTTGTATCATCACTTTCTGTCAAGCCGAAGGTATAAATGTAATTCAATATTGTTCATATTTATTCATGATTATGTAATAAGAAATATATATATATATATATTATGATATCATATAATTATTCATGTTATTTCTCATGTTTCATATGCTTCGTCTTTTATACAAATGTGTTATGATTATGAAGGTATGTCCTTCATAACCTTCGTCTGAAGATCATTATATCCTAAGGGAAGTAATGCTTCAAAGGATGGAGGGCTTTGACATTTAACATTTTGTGTTGCCTTGTTCTTAATTCATAGCACTTGAGAACAAGTCTCCAACAATAGATATAGAGCTTTTTTAATAGTGGAAATTTTTATTTCAGTTTTGTATGCAGTAGCTCTTCTTTATACGACACTTCACCAAGTTTTTTTTCACACCGTAAGTTTAGTCAATATCGATTTGTAGGTCACATTTGTTATAGGGTTTTTTAGATATAAGCCATTATGAAAATCAAATCGAGTATTCTAAAGATGTTATTATAGTTTGTGATACCTGGTGGTTGCCATTATTCGATAAAAAATTTGGCCAACAACACAAATTTGGTCCATAAAAGGTACTAGTGTAAACTAAAACCAAGTCTGTATGAGAATAGGATAGAAAAACAGACTCTTCACTTGATTGCTCTCTTGAGATGTGTATTAAACTAGGAGCAATATCACAAGTGAAGCTTAGTACTAAAGGAGAACAAAAATCGGAGTAGAGTAAAGTGGACAATGGACACATTGGTTTTTCCCATGGTTCGACCAAAGCAGGGGTGGATTTGGGCCCCGGGCCACCTGGGCCATGGCCCAGGTCGTGGCCTAAATATCCACTTATAGTTATGTTTTTCAGCCCAAAAAGCATGGCCCAGTTACCCTTCCAGCACACCACACCATCTCTTCCGTCTGCTGCCGCTGACTGGGAATTCGGCACCATTTCTTCGCTCTGAGGAGTAGTAGGTGGCAGCAATCACCGATCTGGTGAGCCTCCACTCGCTTCCCGTTGTATACATGGCTGGATTCTCTTAAGGATGTTTTAGTTTTGGGAATTTGTTGGAGGCTCTCCTTGTATCCTTACTTGTTTTGTTTCACTTGCTGTGTGTGATCTGAGCTTGAATTCGGGGGCTGATAATTGATTTGGGCTGTGCTCCACAGAATTCCTCATTTTTGTTTTGGTGGTTCCTTTCATCCCAAGGGACTTGCTTGTTTGGAGCTCGTAGAGACCGAGACGCATTAAATTCCACATCTTATGCGCTGTTTTATTGGGGAAATTAAACATTTCTCTCGCAAGTTTGTGGGATTCTCACTCTGATTTGTCAAATCTTCTACTGGTTCTGGTTCACAGATTTTTTCGCGTTGGCTCACAAATCCCTTTTTTCCCTCTCTGCTGCCCGTTGGCTCGGTTGTCATAGATTCACAGATTTCTGCGCGTAAAATTGATCTGATTCACCATGTTTACCCCCATCGACACTTCATCTTTTCCACAAATTTTATCAGTTTTGGCTTGATCCCAAGCAATTTAGGCACGGTGTTGTTGTCAAGGTTTGTGACTAACACGTTATATGCTCTGGACGCCTGCATGATGCCATCTCAAGTCATGGATCCGAGGTGCCACCTCTCCTAGTTCAGTGATTTGTGCGTATTCTCTTCTCCCCTATTCTCCCATTTCCACTATATGTTGATTGTTAAATGTTGCATTATTACTCTCTAATTGTAGATTGACATCAAAACAAGAGAATGAAGAGGACAAATACATTAAGATCATTTATGAAGCTATTGATGTGTAGGTTCAAATTCACGTGCTGATGTTTATGAAGCTATTAGAGGCGGAGAACAACCAAATCGTCTTTAATTAGGTACTTTTAACTTTTTATCAAGTTTTGTCATATTTTAAGGTACTGAATTGAGATAAATATTACTTTAGTCTATGTCTATGGTATATTATGTTTTAGCGGTATATTTAGCCGCACGATAACTTAAAGAGCTTTTTAAAAGTGGCCTGGGCCATTAATTTTATAGAGCTCCGCCACTGGACCAAAGCCTACCTCCATGTTGTGGCGAACTCCTTCAATCAATGGTTGCACTCAACCTCTCTTAAGTGATCCAAAGATCAAACTTGAGTCCCACGATATTCTTCCTTATATCTTTATCATGTTTGTGAGAAATCTCCACAAGTTGGAGTCTCTCATGCCTTACACAAAATGATCACATTCAAAATTAGAGCAAGGAGGGAGTAAGAACACGCACACAAGACCACAACACAACAACACACACAAAGCAAAGACAAGAGCGCAAGATCAAAATGACAGAGTTACACCTCAGAAATCATGCTCAAATCTCTCTCAAATCACTGAACAGTGTGGTTGCGGAGTCTCGGAGTTGTAGTGTGCACTTGAGACACTTGGGTGCCAGGAGAGGCCGCTTGGAGGCTCCTTTTATAGCACCAAGAGGCCTAGGAGCCGTTGTCTTCTCTACAAGGATGCTGGAAAACTTCACTATCTGTGCGCTCACCGGACAGTCCGATGCGCCACTAAAAATTCAGCCAGCAACGGTCGACGACGATTTGATTGGCCGACTTCCTTTTCCATCATGGCACCGGACAGTCCAGTGCGCCACTGGACAGCTACCACGTTAGCTAGTCGTTGGCGGTTGGCGCCCGCCTGCGGAGAGAGCCGTTTGATAGTCGCCTAGAGGGGGGGTGAATAGGGCGAAACTGAAATTTACAAAAATAATCACAACTGCAAGCCGGGTTAGCGTTAGAAATATAAACGAGTCCGCGAGAGAGGGCGCAAAACAAATCGCAAGCGAATAAGAGTGTGACACGCGGATTTGTTTTACCGAGGTTCGGTTCTCGCAAACCTACTCCCCGTTGAGGAGGCCACAAAGGCCGGGTCTCTTTCAACCCTTCCCTCTCTCAAACGATCCCACGGATCGAGTGAGCTTTCTCTTCTTCTCAATCAACCGGGAACAAAACTTCCCCGCAAGGGCCACCACACAATTGGTGCCTCTTGCCTTGGTTACAATTGAGTGATGATCTCAAGAACAAGTGAGAAAGAAAGAATGCGATCCAAGCGCAAGAGCTCGAAAGAACACAAGCAAATCACTCTCGCTAGTCACTATGGTGTTGTGTAGAATTTGGAGAGGACTTGATCTATTTGGTGTGTCTAGAATTTAATGCTAGAGCTCTTGTAGTAGTTGAGAAGTGGAAAACTTGGATGGCAATGAATGTGGGGTGGTTGGGGTATTTATAGCCCCAACCACCAAAAGTGACCGTTGCGGGAAGCAGTCTGTTCGATGGCGCACCGGACAGTCCGGTGCACACCGGACAGTCCGGTGCCCCTGCCACGTCACCATTGCCGTTGGATTCTGACCGTTGGAGCTTCTGACTTCTGGGCCCTCCTGGGTGTCCGGTGCACACCGGACATGTACTGTTTGATGTCCGGTGCACCGGTATGGGCACGTCTGACGTCTGCGCGCGCTGCGCGCGCATTAAATGCACCGCAGGGAGCCGTTGGCGCCGAAAAGAGTCGTTGCTCCGCTGGTACACCGGACAGTCCGGTGCACACCGGACAGTCCGGTGAATTTTAGCGGAGCAGCTGCCGCGCGAACCCGAGGCTGGCGAGTTCCGGAGACCGCGCTTCCTTGGAGCACCGGACATGTCCGGTGCACACCGGACAGTCCGGTGAATTATAGCGCGCCGGCTTCCGAGAATTCCCGAGGGCGAAGAGTTTGAGTCGGAGTTCTCTGGGCGCACCGGAACTGTCCGGTGCACACCGGACAGTCCGGTGCCTTCAGCCAGAGATGCCTTCGGTTGCCTCGTTGCTCCTTTGTTGAATCCAACACTTGGTCTTTTTATTGGCTAAATGTGAACCTTTTGCACCTGTATAACTTATGCACTAGAGTAAACTAGTTAGTCCAATATTTGTGTTGGACAATTCAACCACCAAAATTATTTGGGAACTAGGTGTAAGCCTAATTCCCTTTCAATCTCCCCCTTTTTGGTGATTGATGCCAACACAAACCAAAGCAAATATAGAAGTGCATAATTGAACTAGTTTACATAATGTAAGTGCAAAGGTTGCTTAGAATTGAGCCAATATAAATACTTATGTGATGCGCATGGATTGTTTTCTTTGTTTTTAACATATTGGACCACATTTTGCACCAAAGGTTTTGTTTTTGCAAACTCTTTTGTAAATTCTTTTCAAAATCATTTTGCAATATAGTCAAAGGTAAATGAGAAAGATTTGCAAAGCATTTTCAAGTTTTGAAATTTTCTTCCTTGATCCAAATGCTTTTCCTTTGACTAAACAAAACTCCCCCTAAATGAGATCCTCCTCTTAGTGTTCAAGAGGGTTTTGATTTGTCATTTTAAAATAGTACTTCCTCCCCCTTTAGAACTCAATAAGATACCAGTTTTGAAATTGACCAATTGAAAATCTCCAAAATCTATAAAATTAGGTGGTGGCGCGGTCCTTTTGCTTTGGGCTAATACTTTCTCCCCCTTTGGCATGAATCGCCAAAAACGGAGTCATTAGAGCCCTACGAAGTAGTTTCTCCCCCTTTGGTTATGAAATGAATGAGTGAAGATTATACCAAAGTTGGAGAGATGATGCGGAGCGACGGCGAAGGATGAGTAGTCGAGTGGAGTGGAAGCCTTTGTCTTCGCCGAAGACTCCAATTCCCTTTCAATATACCTATGACTTGGTTGGAAATACACTTGAAAACACATTAGTCATAGCATATATAAAAGAGACATGATCAAAGGTATATTCATGTGCTATGTGTGCAAGTTTAGCAAAAGAAATTCCTAGAATCAAGAATATTGAGCTCATGCCTAAGTCGGGTAAAAGATTGTTCATCAAGTGGCTTGGTAAAGATATCGGCTAATTGATCTTTAGTGTTAATGTAAGAAATCTCGATATCCCCCTTTTGTTGGTGATCCCGAAGAAAATGATACCGAATGGCTATGTGCTTAGTGCGGCTGTGCTCGACGGGATTGTCAGCCATTTTGATTGCACTCTCATTATCACATAGCAAAGGGACTTTGGTTAATTTGTAACCGTAGTCCCGCAGGGTTTGCCTCATCCAAAGCAATTGCGCGCAACAATGGCCTGCGGCAATATACTCGGCTTCGGCGGTGGAAAGAGCGACCGAATTTTGCTTCTTTGAAGCCCAAGACACCAAGGATCTTCCCAAGAACTGGCAAGTCCCCGATGTGCTCTTCCTATTAATCTTACACCCCGCCCAATCGGCATCCGAATAACCAATCAAATCAAAAGTGGATCCCCGAGGGTACCAAAGCCCAAACTTAGGAGTATAAGCCAAATATCTCAAGATTCGTTTTACGGCCGTAAGGTGTGATTCCTTAGGGTCGACTTGGAATCTTGCACACATGCATACGGAAAGCATAATGTCCGGTCGAGATGCACATAAATAAAGCAATGAACCAATCATCGACCGATATACCTTTTGATCCACGGACTTACCTCCCGTGTCGAGGTCGAGATGCCCATTGGTTCCCATGGGTGTCTTGATGGGCTTGGCATCCTTCATTCCAAACTTGCTTAGAATGTCTTGAGTATACTTCGTTTGGCTAATGAAGGTGCCCTCTTGGAGTTGCTTGACTTGGAATCCTAGAAAATACTTCAACTCCCCCATCATCGACATCTCGAATTTCTGTGTCATGATCCTACTAAATTCTTCACATGTAGACTTGTTAGTAGACCCAAATATGATATCATCAACATAAATTTGGCATACAAACAAATCATTGCCAAGAGTCTTAGTGAATAAAGTAGGATCGGCTTTGCCGACTTTGAAGCCATTTGCAATAAGGAAATCTCTAAGGCATTCATACCATGCTCTTGGGGCTTGCTTAAGCCCATAAAGCGCCTTAGAGAGCCTATAAACATGGTTAGGATACTTACTGTCTTCAAAGCCGGGAGGTTGCTCAACATAGACCTCCTCCTTGATTGATCCATTGAGGAAGGCACTCTTCACGTCCATTTGATAAAGCTTGAAGCCATGGTAAGTAGCATAGGCCAATAATATACGAATTGACTCAAGCCTAGCTACGGGTGCATAGGTTTCTCCAAAATCCAAACCTTCGACTTGTGAATACCCCTTGGCCACGAGTCGAGCTTTGTTCCTTGTCACCACACCATGCTCGTCTTGCTTGTTGCGGAAGACCCACTTGGTTCCTACAACATTTTGATCAGGACGTGGAACTAAGTGCCATACCTCATTCCTTATGAAATTGTTGAGCTCCTCTTGCATCGCCATCACCCAATCCGAATCTTGAAGTGCTTCCTCTACCCTGTGTGGCTCAATAGAGGAAACAAACGAGTAATGCTCACAAAAATGTGCAACACGAGATCGAGTAGTTACCCCCTTATGAATGTCGCCGAGGATGGTGTCGACGGGGTGATCTCGTTGTATTGCTTGGTGGACTCTTGGGTGTGGCGGTCTTGGTTGTTCATCCTCCTTGTCTTCATCATTTGTATCTCCCCCTTGATCGTTGCCGTCATTTTGAGATGGCTCATCTTCTTGATCTTCTTGTTCAATATCTTGAGCCTCATCCTCAATTTGAGTCGGTGGAGATGCTTGTGTGGAGGAGGATGGTTGATCTTGTGCATTTGAAGGCTTTTCGGATTCCTTAGGACACACATCCCCAATGGACATGTTCCTTAGCGCTATGCATGGAGCCTGTTCTTCACCTATTTCATCAAGATCAACTTGCTCTACTTGAGAGCCGTTAGTCTCATCAAACACAACGTCACAAGAAACTTCAACAAGTCCTGAGGACTTGTTAAAGACTCTATATGCCCTTGTGTTTGAGTCATATCCTAGTAAAAAGCCTTCTACAGTTTTAGGAGCAAATTTAGATTTTCTACCTCTCTTAACAAGAATAAAGCATTTGCTACCAAAAACTCTAAAATATGAAATATTTGGCTTTTTACCGGTTAGGAGTTCATAGGATGTCTTCTTGAGGATTCGGTGAAGATATAACCGGTTGATGGCGTAGCAAGCGGTGTTGACCGCTTCGGCCCAAAACCGATCCGGTGTCTTGTATTCATCAAGCATGGTTCTTGTCATGTCCAATAGAGTTCGATTCTTCCTCTCCACTACACCATTTTGTTGTGGAGTGTAGGGAGAAGAGAACTCATGCTTGATCCCCTCCTCCTCAAGAAAGCCTTCAATTTGAGAGTTCTTGAACTCCGTCCCATTGTCGCTTCTAATTTTCTTGATCCTTAAGCCGAACTCATTTTGAGCTCGTCTCAAGAATCCTTTTAATGTCTCTTGGGTTTGTGATTTTTCCTGTAAAAAGAATACCCAAGTGAAGCGAGAATAATCATCCACAATTACAAGGCAATACTTACTACCGCCGATGCTTATGTAAGCGATCGGGCCGAATAAATCCATGTGTAGGAGCTCCAGCGGCCTGTCGGTAGTCATGATGTTTTTGTGTGGATGATGGACACCAACTTGCTTCCCGGCTTGGCATGCGCTACAAATCTTGTCTTTCTCAAAATGAACATCGGTTAGTCCTAAAATGTGTTCTCCCTTTAGAAGTTTGTGAAGATTCTTCATTCCAACATGGGCTAGTCGGCGGTGCCAGAGCCAACCCAAGTTAGTCTTAGCAACCAAGCAAGTGTCGATTTCAGCTCTATCAAAATCTACCAAGTATAGCTGACCCTCTAACACTCCCTTAAATGCTACTGAATCATCACTTCTTCTAAAGACAATAACACCAATATCAGTAAATAGACAGTTGTAGCCCATTTTACATAATTGGGATACGGAAAGCAAATTGTAATCTAAAGAATCTACAAGAAAAACATTGGAAATGGTATGGTCAGGTGATATAGCAATTTTACCCAAACCTTTGACCAAACCTTGATTTCCATCCCCGAATGTGATAGCTCGTTGGGGATCTTGGTTTTTCTCATATGAGGAGAACATCCTTTTCTCCCCTGTCATGTGGTTTGTGCACCCGCTGTCGAGTATCCAACTTGAGCCCCCGGATGCATAAACCTACAAAACAAGTTTAGTTCTTTGTTTTAGGTACCCAAACGGTTTTGGGTCCTTTGGCATTAGAAACGAGAACCTTGGGTACCCAAACACAAGTCTTGGAGCCCTTGTGTTTGCCCCCAACAATTTTGGCAACTATCTTGCCGGATTTGTTAGTCAAAACATAAGATGCATCAAAAGTTTTAAATGAAATAGCATGAACATTTGATGCATTTGGAATTTTCTTTCTAGGCAACTTGGCATGGGTTGGTTGCCTAGATCTAGATGTCTCACCCTTATACATAAAAGCATGATTAGGGCCAGAGTGAGACTTCCTAGAATGAATTTTTCTAATCTTGTTCTCAGGATAGCCGGCAGGGTACAAAATGTAACCCTCGTTATCCTGAGGCATGGGAGCCTTGCCCTTAACAAAGTTAGATAAGTTCTTTGGAGGGGCATTAATTTTGACATTGTCTCCCTTTTGGAAGCCAATGCCATCCTTAATGCCAGGGCGTCTCCCATTATAGAGCATGCTTCTAGCAAGTTTAAATTTTTCATTTTCTAAGTCATGCTCTCTAATCTTAGCATTAAGTTGTGCTATGTGATCATTTTGTTTTTTAATTAAGGCTAGGTGATCATGGATAGCATCAACATTAATATCTCTACATCTAGTACAAATGGAAATATGCTCAACATTAGATGTAGAGGGTTTGCAAGATTTTAGTTCAATGACCTTAGCATGCAACAAATCATTTTTAGTTCTAAGGTCGGAAATAGTAGCATTGCAAACATCAAAATCTTTAGTCTTAGCAATCAAATTTTTATTTTCTAATCTAAGACTAGCAAGAGAAATGTTCAATTCTTCAATCCTAGCAAGCAAATCATCATTATCATTTCTAGGATTTGGAATAGAAACATTGCAAATATGAGAATCAACCTTAGCTAACAAATTAGCATTTTCATTTCTAAGGTTGGCAATAGTGTCATGGCAGGTGCTTAGCTCACTAGATAATTTGTTACATTTTTTTACTTCTAGAGCATAAGCATTTTTAACCTTAACATGTTTCTTGTTTTCCTTGATTAGGAAGTCCTCTTGGGAGTCCAAGAGATCATCCTTTTCATGGATGGCACTAATTAGCTCATTTAATTTTTCCTTTTGTTCCATGTTAAGGTTGGCAAAAAGAATGCGCAAATTATCCTCTTCATTTTTATCATCATCCTCATCACTAGATGTTTCATATTTAGTGGAGGATTTTGATTTTACCTTCTTTTTGCCATCCTTGGCCATGAGACACTTGTGGCCGACGTTGGGGAAGAGGAGGCCCTTGGTGACGGCGATGTTGGCGGCGTCCTCGTCGTCGGAGGAGTCGCTTGAGCTCTCGTCGGAGTCCCACTCCCGACAAACATGGGCATCGCCGCCCTTCTTCTTGTAGTATCTCTTCTTCTCCTTCCTCTTGCCCTTCTTGTCGTCGCCCCTGTCACTATCACTAGACATAGGACATTTTGCAATAAAATGACCGGGCTTACCACACTTGTAGCAAACCTTCTTGGAACGGGATTTGTAATCCTTCCCCTTCCGTTGCTTGAGGATTTGCCGAAAACTCTTGATGATTAGGGCCATCTCCTCGTTGTCGAGCTTGGAGGCGTCAATTGGTTGTCTACTTGGTGTAGACTCCTCCTTCTTCTCCTCCGTTGCCTTGAAGGCCATCGGTTGCGCCTCGGATGTGGAAGGCTCGTCAAGCTCGTTGATCTTCTTGGAGCCCTTAATCATGCATTCAAAACTCACAAAATTCCCGATAACTTCCTCGGGGGTCATTAGTGGATATCTAGGATTGCCACGAATTAATTGTACTTGAGTGGGGTTAAGGAAAATAAGAGCTCTTAGAATAACCTTAACCACTTCGTGGTCATCCCATTTTGCGCTCCCGAGGTTGCGCACTTGGTTCACCAAGGTCTTGAGCCGGTTGTACATGTCTTGTGGCTCCTCCCCTTGGCGAAGACGAAAGCGACCGAGCTCCCCCTCGATCGTTTCGCGCTTGGTGATCTTGGTGAGTTCATCACCTTCGTGCGCCGTCTTGAGTAGGTCCCAAATCTCTTTTGCATTTTTCAACCCTTGTACTTTGTTGTATTCCTCCTTGCTTAGAGAGGCAAGGAGGATGGTTGCGGCTTGAGAGTTGAAGTGCTCGATTTGGGCTACTTCGTCCGTGTCATAGTCCTCATCCCCTACAGATGGTACCTGTACACCATACTCAACAACATCCCATATACCCTTGTGGAGAGAGGTTAGATGAAATCGCATTAAATTGCTCCACATAGCATAATCTTCACCATTAAAAGTTGGTGGTTTGCCTAATGGGACGGAAAGTAAAGGTGTATGTTTAGGAATGCGAGGGTAGCGTAGGGGAATCTTACTATACTTCTTACGCTCTTGGCGTTTAGAAGTGACGGACGCCGCGTCGGAGCCGGAGGTGGATGTCGATGAAGTGTCGGTCTCGTAGTAGACCACCTTCCTCATCCTTTTGTGTTTGTCCCCACTCCGATGCGGCTTGTGAGAAGAAGATTTTTCCTTCTTCTCCTTGTGGTGAGAAGAGGAAGATCTTTTCTCCTTCCGCTTGGAGGAGTTCTTCTTCTTCTCCCTTCTCTTGGTGCGGGACTCTTCCGATGAAGTGCTCCCTTGGCTTGTAGTGGGCTTGTTATCGCCGGTCTCCATCTCCTTCTTGGCGTGATCTCCCGACATCACTTCGAGCGGTTAGGCTCTAATGAAGCACCGGGCTCTGATACCAATTGATAGTCGCCTAGAGGGGGGGTGAATAGGGCGAAACTGAAATTTACAAAAATAATCACAACTGCAAGCCGGGTTAGCGTTAGAAATATAAACGAGTCTGCGAGAGAGGGCGCAAAACAAATCGCAAGCGAATAAGAGTGTGACACGCGGATTTGTTTTACCGAGGTTCGGTTCTCGCAAACCTACTCCCCGTTGAGGAGGCCACAAAGGCCGGGTCTCTTTCAACCCTTCCCTCTCTCAAACGATCCCACGGATCGAGTGAGCTTTCTCTTCTTCTCAATCAACCGGGAACAAAACTTCCCCGCAAGGGCCACCACACAATTGGTGCCTCTTGCCTTGGTTACAATTGAGTGATGATCTCAAGAACAAGTGAGAAAGAAAGAATGCGATCCAAGCGCAAGAGCTCGAAAGAACACAAGCAAATCACTCTCGCTAGTCACTATGGTGTTGTGTAGAATTTGGAGAGGACTTGATCTATTTGGTGTGTCTAGAATTTAATGCTAGAGCTCTTGTAGTAGCTGAGAAGTGGAAAACTTGGATGGCAATGAATGTGGGGTGGTTGGGGTATTTATAGCCCCAACCACCAAAAGTGACCGTTGCGGGAAGCAGTCTGTTCGATGGCGCACCGGACAGTCCGGTGCACACCGGACAGTCCGGTGCCCCTGCCACGTCACCATTGCCGTTGGATTCTGACCGTTGGAGCTTCTGACTTCTGGGCCCTCCTGGGTGTCCGGTGCACACCGGACATGTACTGTTTGATGTCCGGTGCACCGGTATGGGCACGTCTGACGTCTGCGCGCGCTGCGCGCGCATTAAATGCACCGCAGGGAGCCGTTGGCGCCGAAAAGAGCCGTTGCTCCGCTGGTACACCGGACAGTCCGGTGCACACCGGACAGTCCGGTGAATTTTAGCGGAGCAGCTGCCGCGCGAACCCGAGGCTGGCGAGTTCCGGAGACCGCGCTTCCTTGGAGCACCAGACATGTCCGGTGCACACCGGACAGTCCGGTGAATTATAGCGCGCCGGCTTCCGAGAATTCCCGAGGGCGAAGAGTTTGAGTCGGAGTTCTCTGGGCGCACCGGAACTGTCCGGTGCACACCGGACAGTCCGGTGCCTTCAGCCAGAGATGCCTTCGGTTGCCTCGTTGCTCCTTTGTTGAATCCAACACTTGGTCTTTTTATTGGCTAAATGTGAACCTTTTGCACCTGTATAACTTATGCACTAGAGTAAACTAGTTAGTCCAATATTTGTGTTGGACAATTCAACCACCAAAATTATTTGGGAACTAGGTGTAAGCCTAATTCCCTTTCACCGTTGGAGTTGATGTCCGGTGCATCGGACAGTGCACTTTTTACTGTCTGGTAAATTTTATAATTTAAATTTTCGAGACCAGCGTCTTCGGTTGTACGTATCACCGAACATTCTGGCGGGTCCCAGACTGGCCCAAGTTTGACTCTTTTGAGCCAAACTTCTCCAACTTCTTTTGGCTCTTCTTGAAAGGTTCTCTAACACTTAGATAAACATAGTTAGCAACTAAAACAACTTATTAAGTGTTAGGATCATACCTCTTTCATTCATTTTTCTCTAGGATTTCCAATGTGTCCATAACTAAGTCCAAAAGCCACTTTTCTTGCACAAAAGAGTTAGCAGCCAAAGCAAAGATACAAGAAACATAGTATTATGTATGCGTAATTTATTCAAGTACTTAAACCTCATATTTTAGTAGATTTATCTAGAGTTGCACTTTTAATCTTCTAATTCAACTCATTTGGACTTCTTGTCTCCAATTTGCTTTTACTCCACCCGTGCTCATTCTCATATAAAGAGTGATAATTCAAAGTGGTGTGTTGATTATTTAATTGCCAAAACAATAAGAAATGGTCTAATGGCACATTTTCCTTTCATCATTATCTACGCTCACGTGTATATTGTACATTAGTATTGCCCCTTTTACCCTTCTTCCTCGCTGCTCTTCTCCCTACCCATTAAGTGTGTTCCACATCCACCCCACCGTGCTCGAGTCTGAGCCAATGCTGAGCTGCTGGTGGCCGTGGGGAGGCGGCCCCCCGATGGAGGGGTCACCATCGGCGTCAACCGAGAAGAGGAGCAGTGCGTGGAGCTAGATGTCATGGCGGTGCAAGCACATGGAGGTGCAAGTGGCGAGCAACTTGGAGAAGGTGTGCACGGAAAGGGGGAGCATGCACAGGTAGAGTAGAGCGCCACATGGCAGTCCTCTGCGTGGAGGAGGCGCATATCATGGCGGTGTAGGACACGATGTATGGGTGCGACATTTCGTCGAACACCCTGGTGGCATTGTTCCAGTCCTCACAGTCGGTGTAGAAGCGAAGAGAGAGCAAGCGAGGATGGGTTGGATGTGGTCAAGGCATGACGACACGCTTGAGCGCGTATCTGGTACATGAGGCGGCGGTCACGGCACCGGAGCAAGGCATGGCCAGAGACGTTGGCAGTCGCGTGGCGTCGTTGCGACCAGAGCACATGTGGTCAACGGCGGCGGTTGCCTATGAGGAGGTGATCCCCGTGGCACTCCCCAGTTTGACGCTCATCATCTGGGTTCGCTGTAGCCGCCACTATTTCTGCGTAAAGAGAGGGGAAGATTAGAGTAAATCGATACGACCGTGCAATGAAGACGTGAGGTAGAAGGAAGCCAATAAGGGCATTTTCGTCTTCTCAGAGAGTCCTGTACGCGCAAAACATAGATAATGGCATTAACCAATTTTTTGGTTGAATAATTGCAACCATCGGGTATCACAGATAATAATGACATCTTTAGAATAGTCGATTTTCATAACGATATGTATCTGAAAAACCCTTTACTATAAACTTGCCTTTGAGGCCGAGGAGATGAACATGGTCTTAAACATGACAAATGTGTGCAGGCCTTACAAAGAAGCATGTTGTGCTTGTGCCATACTGCCATCCCGCCGGAAAATGACCAGTGGTCCACGATTCATCATTCAGACCGGTCCACTATGTACAGCTAGCTCCATCCCTACAGGCTACAACTACGTAGCTTCGTTGCCCTCCAAAGTTCCAAAAAGGAGAAGCCCAGAAAACAAAAGGAGCAGCTTCGATTCGAGATCGCGGCGCCATCGACCATGCAGCTCAAGAATCGCCGCGAAGCCGTGACGGCGACAGTGCTCGTGGCCGTATCAGTCCTGGCGACCCTGGCGCGCACCGACGGCGCCCTCTGCGACAAGTCCGACAAGGCAGCCTTGCTTGCCGTGAAGTCGGCGCTGGGCAACCCACCGGCGCTCTCCGGCTGGAACTCCACCGTGGCCTGCTGCTCCTGGGAGGGCATCTCCTGCAACGCCACCACCGGCCGCGTCACCGACCTGACCGTCTTCGCGCTCAACATCTCGGCGCCGGTCCCGGCCGCCATCGCCAACCTCACCGCGCTGCAGAGCGTCAACCTGGCCTACAACCAGCTGTACGGCAGCATCCCGGCGTTCCTGGGCCCGCGGGCGCTTCCGGACCTCACGTTTCTCCGCCTCGACGGCAACCGGCTCTCGGGCGCCATCCCGCCCACGGCGACCGTCTTCAACCTGCTCCTCGTCGGCAACCGCCTCACGGGGCCGATCCCGGCCGCCTTCGCCGGCGCGGCGTTCGGCGACGTGGAGCTCTCGGACAACCAGCTCACGGGCGACGCGTCGGCGCTGTTCGGCGCCGAGAAGCCGCTGAACGCGCTGTCCCTGTCGCGCAACCGGTTCAGGTTCGACCTCGGCCGCGTGGAGCTGCCGGAGGCGATGGACATCCTGGAGATCGACCACAACATGGTGTACGGGAGCATCCCGGCTGCCGCGGCGGAGAGGAAGTGGCTGGCGTTCGACGTCAGCTACAACCAGCTGTGCGGGCCCATACCGCAGGGGCGGTACACGCACCGGTTCGGGGCCAAGCACTTCGCTGGCAACAAGTGCCTCTGCGGCCGCCCGCTCCCGCCGTGCGCTTATTAGAAGAAGAAGGCCGGAACAGTACATTCATACTAGTATAATAGCTTTATTATTCGAATAATAATGATCCTCCGTGCTGCTGTACTCGAACGTTTTGTATTCTTGAAGCGAGCCATTATTAAGATATCCTGGGGCATCTATATATAATTGTATTCCTATGAACACTTCTGCTTATAATTCACCCCATGCATGCAGCTGGCAAGTGGCAACTGTTAGTGTGGCTAAAACTTTTTAGTCAGCGAGGCCTCAGTGTGGAACTACACATCCAGTAAGATTTGAGATAGTTAGGTGGGACGCCATTGTCGTAGAAGATATGGCTGAGGAAACGAATTGCCCAGCCACTGTTGAGCATATCTAATTGTTGGGCACCCAGCCACCCAGTAACGGGGCATCCAAAGAAAGCACAAGAGACTCTTCAAAAGCAGTCCACCGACCAGGTCCATGACGAACAAACTCGCGAGGCAGAGCGATCGATCAAGTCCCTGTCAAGCAACCTTGTCAAGCGGAGCGACCGACCAAGTCCCTGTCGAGCAAACTCGCGAGACGGAGCAGACAATCAAGTCTCTGCCGAGCAAACTCGCGAGGTAGAGCGGGCAACGAAGTCCCTGTCGAGCAAACTCGCGAGGTGAAGCGAGCGACCAAGTCCCATGTCGAGCAACCTGGTGAGGCGGAGCGAGCGACCAAGTCCCTGCCGAGCAAACTCGCGAGGTGAAGCGGGCGACCAAGTCCCTGTCGAGCAACCTGGTGAGGCGGAGCGAGCGATCAAGTCCATGCAGAGCAAACTGGCGAGGCGGAACGGGCGACCAAGTCCCTGCCGAGCAACCTCGCGAGACGGAACGGGCGACCAAGTCCATGAGAGCAACCCCGCGAGGAGGGGCTAGCAACCGGGTCCCATGCTAGTATGACTAGCGTAAGAGAAGGGTCGACTCAAAGATGCGGACCCACACCAGTGAGGCAAGACGTGTCTTCACCAAACTACGTCCAGGCCTTGGGTACGACGTCGAAAGGTCTCCGGCGGACGTCAGACGACACCTCGCCACATACTGTCCTAGGCAAGCCCCGACTGGCGTGTGGGACCAGTCAACCCCGGTCGTAGCGATCTCACCATCAGAGTCTCCACAGAGACCTGCATACCGGAAAGGACGCAACGGATACCCCATACCGATGTATGCCTGCGCATGTCTCTAGGTGACACAGGTCTATGACGACGGGAAAGGCCACGCTACACCCGGCCGCACCGTGGGGCTGACCCATGGGACCCACCACGCACTACTACAAAGATGTCAGCATAGGACTCGCTACAGGAACTCGTACGACGAACGAGCAAGAAGATACGCTGCACCAGGACTACGGCTATGCATGACCATACGGACTGCATCAGGAGCGTCAAACCAAGGGGCAGATGGCCCATACCTATAGAGAACAGATCTCCTCTATAAGGTCCTACCCTTGAGATATAAAAGGGCAGGCCCCCTCCTTCTTCACACACAAGCACACTTGTTGTAACACGCTCAAAGCAATACTATGACCAGCACTACACTGGAGTAGGGTGCGAACCCGAACTAGTATAACCCAGGTGTCTCATATCACTTCTTGAATCCATCGATTGACCATTTGGAGTGAGTCCGCGGTAGCATCCCCACCGAACACAAATGTCATTTTCCCCCAATTTCCGAAACCACGACAGTTGGCGCGCCAGGTAGGGGAGCACTAGCGTACTATGTGACACCTTCCACTCCAATGGCCTAGTCATCATCATTTGCCAGAGGCGAGACCTTCGCTCCAGGGAGCCGCATCACCTTCGGCACCCTCAACTTCTTCGCCACCACCACTGGCAAGCTCAGCCTCGTCGTCCCCAACGTGCCTATCACCATGGGAACGCAACCCACACGCTCTACCAGGAGCAAGGCGGAGAAGCAACGCCTGAAAAGGTGCTATATCGTCCTAACTCCTAAGGCGGCGCCTCAATAGACACACCAGGACAAAGGTGGTGGAAGCCCCGTCTTCGACTCTAGTGACAGTCATCAGTCATCGATCGCCGTCCGTTCTCGACTTGCTCAAAGACGATTTGAGCTGCAGCTTGACCGGGGCTAACTCCGATGTCGAAGAAGCATCGAAAGGAGCTTGCTTTGTAGTGATGCCCCCACCAAACGACAACGATGGAGGGGATAAGGAGGCCCCCAATCAAGAAGAAGAGTACCAAAGTTAGCACCAAACACACATCCTTGCATGTGAGGCCTCCCTCTATCAGTAGTAGGAGGAGCTCGACGCCCTCGTGCAAAAGCTCGACCACCTTTATGGCAATGTCGAGCGAAGGCACCTTGAAGCCAAAAGGCCCCGACCAAGGAAGGTATGTGACCAGCTCACCGACAGCAGCAACGACGCACAATACTTTCTTAATCTCGCATAAAACATGGTCGCAACGGCCATGATGCTCCGATCCATCCTAGAGTTGGGTGAGCTAGTGGCAAAGACGATGTACCGGAACCTCCGCAACTTCGTGGAAATAGCCACAATGCAACAAGCCAAGATCGATCGGCAGTTCACCCTCGGCACCGAGAGCCACGACCCACAAATGGCCTCGTCTTGGAGCAGGGGGGACAACCCAACCAGTCCATGAGGATGAATGTCCTGATGAAAGATCGCCTCATGGACATCTGCGACGCCCGATGCCTCTTCGACAATAGGCGTCGGGAGTAGGAAGAAGTTGAGCAGCCACGCGAAAAAAGGCACGAGCGCAGCCCTAGACCACCAGGGCCGGGCCCACACGCTTTTGGACGTGAGATCAGGAAGTCGCAATCCCCCCAAAGGTACGCGTGCCAACAAACATCTCTAAGTATGATGGGTTCACTAACCCCAACGTGTGGCTGGAAGACTACCATCTCGCATGTCGCATGGCGGGGATCAAGGATGATTGCCTAATCATCTGGTTCCTCCCATACACCTCGCGGAGGGAGCGAGAGCCTAGCTCGAGCACCTGCTAGTTGGAACCATCCACGACTGGGCCGACCTCCGGAAAGCCTTTGTCAGAAAATATTAAGGCACCTACAAGCGACCAGGAAGTTCTTAGGACCTGAAGAGGTGCACCCCAAAAAGTGGGGAGAACCTATGGGACTACATTCAGATGTTGTCCCAGAAAAGAAATAAACTCTCCGACGCCACTGATGCGGATATAGTGAGCATCTTCAACAACAACAACACTAATGAAGCGCTCGTCCACGAGCTTGGGTGGGGGAGACTAAGGACAATGGCAGACCTACTCGACATAGCGACCAAATTCGCTGACGTGGAGGACGCTTTGGGAGCAATTTTTCGCAAGGGAAAGGGCCCACATGACGCTGGCGAGCCCAACGGAGAAAAGTGGGAATGTCGAGAACACCTCGACAAGAGCCGAAGGAACCACCGTCCCCGGTGCAACAAAGAGGAAGTAGCCAAGGTAGACCGACGACCTAGGCCATAGGACAAAAATGGTGGCGACCATTTCCAGAAGATGATGGATTCGCCGTGTCAAAACCATGGCTTACAAGTAAATTAGAGAGACTTAGGAGGAGGGAGAAAAATCACAAGCAAATAAGCACACAAGACACGTTGATTTTTCTCGTGGTCCGGTTAAGCCTAAAATGCTTACCTACTCCATGTCGTGGTGTCCCAATGGACAAGGGTTGCAATCAATCCCTCTCAAGTGATCCAAAGATCGAACTTGAGTGCATATGTCTACCTTATCACTTATATCCGCGTTTGCAAGGAATCTCCATAATTTGGAGTATCTCGTAGCCATACTCAAGATCAAAGTTACAACTCAAAGCAATATAGGGGAGAGAGTACACAGACAAGTGCAAAACACAGCAACACAACACCAGAAAGAAGATAACAAGAGCGTAAACACGTGTCACAAGAAACGACTCAAAACATCGCTCAGATCTCTCTAGAATCGCTAGACAACGTCGTGGCAGAGTGTTGGAGTTATGTATTGCTCTTGGAGTGCTTAGGTGCTGAAGGAGCTCGCCATGGGGATGCTTTTATGGCCCCAAATGGCCCCGTAGTCGTTGCACCTTTCTTGCAAAAACATGCCAAAATTCAGCTTCCTGCGGGGCACCGGACTGGTTCAATGCGCCACAAAACTGGGTCCACGTGCCCGAGTCCGAAATTCTAACCAGTTTCCTTAGCTGACGGACCAGTCTGGTGCACCTTCAGACTGCGTGCCATGTCAGCTAGTCATTGGCTCGCCAACGTGCGGCGAAGACTAGTTGTTGAAGGTGGTCCGATGCGCCACCGGACAATAAATAGTGAAGATTCCGTGAATTATTAAAAATAATTACTGAGACCTTAAAGTTCATCTGTACTAGCAGTCTGATGCACACCGGCGCGGTCCGGTGTGCCAGGCCACCAAAAGAGCAAGTCCTAGGCCCCTATAGACTCAGTTCGGTGCGCCAAACTGCCCAGTTTTGGATCTTTTGAGCCAAACTTCTACAAATGTTTTTTTACAATTCTTAGGAGCTTCCCTATGACACATGGTTAGCATATAATCCAATTGACTAAGTGTGAGAAACTCACCTCTTTAACAGATTTTCACTAGGGTTCCTAATTTGGGCCAAACCAAGTCCAAAATGCACTTTTTGCTACAAAAGGAGTAAGAGACCAAATGCAAGTGATAGAAACATTATAATAAGCCTATGCAACTTATTCAAACACTCAAACCTCATGTTTTCACTGTTTTACCCAAAGTTGCACTTTTGGCCTCCAATTTAGCTCATTTGGACATAATTCCATCAATTTACCTTCAAGTGAATTTGTGCTTATACTCATATCAAACTAATTAGTCCATGGTGGTGTGTTGGACACTTAATCGCCAAAGCACGTAGAAATGGCTATCTAGCACATTACGCTTTCAAAAGGGATGACGAAACAGAGTACATCAGGTTTGCACTGGATGTCACACCAAATAGGGCACCAAATACGATACCCCGAGATATTTGCAGCATACGTGGTGTCAGAAATCCATAAGGCACTAGAACATGTCTGGTGTGTCACTGGATACCCCACTCAACAATATACTCAAAGATGTTGTAGAGCAACCAAAGAGAGCTACATCATAGTGAACATGTCTAGTGTCACACATGTCAGTGCACTAGATGCCCTACTCAAACGGTTGGCAACGGGTAGTTCCAACTACTAGTTGATGTGGAAAGCCACCACAGTCTTTGAGTTGATATGGAAAACCACCAAAGTCTTTGGTGACTGCACTAGAGTCTCCAGTGAGTACACAAAAATTTCTCCTTTGTTTTCAATAGCTAGTTTTTGAGTTGGGGGCTATATATACTACTCAAAATGGCTATTGAGATATGTGGAAGCTGAGAAACATTGCTAGAGAGTTGAGATTCCATTCATATAGCTCTACACACCCAATGTGCTCAAAGATCACTCAGTGATAGTGTAGGTGATTTTTTGAAGTACTTGGGATAGATATCTACAATGGTTTCCTCTGTATTATCCCCCTAAATCTCACTTTTTCACCACACTATAAAAGATTCCATCCCCCTAAACCCTATCCCCCATAGTGGTTCCCTCTAAATTCATCCGCTTATACACAATACACCATATTTCTAATATAATTTAGATTATATTTTTCACATATGTATTTGTCATTGTCTAAAATGGTATGTCCATTTTATTTGTAGTTTAGAGTATAAAAATAGGGGAAAGGAGACCGAACACTCTATATTTAGGGGTATAAGGACCTACCCTGGATTTAGAGTGTTCTTTAGGAGCAACCGCTGCAGATTTAGGGTGCCCCTAAAGCTTTAGGGGACGCTTTAGGGGTGAACCCATGTAGAGGTTGATGTATTAGCACTTTCTCTAGATTTTTCCTAGTGATTACAAGTGAGAAATAGACACCTCCAACCCTTGGTGCTTGCGTGCACCATTATATCCCTTGATGCTTGTGTGTGTCATTGTACTTGTACCGGGAGGGGCTATTAGTTTTACAAGATCATACTAACTGTGTTTATGGTGTGACCACCACTGTGTACTAAAGGGAACGAGACCCACAACGTTTCAACTGGAAGCTCAAAGTGGAGACAATGGGGATTACTCGGGAGAGGCCAAAGACGGAGCACCACTTGCGTGTGAAGGCTCGGGAAAATCAACATAATTATCTAATCGGGAGCTTGGCCCTCTCGTGGGCATTCCCTTGCGTGGGGCTCCAACAAGGAATAGGTGGAAACTTGTGCATTTCTCAATACCTCGGTAAAAATACTAGCGCATCGATGGGAGTTTGTATCTGTATAACATTTAAGGTTACACATTTATATCGCAATTACATTGGTTATATGTTTTAACTTCCTAACTTGGATTTAGGCTAGTGGATAGGTTTGTAACCTAAGTTGCATAACTATCTGTGACAGAGATAACAACATTTAGTCAAAATCATAGTTGCACATATGAATGCTTGGTTATTCCCATAGGTTTTGATTAAGGAAAAATAGTGGGCATATATTAGAGAGAAATTAGAAAGTCTGATGCACTCCCCTCTTAGGTCATTGTTCCCTACAAGTGGTATCACTTTCCCCTTTTATCTTATGCATATACTTGAATACCCCGCACATTCCCATGGGAGTTTAGAAAGTGGTATATAATGAATGACAAATGAATCAATCATACAAGACACTGCTTTAGAATTTAATGTAAATGAAACCCTGAATTCTATTATGAACTTGCACATAAGTTAAATGCAACCTTATATGTTTATAGTATTATAGGCAAGTTGTTCTATCCGACAAAGTAGTATATATACATGAAGATCCATATCAATTAACATAAATCACCGGAAGAAAAAATGTGTGCTAAACTAATTAAGCCTATGAAATAATATCCCAAGAGGATTGATAAAGAAAATGATGTAAATTGAGCACCATCTGTTGAGAACTCTTACAAACTTATCTATCCTAATCTTCCTAGAATGATACAACACGTGTGGGCATGGTACATCTCTGTGTGCTAATTTTGGCCCTAGGAAACAATAGTGGATAAACAAATCATTCACCACAAAATTCTGAAAGCAACATGGAGAAGAACCGGAAGCTCTAAGCACTTGCATGCCGTTTGTCCCCACTCCTTCTGTATGTGTAGTACTATATATATTTACTATATATAGCAGAAAAATAATGGCATGAATGATTAGGGATGTCAACGAGTCCATTGCCCGACGGGGAGTGCTCCCCGTACCTGTCCCCGCGAGGCTAACTATTCCCCGTTCCCCTCCCTGCTTGTGGGAAGAGATTTTCCGGTCCCCGTCCTCGTCCCCGTTCAGGTATACGGGGATCTGATGGGAAAAAATCACCGCCAATCTCCTGCTAAGAAAATGCATTATAAACATATTGATTTCTAAATATAAGAACATATACAATTCATCAGTTATCGCAAATAACTAAACCACGATCAATAACGTCCATAATATATCACTTATCTCAAAAAATAATAACCACATAACATGAAAATGCATGGTACATATCACAAGTCACTAATACAGTAATAAGCAATAACCATAGCTAATAGTCCACAACACAACAGTACAAACACACTAGCTACTGCGCACATGATACACACGTCCAAGTTTTGTCCATACTCCAAGTCTCCAAAAGACGAGCGAACACTAAGAATTTAAGACTACAGGTCCAACAAGGATACATGAATAAGATGGCACATGACATTGCACCAAATACTTGCAACATGCTCACAAAGTCCAAACTAACTTCTTCGTAGCAATATCACATTGGAACCAGCAGATCTCCGTTGGTTGTTGCCCCTTGGCTGACTAGCCCTAGGATGGTGGCGCAACAGCAGGGCATGGGACTGGGGTGCTCCCTGACGGTTGCATGGGCTATAGAGTAGGATTGCAGGAGGATGTTGGCGCCTTACCAGGTCGATGGGATGAGGGTCGAGGGATTTGGAATAGGGACTAGTTGCTGAGACGTTTGAGACACTGAGATAAGAGCTCCACCTGTCATATCGGGGACCCAACGAGTTGCGGGGATATGAGGCGATGGAACGTACCCAGCCCCGCCATCCCCGATGTGGATTGAGACTAACTTCAGCGGTTCCCCCTAAATTTCTCCCCCTATATCCCACTCACGTGCCACGTCAGCGTTCTCTCTCCCCCTATATCTCCACGCTCTACAGCGGTTCCCCCTATATCAAACCTCTATACCCCACTACACCAATATTATATACTTTCATCATCAACTACCATCCAATATCACCTTCGTCCAACTTTGCTGCGTAGAATCGAAGAAATCCAATTGCATTAAGACTTATATCCTTGTTAAACCTGCCGTTAGTAAACGCGATAAGACAATTCACACAATCGTTGAAAGTCGTTGTCTCAGTCTCAGTAATGTATGGAAAGTACTCCCGCAAAATCTTTTCTATAATTTCAAAGGCCAATAGTACAATATTTTTGTGATCATCATATGACGCTGTCGCAAAGACCTGAAAGATGTAAACCGGCAATCGATGTTCAGGACTGAAAACAATAATGTTGCAGAGGTCTTTAGATAAGAGTTATGGTACATGAGTGAAGGTGTCATACCATAAACATACTCTTCCACCCTGACTTCACATGACTAACATGGGCCAATACCATTTGAGAGACACACCTAATGATAAGTTCTCTGATCTCAACAGCTCGGTCCGCCACCATAAGAAGAGAACATAACAATGATAAAAAATATTATCATGATTCTCAAACTAAAATATGGAAGACTGCAACTACCAGTACATGATAGTAGTATGTTTAGAGGTCGTTACAGGAGTTTGTAGCTGGCTTTAGCTGACTCTCTCCAAGAGTTTGACAGCAGACACTGGACATGGAGTCATGGGAGCAGCAGTATTTTGCCAATGTGTGTGCTAGATTCGATCAACCGATGAGCATCAGCTGCTTCGGATAACGTGAACGTCTTGTAGATCACCGGGTTCACCTTGGCAGCAGCGACGGCGGGCCACACGTTCTTCTCCACCTCACTGACGATCTGGGCTTTACTAGCAGTGCTTCTGCCGCGCAGTCCAGCAGCTGCACTCACAAGATCATTAGAACCAGGTGTTAAAATAACACAAAACTTAGGAATTGTACAATCAACCAGCAATATGTCGTAACAACACGTCTTGGGCATCACTGCAATGTAGAAACGTTGTTGCCGCCCGGGCATAGGCAACCGGAATACCTTGTGTATGGTTAAACGCCGCGCAAACACCGCTTGCTGGTTCACTTCAGCTACAGCGCCGCCTTGGAAGCCGATGATGAAAAGTCTACCATCAACACCTAGGCTGTTCAGATTGCGCTGGAGATATGGTCCTCCGATGTTGTCAAGGATTACATCAACACTTGGTAGATGTTCATATTCCAGTTGATACCACATATTAATCTGATTATAATGCCTTGACACATTACCGCTGCAAGAAAATGCATAGAAAGAAAAGTGTTGCTAAGCATGCTCTTAGCATTCGGTTGCCAATAGAGGACTCTCAAGTACAGTATACAATACAGATGAACTAATATTAAACATGATCAGGCAGTAGGATTAAACCTGACATACCTTTCCCATTTGTTTCCTGTTTGACACGCTCAACAAAATCTTCGGTTTTGTAGTTTATGCATACATCGGCATCCAAACCTTTGCAGGCCGCTAATTTTTCTTCAGTTCCTATGATTTTGCAGCACGATTATTGGGAGACATGACATCACCAAGAACATTTGGCTGCGTGTTATTTGTGTTATATTGAACAAACCTGCTGTGACAAAAACCTTAATTCCAAGGTGCTTCGCAATCTGTATAGCAAGCGTACCAATTCTACCTGATCCCCCGTGTATCTGCAGGATTGAAGATACATCATACATGGTCATCCCAAACGAACAGAAACAGAGAGAGTCACAGCTAATTCAGTGCTAAGAACCCCAGTTGCACCCCCCGTCTCCTGGCAGTTAGAAAGGTGTGCTTTAATTTAGTGTTCTCCATCCCAGCTAGTCGACTCAAACTTTCGATGCATTTTGAATCCAGATTTGTGGAGCAAGATAATCAGCAGATTTAAATCATCTGTGATGCTTATACCGATTCAAATTAATTGGTTAAAAGCATATATGATGCTTGCTGACTTATGTACACAAATTAGCATAAAAAAATAACGATGTCACCCCCATTCCCTAGAGGATGCAACTATCTGGCTAACCGAGTTCTCCGGTTCTCTTGGAAATAGAAATTTGATCTTACAAGGAACGATTCTCCGGGGGAGAGGTGGCTGGTCATGAAGACGGTGGACCAGACGGTGCAGGCCACCTCGGGTAAGCCGGCCGCGTCCGCAAGGGACACGCCCTCCGGCACCGGCAGCAGCTGTCCCGCCGGCACCACCACCTTTTCGGCGTACCCGCCGCCGCTAAGCAGCGCGCAGACCTGCAGTGCGATGACAGCAGCACGAAATTTCAGTTGGCCGGGCACAGGAGGCAGGGGGCAGCGGATCCACTCCACCTTGTCGCCGACGGCCCACCGCGGTGGGGCGTTGGGGCCGAGCGCGAGGATGGTGACGTCGGCGTCCGTGTTCTATGCAGCAACTTGTGCTTCTGCACCGCGACCGCCGCGGCCGTCGGGACCGGGGCCGAGCCGGGGCCGCCGCCTGCTTTGCTCATCGCGGGTGGACCTTGAAGCTCGAATGAAGCGGATCGACGGCTACCTTCTCCGGCGGCGGATACGTCGCCCTTGCTTCGCCTTCTTCGCCCTCCGCGGAGTTTTCCGAGCGCGCGATCGTGTGGCCGAAGGAACCGACTGCGGGGGAGAAATCCGGCGTAGCGTGTCCATCCATTTAGCGGGAGAGAGAAGGAATCAGGAGGGGAGAGGAGGAGGAGGAGGAAGCCGGTGAAGGGTTTAGGGGCGCACTGTAGCCCCTAAATCGGCTACAGTGGTAGGGGAGGGGGAGCCAGGGGCGCACCGTTGAACACAGTCTGATTGTTGCCCATATCTTTACTCGCGGGAAGTAATTTTCTCCCCATCACATTCATTGATTTGGTGACCGGGGATCATGGGGGATTGGAGATGATTGAGGGGGAAATTAGTTCATTTTCCCCTCAATCCCCTCCAATCCTCCCGTGATCCCCTTTGTCACCAAATCAGCCCTAGTGGAGGAGTTCCCCATCTACGATCGGTGAAGGGAGTCTCATTGCCATCCCTAGAATGATCATGCGTTAGTGGAGGAAGTGAAGGAATGGAATTGCATGTTGCATGCGTGTAATAGCAGAACGAATGTGAAGATCAAACGTAAACCTTGAAAGGGCACAATGTAACGACGTAGATTAAACGTATGTTCATGTATTTGCATGCTTGTAGCTGTAGAATGTGAAAGGGTCCTACGTAAAGGCGTAAAACATGCTTGAGTTTTGATAGATCGTGTTACTATTAAGACGCCGAGAAAGAATCATAGGCGGGCACCGCACCACCACCAAGGTGTCTCGCGGAGCCACAGGGCTTCAGTCCACTGTTGATCGATTGAGGGAAATAGAAATTCTTGATTTTACACAAATAATATCCTTGTTCGTGAATGTAATCATCTTTGGCACTCGAATAATCTATCCACACTTGTGTAAACATTTCAAGATTAATCCACCTTTTTTAATCTCTCCTCCATATTTAATTCGGTAGTGGCTTTATTTCGGTGGTAAGCATGGCTTGCGTAAATGTTATCTTGGGTATTTAAACATTTTAATCAACATGTTTGGTTTATGGTCATCGGTAGAAAAACAACAGATAGTTCTATCCCAAAAAACTTGGTAACTGATTGAGTTGTATCACGGTTATTTTTTTCCCCTCACCTTTAGTTTGTCTTGAAATGTTAGATTTGTACTGGAGGACAAGCTAGCTGGGGTTTATCTAGGTAGCAGGTAAGTGTGAGGTCCTGCACAAAAGAAATTGTAGGTAGGTATCTAGCTAGATTTCTTTTCTGAAGCTGCCAGCCCCAAACACAGACCAAGATAAGAAATGAAGATGGAGCGACAAACAAAATTTAAAACGCAAGAGTCTATTATATTCACTGTGCAAATACAAAATCAAAACTGAGTTAAGGCCTGATTCACTAGTACAAAAGAGCTCATAGCCTGCGGCACCCATAAATTATCACTGGCGGTTTCAGTTATCACGCGCCAGTAAAAAAAACAAGGTGGACCCGACTTAGGAACCGCCAGTGGAAACCCATTTCCACTGGCGGTTATCTTAACACAACCGCCAGTGGAAATAGGGTATTTCCACTGGCGGTTGGTGTAACAGAACCGCCAGTAGAAAGCAATTTCCACTGGCGGTTGGTGTAACAGAACCGCCAGTGTAAATACCCTATTTACACTGGCGGTTGTGTTAAGATAACCGCCAGTGGAAATAGGTTTCCACTGGCGGTTTTTCAAGCCAACCGCCAGTGAACTGTCTGTTATAAATACCCCTCTTCTTCCCCGCGACAGTGAACTGTATGCTCGCAGCCAGCTTCCATTGGAGGCGATTTTGGAGGTCCAGATTTCACAAAAATATAAGGGGGGAGGTTTTGGTCTTCATTTCTTGGAAGAAGGTGGATAAGAAAGGTTGGTTTATGTTTCTTTGTCAATTTTTGTTCATTCTTGCTCAATTTTAGCCACATTTTGGATCTAGGGTTTTACATGTGAGAGAGAAGAGTATAGCTAGGTAATTTTCTCTATTTCCTCAAATGAGGTTGCATAAGATGGTTAGTTTTTGTCTATTCCCTCTCTTTTTCATGTTTAGTTGCTTAATGAATGGTGAATGTGTTGTATGGAAGATTGGTTTATTAATTATGTTTCAATTGTTAGTTATTGTTTATTTTTGCTCAATTTTAACTACATTTTGAAACTAGGCTTTCACCATATGTTAAAGATAGGTTTGGGTATTAATTTTTTTTGTTTATTAGTTGCTAGGAAAGTTTGGCTTATGTTTCTTTTGCCAAATTTTGTTCATTTTTCCTCCATTTTAGCCACATTTTGGATATAGGGTTTCACCATGTGTTAGAGATAAAGTAGTCTAACTACTTTTATTGGAAGAGATAAAGTAGTCTAACTACATTTGTATATATACCGATCAATATGTACTGTATATATACATGCATGGTAATCTGACTTGCCATGAAAACTTCGGACTGGAAGGGTAGGCAGCAGATGTCGCACTCCAACGCGTCCTTCTCCATGGATAGTGTCACAGTCGCCTCTTCCTCATCCTCCAACCCCGACTCTTCCTCATCCTCCATGTGCAGCATGTAATTTTACACGACTTTCTAGAGAGGAGAGGGAGAGGGAGAGAGAGCTATTGTTGCCAATGCGCTCGGAGCAGGTGCAGCACTTACCGTCCGTGCGGATGCAGCACTTTGCACATCCAGAATGCCCGTTCTTGCACTGATTTTACACAGAGCAGAGCATCATGCTGGAGTCTACCGATCAATATGTACTGTATATATACATGCATGGTAATCTGACTTGCCATGAAAACTTCGGACTGGAAGGGTAGGCAGCAGATGTCGCACTCCAACGCGTCCTTCTCCATGGATAGTGTCACAGTCGCCTCTTCCTCATCCTCCAACCCCGCCTCTTCCTCATCCTCCATGTGCAGCATGTAATTTTACACGACTTTCTAGAGAGGAGAGGGAGAGGGAGAGAGAGCTATTGTTGCCAATGCGCTCGGAGCAGGTGCAGCACTTACCGTCCGTGCGGATGCAGCACTTTGCACATCCAGAATGGTCGTTCTTGCACTGATTTTACACAGAGCAGAGCATCATGCTGGAGTCTACCGATCAATATGTACTGTATATATACATGCATGGTAATCTGACTTGCCATGAAAACTTCGGACTGGAAGGGTAGGCAGCAGATGTCGCACTCCAACGCGTCCTTCTCCATGGATAGTGTCACAGTCGCCTCATCCTCCAACCCCGCCTCATCCTCCATAGAGAGAGAGATAGAGGAGAGAGAGAGATAGAGGTGAGAGAGAGGAGAGAGAGAGAGGATAGAGAGAGAGAGGAGAGAGAGAGAGGGTTTCACATTTTAGCCACATTTTTGGATATAGGGTTTCACCATGTGTTTTATGTTACTTTTTTACAGGTGGTGATGGAGAGGACATCCTGGATGTATAACTTATCAAGGCTAGATCCATCATACATATCCGAGGTCCATAGGTTTATTGATGTCGCTACGAACCATGCTTGGAGAACAAAGACAAAACACATATATTGTCCATGCATGGACTGCAAAAATGCTGCTGTATTTAATGACACAGAACAAATCATATCTCATCTGGTATGCCGAGGATTTATGAAGGATTACACAATTTGGACAAAGCATGGAGAGGGTAGCTCTTCGCCTTATACGACTGGAAACCCTGAGAACATCGACGACAGATTTCAGTTCGTTCACGAGACACACCAACCTCTTCCACAGAGCGAACATGTAGTGCAAAATGTTACTGATCATGGTTACGCTGGAGGAAATGAACATGATAGACCTCATGTTCTGCCAAGTGTTATGGATGAGGAAGATGCAGAGTTGCTAGAGGCAATGTTGCGTCGTCATACAGATCAATCGATGTTCTTAATGAAAGGTATGGAGTCCCTGAAGAAGGCAGCAGAAGAGCCTTTGTACGACGAGTCTAAGGGTTGTACCAAAGAGTTCACGACGCTCCGGTCTATGCTAAAGCTGTTGATGTTAAAAGCTAAATATGGTGTGTATGATGCTGGCTTCGATGCGTTCTTGAGTATTATCGCAGACATGCTTCCAAAGGAGAACAATGTGCCTGCTAACACGTACTATGCAAAGAAACTAATCAGTCCGCTCACTATGGGTGTGGAGAAGATCCACGCGTGTAGAAATCACTGTATCCTTTATCGAGGTGATGATTATAAAGACTTGGAGAGCTGCCCAAAGTGCGGTGCAAGTAGGTACAAGACGAATAAAGACTATCGAGAGGACGAAGAGTGTGTTGCATCCGTGTCTAAAGGGAAGAAGCGAAAGAAAGCCCAAAAAAAGACTTCAAAATCCACGAGCAAAGAAAAAGAAGAAGTAGACTATTATGCGCTCAAAAAGATTCCTGCTTTGGTGATGTGGTACCTCCCCGTCGTCGATCGATTGAGGTGTTTGTTCGCTAATCCTGAGGATGCCAAACTTATGAGCTGGCATGCTTCTGATGAGCACAAAAACGATGGGAAGCTTCGACATCCAGCCGATGGGAAGCAGTGGCAAGATTTCAATGACAACCACCGAGACTTTGCCGATGAACCGAGAAATGTTAGGTTCGCACTGAGTACTGATGGAATGAACCCATTTGCTGAGAGGAGCAGCAAGCATAGCACATGGTCGGTGATCCTCACCATATACAACCTTCCTCCATGGTTGATGCAGAAACAGAAGTACATTTTGCTAACCATCCTTATTTCTGGACCTACACAACCTGGAGTTGACATGGATGTATTTTTGGAGCCCTTAATGGAGGATATGAAAATATTGTGGGAAACGGGTGTTCAAATGTTGGATGAGTATCGTAAAGGTTCATTCACGCTGAGAGCAATTCTTTTTGTTACGATCAACGATTACCCTGCTCTCTTCACATTATCAGGCCAGTTTAAGGGAAAGGTTGGTTGCACAGTATGCATTGATGGAACTGCTTACGTATCCCTTGCTGCATCTAGGAAGATAGTTTACATGAGGCACAGACGCTTTTTATTGGAAGGACACAGGTACCGCATGCGAAAGATGGATAAGTACTTTGACAATAATGGTGAACTACATTCTACTGCTCCATCGGGTAACAATAGAGGTCATAGAGTTTTTGAAATAGTCAGGAATATCAAGTTTGTTTTCGGGAAGAAGACAAAAGACGGAAAAACAAGGAAGGATGTCAAACCAGCTTCGGGGGCTATATTCAAGAAGAAGTCTATTTTCTTCGAGTACTTGCCTTACTGGAAAGAGTTAGATGTGCGGCATGCGATCGATGGTATGCACGTTTAGAAGAACGTGTTTGAAAGCATAATGGGCACCTTGCTAGACATAAAGGGCAAAACAAAAGAAGGGCTCAATTCACGCATGGACTTGGTAGATTTAGGCATAAAAAAGGAACTACATCCCGTTCTTCAAGAAAATGGGAAGTACCATCTCCCAGCAGCAAGCTACAATCTCAATGTAGATGAGAAACATGCGATGTGTGTTTGGCTCAAGAATTTGAAAGTCCCATCCGGATTCTGCTCTAGCATACGGAGTATTGTGTCAATGAAAGACCTGACAATCACCAACTACAACTCACATGATTGCCATGTCATGCTGACTACATTCCTACCTATTGCCATCAGGGCTATAAATCCTTTGTTTTTAAAGATGGCAATCACACGGTTGTGCTACTTTTTCAACAGGATTTCACAAAAGGTAATTGGCCGTGATGAGTTGGCATCTCTTCAGGAATTCGCAGTGGAGACAATATCACAGTTTGAGATGTGTTTCCCTCCATCGTTCTTTGATATTATGGTGCACCTTGTGGTGCACTTGGTGCCACAAATAGAAGCATTGGGTCCTATGTACTTGCATGAAATGTGGACGTATGAGCGTTTCATGTCAATACTGAATGGCTATGTATCAACTCGTGCTCGTCCCGAGGCATCCATGATAGAGGGGTACTGTACCGAAGAGGCCATTGAGTCCGGAGGTCCATTCTGCAATAGTATCCTAAAAGACCAGGTTGCAATAGGTCTGCCTCCGTCACGACACGAGGGTAGACTGTATGGAAGCGGGAGGATGGGACAGAAATCTTTCATCCCACCGGATTACGATATAGTACTTGAGGCACATCAGAGCATCCTACATCAGCTAACGATAATGGAGCCATTTATCCAACAACACATCAATGAGCTTCGCGAGCAAAATCCTGGGCATACGGATGATTGGGTAATGAAGCAACATAAGCAGCGGTTCAACACATGGCTAATGGTGAAGGACATTCCACGTGGAGAAACAATAGAAGAACAAACCATCAAGGGCTTGGCATCTGGACCATCACGCCAGGTCACAACATGGCAAACCTATGACATTAGTGGATTCACATTTTGTACCAAGTCCAAGGACAAAAAGAGCATGTCACAAAACAGTGGTGTTCGATGCGAAGCCATAGATGATGAAACTGGTGAGATTATTACATATTTTGGCTTTATTGAGGACATATGGGAACTAGACTATGGTACATTTCAGATCTCGGTTTTCCGATGTCAATGGGTTGAAGACAAACATGTCACGGTAGACAACTATGGGGTCAGAGTTCTTGATCTAAGTAAGGTAGGTTACAAAGATGACCCATGGATCCTTGCTAATCGTGCTGCACAGGTCTTCTATGCTGAACAGATCATTTCTAACAATGAGAAGAAAAGCACCGACAAACCGAAGCATGTAGTTTTTCCTGGAAAACAACAAGCTATAGGAGTTGATGGTGTATCTGATTTAGAGGATTTTAACCAGTTCAATGACATGTCTCTTTTCATAGACCATCCAACCAAGATAAGGAACGTTGAGCGAAGCATCCCACGCAATTCGATGCCCTGGGTACGCCACGATGGACAAGGCAGAACAATAGCTCCCTAGATTATATAGTTGTCATGTAATTGATTATTGTTAGGACATGTCATGTAATTGATTATTGTTAGCGACAAACCGAAGCATGTAATTTTACACGACTTTCTAGAGAGGAGAGGGAGAGGGAGAGAGAGCTATTGTTGCCAATGCGCTCGGAGCAGGTCCAGCACTTACCGTCTGTGCGGATGCAGCACTTTGCACATCGAGAATGCCCGTTCTTGCACTGATTTTACATAGAGCAGAGCATCATGCTGGAGCCTACCGATCAATATGTACTGTATATATACATGCATGGTAATCTGACTTGCCATGAAAACTTCGGACTGGAAGGGTAGGCAGCAGATGTCACACTCCAGCGCGTCCTTCTCCATGGATAGTGTCACAGTCGCCTCTTCCTCATCCTCCAACCCCGCCTCTTCCTCATCCTCCACCACCACCTTGGCTTTCTTTGGAGTGCCGCCGTCATGGTTTATCACCTAGAACGAGGTAAAATAAAAGCAGGGAGGACTATTCGACTAATATATACATATCAGGCAGTAAGAAACAAGCATCTTCAAAGAACATGTTGTAAAAGAACTTGGAAAGATGTTTACCAGATCTGATACTTGTGAAAGAACTTCACACCAATGGTGATGAGAGACGCGAAGCCATGAGACGACGTAGTATTTAAACACTACAAGAACGGGCATTCTAGTGACAGAGGAGGGAGAGAGAGGGAAGAGAGAGGAGGGAAAGAGGAGAGAGAGAGGAGAGAGAGAGAGGAGAGAGAGGAGAGAGAGAGGAGAGAGAGAGGAGAGAGAGAGGATAGAGAGAGAGAGAGGAGAGAGAGGAGAGAGAGAGGAGAGAGAGATGAGAGAGAGAGAGAGGATAGAGAGAGAGGAGAGAGAGAGGAGAGAGAGGAGAGAGAGAGGAGAGAGAGAGGAGAGAGAGAGGAGAGAGAGAGGATAGAGAGAGAGAGGAGAGAGAGGAGAGAGAGAGGAGAGAGAGAGAGAGGAGAGAGAGAGGGAGAGGGGAGAGAGAGGAGCTAGGGAGAGGAGAGAGAGGAGAGAGAGGATAGAGAGAGAGAGAGGAGCTAGGGAGAGGAGAGAGAGGAGAGAGAGAGGGAGAGATAGAGGAGGGAGAGAGAGGGAAGAGAGAGGAGGGAGAGGGGAGAGAGAGGAGAGAGAGGAGAGAGAGAGGGGAGAGAGAGGGGAGAGAGAGAGAAGTAATATATAAATATATATATTATGTATACTAAATATATATATTTATATATTTAATATGTACAAAAATTTATATACTTAATGTATGAATATACAATAAAAAATAATATACTAAAAACATTTCTACTGGCGGTTGACAATGAAAACCGCCAGTAGAAATCATTTTTACTGGCGGTTGTCGATGAAAACCGCCAGTAGAAATGGCCTCCACAGTCTGTGGATGGCATTTCTACTGGCGGTTCTCTATGACAACCGCCAGTAGAAATGATTTCTACTGGCGGTTTTCATTGTCAACCGCCAGTAGAAATATCTCCTATATAAAGGAGCGCGCGCGGGGCCGAAAAATTTCACTAAGTCTCTGGCGCCCTGTCTTTCCATCTTCCCGCCGTCAGGCTGCCAAAATTTTCGCCCGGCGATTTTCTCCGCCGTGCGCCGCCGTCGTTCACGCCGTCGTCCACGTCATCGTCCCCGCGCCGTAGGTAAGTTCTTCTCTCTCTCTCTCTCTCTCTCCCTTTCTTCGTCTATGATCGCTCGGGCTCGGGCGCCATGCGCGCCGCCGCCGCGCACGCGGGCGCACGCCGCCGCCGCCGCCGCGCGGCTAAACCCTAAGGCTACAAAGAGTGAGAGAGTGAGAGGGAAGAGAGAGGAGGAAGAGGGAAGAGAGGGAGACCCCTGCGCGCGTCTCTGCAGAGAGAGAGAGAGAGGAGGGCGCACGCGCCGCCGCCGCCGAGAGGGAGGTAGAGAGAGGAAGGAGAGGGAGAGGGAAGAGAGAGGAGGGAGAGGGAGAGAGATAGAGGGAGGGAGAGGAGGGTGAGAGAGAGAGAGGAGGGAGAGGAGAGAGATAGAGAGAGGGAGAGAGATAGAGGGAGAGGAGATAGATGACCCATGGATCCTTGCTAATCGTGCTGAACAGGTCTTCTATGCTGAACAGATCATTTCTAACAATGAGAAGAAAAGCACCGACAAACCGAAGCATGTAGTTTTTCCTGGAAAACAACAAGCTATAGGAGTTGATGGTGTATCTGATTTAGAGGATTTTAACCAGTTCAATGACATGTCTCTTTTCATAGACCATCCAACCAAGATAAGGAACGTTGAGCGAAGCATCCCACGCAATTCGATGCCCTGGGTACGCCACGATGGACAAGGCAGAACAATAGCTCCCTAGATTATATAGTTGTCATGTAATTGATTATTGTTAGGACATGTCATGTAATTGATTATTGTTAGCGACAAACCGAAGCATGTAATTTTACACGACTTTCTAGAGAGGAGAGGGAGAGGGAGAGAGAGCTATTGTTGCCAATGCGCTCGGAGCAGGTCCAGCACTTACCGTCTGTGCGGATGCAGCACTTTGCACATCGAGAATGCCCGTTCTTGCACTGATTTTACACAGAGCAGAGCATCATGCTGGAGCCTACCGATCAATATGTACTGTATATATACATGCATGGTAATCTGACTTGCCATGAAAACTTCGGACTGGAAGGGTAGGCAGCAGATGTCACACTCCAGCGCGTCCTTCTCCATGGATAGTGTCACAGTCGCCTCTTCCTCATCCTCCAACCCCGCCTCTTCCTCATCCTCCACCACCACCTTGGCTTTCTTTGGAGTGCCGCCGTCATGGTTTATCACCTAGAACGAGGTAAAATAAAAGCAGGGAGGACTATTCGACTAATATATACATATCAGGCAGTAAGAAACAAGCATCTTCAAAGAACATGTTGTAAAAGAACTTGGAAAGATGTTTACCAGATCTGATACTTGTGAAAGAACTTCACACCAATGGTGATGAGAGACGCGAAGCCATGAGACGACGTAGTATTTAAACACTACAAGAACGGGCATTCTAGTGACAGAGGAGGGAGAGAGAGGGAAGAGAGAGGAGGGAAAGAGGAGAGAGAGAGGAGAGAGAGAGAGGAGAGAGAGGAGAGAGAGAGGAGAGAGAGAGGAGAGAGAGAGGATAGAGAGAGAGAGGAGAGAGAGGAGAGAGAGAGGAGAGAGAGATGAGAGAGAGAGAGAGGATAGAGAGAGAGGAGAGAGAGAGGAGAGAGAGGAGAGAGAGAGGAGAGAGAGAGGAGAGAGAGAGGAGAGAGAGAGGATAGAGAGAGAGAGGAGAGAGAGGAGAGAGAGAGGAGAGAGAGAGAGAGGAGAGAGAGAGGGAGAGGGGAGAGAGAGGAGCTAGGGAGAGGAGAGAGAGGAGAGAGAGGATAGAGAGAGAGAGAGGAGCTAGGGAGAGGAGAGAGAGGAGAGAGAGAGGGAGAGATAGAGGAGGGAGAGAGAGGGAAGAGAGAGGAGGGAGAGGGGAGAGAGAGGAGAGAGAGGAGAGAGAGAGGGGAGAGAGAGGGGAGAGAGAGAGAAGTAATATATAAATATATATATTATGTATACTAAATATATATATTTATATATTTAATATGTACAAAAATTTATATACTTAATGTATGAATATACAATAAAAAATAATATACTAAAAACATTTCTACTGGCGGTTGACAATGAAAACCGCCAGTAGAAATCATTTTTACTGGCGGTTGTCGATGAAAACCGCCAGTAGAAATGGCCTCCACAGTCTGTGGATGGCATTTCTACTGGCGGTTCTCTATGACAACCGCCAGTAGAAATGATTTCTACTGGCGGTTTTCATTGTCAACCGCCAGTAGAAATATCTCCTATATAAAGGAGCGCGCGCGGGGCCGAAAAATTTCACTAAGTCTCTGGCGCCCTGTCTTTCCATCTTCCCGCCGTCAGGCTGCCAAAATTTTCGCCCGGCGATTTTCTCCGCCGTGCGCCGCCGTCGTTCACGCCGTCGTCCACGTCATCGTCCCCGCGCCGTAGGTAAGTTCTTCTCTCTCTCTCTCTCTCCCTTTCTTCGTCTATGATCGCTCGGGCTCGGGCGCCATGCGCGCCGCCGCCGCGCACGCGGGCGCACGCCGCCGCCGCCGCCGCGCGGCTAAACCCTAAGGCTACGAAGAGTGAGAGAGTGAGAGGGAAGAGAGAGGAGGAAGAGGGAAGAGAGGGAGACCCCTGCGCGCGTCTCTGCAGAGAGAGAGAGAGAGGAGGGCGCACGCGCCGCCGCCGCCGAGAGGGAGGTAGAGAGAGGAAGGAGAGGGAGAGGGAAGAGAGAGGAGGGAGAGGGAGAGAGATAGAGGGAGGGAGAGGAGGGTGAGAGAGAGAGAGGAGGGAGAGGAGAGAGATAGAGAGAGGGAGAGAGATAGAGGGAGAGGAGATTGATAGAGGGAGGGAGAGGAGGGTGAGAGAGAGAGAGAGGAGGGAGAGGAGAGAGATAGAGAGAGGGAGAGAGATAGAGGGAGAGGAGATAGATAGAGGGAGGGAGAGGAGGGTGAGAGAGAGAGAGGAGGGAGAGGAGAGAGATAGAGAGAGGAGAGGAGATGAGAGTATTCATACAATACTTATTTTTATTCATATGTGTGTTCATATGTGTTCAAATGTATGTGTTCAATATATATATGTGTTCATATGTGTTCAAATGTATGTGTTCAATATATATGTGTGTTCATATGTGTTCAAATGTATGTGTTCAATATATATATGTGTGTTCATATGTGTTCAAATGTATGTTGAATATATACATTGTAATTTTATCCGTCACAACTCGATAATATACGTATCCGATCCGATCCGAATTCGATCTGAACTCGATAATTTCCGTACGACTCTCCCTCTCTCCCTCTCTATACGTCCTATGCGACTCTCCCTCTCTCCCTCTCCTCGTCCTATACGACTCTCCCTCTCTCCTTCTCTATACGTAACTCGATAATATCCATACGATTCTCCCTCTCTCCCTCTTTATACGTTCTATGCGACTCTCTCCCCGTCCTACACGATACTATACGACTATACGATACTATATGGTTACGGTTTAGGGTTAGGGTTATGGTTAAGGGTTAGGGTTAGGGTTAGGGTTAGGGTTAAGGGTTAGGGTTTAGGGTTAGGGTTAGGGTTAGGGTTAGGGTTAAGGGTTCGGGTTTTGGGTTAAGGGTTCGGGTTTTGGGTTAGGGTTAGGGTTAAGGGTTATAGTTAGGGTTAGGGTTAGGGTTTAGGGTTAAGGGTTCGGGTTTTGGGTTAAGGGTTCGGGTTTTGGGTTAGGGTTAGGGTTAAGGGTTTAGGGTTAGGATTAAGGGTTATAGTTAGGGTTAGGGTTAGGGTTAAGGGTTAGGGTTTAGGGTTAGGGTTAGGGTTAGGGTTAAGGGTTCGGGTTTTGGGTTAAGGGTTCGGGTTTTGGGTTAGGGTTAGGGTTAAGGGTTATAGTTAGGGTTAGGGTTAGGGTTTAGGGTTCGGGTTTTGGGTTAAGGGTTCGGGTTTTGGGTTAGGGTTAGGGTTAAGGGTTTAGGGTTAGGATTAAGGGTTATAGTTAGTGTTAGGGTTAGGGTTAAGGGTTAGGGTTTAGGGTTAGGGTTAGGGTTAGGGTTAAGGGTTCGGGTTTTGGGTTAAGGGTTCGGGTTTTGGGTTAGGGTTAGGATTAAGGTTTTAGGGTTAGGGTTTAGGGTTAGGGTTAGGGTTAAGGGTTTAGTGCCTGAGGATGTATTTAATTATACTATTTGTTAATATGAATTTAATTATTGCTTACGTTAATATGTGTTAATATGTATTTAATTATTGCTTATGTATTTGTATATATATAGCTCAATGAGTTCTCCGATCAAGGACCAAGATTTAGTGCCCGAGCACATGGACAAGAGTGTTGCTCAAGAACAATCCAGCAGTGAAGGATATGAAACGCCTAGCGACCCTTTTCCTACCACTAGCATAGATAGGGCCGCTCTCCGTGAGTTGCAACGTGACCCTACTTATGATCCACAAGAAGCTGAGGTAAAAGTACGCATCTTTAGCTTCGTATGTGTACCCTACTGATTTCACATGCACGATCTCTTGTGCATTTTATTACATGAATAGGAGGTCGTGTCTGAATTTCGTGCGATACTCGAAGAAGCCGTGGCACGAAACGAAGACGTACCGGAGCCGACCCAAGACGCACCGGAACAGACCAAGACAACAACCGAGACGTCAAGGAAAAGGAAGCAGAGCGATCGAAAAAGAGGTGACAGGGGGCTGAACAAGTTTCCCGACAAAACATACATAATCTCAGACGTGAGCCCGAAAGGTCAGCCCCTAGCTCCAGAAGAGGCACTACCTAAGTTCCGGAATGCACTTGGGTTTTTAGTTAGAGATAATCTTGACATAACAATACGACAGTGGAGAGATGTGTCAGATGATGTCAAAATCAAATATGGAATAAGCTATTAATGAGGTTCGTTCTGCCTCGGGGTTCAGAAGAACTCGTGAAGGAATACACGATGAAGCAGCTTGCAATCAATTTCCGAAACTGGAGGTCTGAGATGAACACAAAGTTTGCAAAGAAAGGTCTGGACCCAACCAAAAAATATAAAATCTCAGCAGGTCAGTGGGCAGTATTTCTAGAGCAGAGGAGCAGCCCTGATTTCATATCTCTAAGTGAGGCAAATTCGGAACTATCAAAGAAGAACAAGTACCGCCACCACCTAGGCACAGGTGGTTACAAGCGTCAGGTTCCTAAATGGAGACAAGAAGACGCCGAGAAGAAGGCCGCAGGGTTGCCGACGCTGTCCGAGCAACTTGGTGAAAGGGCGGCAAATTGGCTCCGTGCTAGAAAACCAAGGGAAACCGAGACCGGTGTATCTTTTGATGATCCCATTGTCGAAGAAGCGGCAAAAAACATATATACAATGGCAGCTAAGCAGAGCCAAGGAACTTTTAAGCCACAAAGGGAAAGAGACATCCTAACGGCTGGTCTCGGTAACCCTGAGCATCCTGGCCGTGTACGAGGAATCTCGTCTAAGGAAGGATGGAAGGAAGGATTCGGACAACAGTGGGAAAGTCTGTACCGGAAACGTGATCGATACAAGGAAGAGATGGTGGATTATTTTAAGGAGGAGGCCAAGAAAGAGTTCAAAGCCATGATGTCTCAAATGCTATCGAATCCTCCTCCAGAATTGATGCAACAGTTGGCGAGTGTGATGTCTGTTCAACAGATGACCACTCCACAAATACAAATAATTCCAGCAGCTCAACCGCCGGCTTCCACAGATTGTACGACATTACCAAGCTCTGTTGCTTCAACGGGAAATAAGGACCGTTATCCAGTTGATGACATCGCAAGGCCTGTGGCGTGCACACTGGTTATAAGATATGGTATTAACAATAAACGTACAAAGAAAGTAGCCACAGGCCTTGCGATCCCAGGACGTAAGTTCCATGGAAACGATATTCCAGATGATTATTGCAAAGTAGAAGTGACGTCGGTCGTCCAAGGATCCGAGGACGACATGCTAGACATCCCTGGGCCCGAAGGTATCGAGAAACTTGGACAAGCTATCAATAATTTTATCCTTTGGCCTCGAAGGGATGTCGATTTGCTTGATTGGTCGAATTCGTCGCAGGCGTCGCAGGCCCAACCGTCTCCGCCTTCTCAAATTTTTGCTCCTATTGTACATCCATCATCCTCACCTCCTCAAACTTCACATGCTGCTCCTCATCCTTTTTCTGACCCACCGTCTCCGCCACAAGCATCACCATTCAGGGCTCCACCACCTTCTCCTCCCCATCCTCTTGGTGACCCACTGTCTACGCCACCATCAAGGGATCCACCTTCTCCACAACCATCAAAGGATCCAAGGCCATCAAAGAAGTCTAAACTTCCTATTCCAAAATTGGTGTCCCCGTATCAGAAAAAGAAGAGTAAAGCTACTACTGCTGGCACAGCTCGGTTTTTGAAAGGGATTGGACGGAGCCTCACGTCACAAACTGTTGATTTGGCCAAGCACGAGGAGTCTGCAAAAAAGGCTGAGGCAATGGCCGCAAAGATAAAGAAGCCAACTAAGGCAGATTACAAAAACGTGCCTAAAAAATATGTGCTGGGCAGACCTCTGCTACCTCTTGAGAAACTAAGAAAGGTCCCGGCTGGTGTTAAAAGGTTGCATGACTGGTACATGCGGGCATCATCGGTTGGCATCGACACCATCAGTGTTCATATACCAGACCATGCTTTTATTGGTTCGGACCAAAAGGCCGTTGTTACATTCGAGGACATGTGGTTAATGATGAACCTTCAGAGACTCGACGTGCAACTTGTAACGATGTTTGCATTGTAAGTGTCGCTCATACTTCCACATATGTGTGTTATTATCAGTGAGCTGTATAAAATTTCAATATCTGACATGCACGTGTGACTTGCAGAATGCAACATGATCAGCAGGAGATCCTTTACGGTACCAAGCCCAATGCTAGTGCCAGTAAAAGGGTTGGGTATCTCAACCCAATACTTATATCCGAGGAAAGCCACACTTTTAGAATCGGGAAAGACAACGATGAATTACGGGGAAAGACGGACGAAGAAGTTGAGAAGCGTATAAAGGATATGAAGAAGGATTTTGAAGCTCGATACGCCACCTATATAGGACATGCAATGCTTCAATTTCAAGACAGGGAAGCCATAATGGCCCCGTACAACTTTAAGTAAGTGTGATTTTGTATAAATAAAATTAATAATTTCAATACACATGCATCACAGATTTGATTCGTACAGGGACCACTGGATATGCTTCCTCATTTATCCTAAAGTTGGAAAGGTGCTAGTGCTCGACTCCTTAAACTTCGACCCTTCGACATATGCAGAATTCCTCAGCATCTTAGAGCTGTAAGCCTTTTCTATGCATGCATACTTTTATCGATTAAAATTTGAGAATAACATGGTGATTCTATTTGAGATCACAGGGCTTATAGATTCTATAAGATGAGAGGTGGAAAGTACGACCTGTCGAAAAAAGGCGTGCCACTAGACATCCATCATCACTGGCCGGTAAGTATGTGATTTTATGAATACATATCATACACAATGTTGCAACTAAATAACCAATCTCCCGTTATGTAGTGCCACAAGCAACCACAAGGATCGGTCCTATGTGGATTCTATGCGTGCGAGTTCATGAGAGTGAACGGACGATACATCACGAACCCTGACAAGGTATTATTAGTAATAGTCAAGTATGTATTTATGTCATTAAAGATGCAAATGTGTTATTATTGAGTATAAATAGATGATGTTTATAAAATTCCTTTACAGCAATTTCAACGAGGAAACCCGGAGAACTTGACCGAAGCTGCATTGTATGGCATAATCGAGGACCTCTGCACATTCATATTGAAAGAGGTCATACCCGCAGAAGGAAAATATCACGATGCTTCCGGGACATTAGCTTTGCCAGAGTTTAGAATACTAACAGAAATTAGTAGATTATCTCTTAGCCGAGATAGTTATTAGAGCTTAGGTGAAAACTTATGATGTATAGAATGCATGAAGCATATATGGTTGTAAACAGAATACTTTGATGTATATAAATGTATGATAGAATTTAATTTTATGTTGCTTTCAATATCAATATAGATCTCTATATATATATGTTTGTGTGTGTGTAAATAAATATATATATAATTCAGTATTGTTTGAAATTTTGAAAAAAGGCGGGAAAACTTCCACTGGCGGCTAAATAAAGAAAACCGCCAGTGAAAAGTGCATTTCCACTGGCGGTTTGCTTTATAAAACCGCCAGTGGAAATGCATTTTCACTGGCGGTTTTCTTTATTCAGCCGCCAGTGGAAATGCACTTTTCACTGGCGGTTCCAAAATAACCGCCAGTGGAAATGCTGATTTCCACTGACCCCTAGCACTGGCGGTACTGAAAAACGCCAGTGTAAATAGGTTTAGAACCGCCACTATAGAGCTTCTGTGTACTAGTGATTTGGATCGTGTATTTATCTCAATCTATATGTGTTGGAGCAGTTTGATGTAAGATTTAAACTCGAAGCTATATCAAAATCACTTCAGCGTATATGAATTTATAGACAAATACATGGGCATGCACATCCAAACCAGCTCTGAGTACGAACGAAGATAGGGGGGGACTCCGGACTCCAGATGATGAACTCATGCATGCATGAGAGGGAAACTCTAAATCGTTAAACTAAGGTCCAAGTCCAAGGACGGGCCGGACAGCCGCCTCTTTTTGATCGGCAAGGGGCTCTGCACCTCTTCTTCCTCCTCTCCCCACCTCGTCGCAGCATTGGCCGTCGCCGGCATCAAATTCAGATCGAAACCCTTGACGGTCGACCTGTCATGATATCATATGTAGAGTCTGTGATAAAAAATTTAGAATGTTTGGAGAAAGTTGTGAGACACTATGTGTAGAAACCTAAGAGAACCACACATGAAATCATAGAGTTTCAATGTGGATCTCTTAGGTTTGTACACATAGTGCGTTACAGCTTTCTCGAAACTTTTTCAAATTTTTATCACAGTCTCTACATATGATATCATGACACGTGGACAGGGTTCATGATTTTCTGACTTTATTTCTGTTTTATACAATTTTTAAACACCTGGATGGCAAGTTTACGGTCATGTTGAGTGAGCATGGTGCTCGAAGTTTCCGGTTCGCTCCTGAAATCGGTCGTAACTTGTGCTATGTAGCATGGATATCATTTTTGCATTCACGGTTTTCCAAGTTTCGAGTGACCTGCAGTTCAAATCTGAATTTTCCGAAGAAATTCAAATAAACAAACTAAATGTACTAGCTATAGAAAAAACTGTTATAATTGTCCCAAAATGGTACATGTAGGTCTACATAGTGTAGAAACATACCACAAAAATTTTGGTGACCAAAATAAAAAAAATAAAAATATGCTTTGCCGAGTGTCTACAGAGGACACTCGGCAAAAACTATGTTTGCCGAGTGCCAGATATTTGACACTCGGCAAAGACTGACGGCCGTCAGTTGTAGACGGCCGCTAACGGCCCTTTGCCGAGAGCCATGTTTGCCGAGTGCTTGACCCTCGGCAAAGAAGTCTTTGCCGAGTGCTCGGCTGTGCCGAGTGTCCTACACTCGGTAAACTAGCTCTTTACCGAGCGCAGGACGTTGCCGAGTGCGGCACTCGGCAAAGCCTGCTTTGTCGAGTGCCCGATAAAAAGCACTCGGCAAAGCCACCGGCACTTGGCAAAGGCGCGAATTCCGGTAGTGTAAAGGCGTAAAGCATGCTTGAGTTTTGATAGATCGTGTTACTATTAAGACGCCGAGAAAGAATCATAGGCGGGCACCGCACCACCACCAAGGTGTCTCGCGGAGCCACAGGGCTTCAGTCCACTTTTGATCGATTGAGGGAAATAGAAATTCTTGATTTTACACAAATAATATCCTTGTTCGTGAATGTAATCATCTTTGGCACTCGAATAATCTATCCACACTTGTGTAAACATTTCAAGATTAATCCACCTTTTTTAATCTCTCCTCCATATTTAATTCGGTAGTGGCTTTATTTCGGTGGTAAGCATGGCTTGCGTAAATGTTATCTTGGGTATTTAAACATTTTAATCAACATGTTTGGTTTATGGTCATCGGTAGAAAAACAACAGATAGTTCTATCCCAAAAAACTTGGTAACTGATTGAGTTGTATCACGGTTATTTTTTTCCCCTCACCTTTAGTTTGTCTTGAAATGTTAGATTTGTACTGGAGGACAAGCTAGCTGGGGTTTATCTAGGTAGCAGGTAAGTGTGAGGTCCTGCACAAAAGAAATTGTAGGTAGGTATCTAGCTAGATTTCTTTTCTGAAGCTGCCAGCCCCAAACACAGACCAAGATAAGAAATGAAGATGGAGCGACAAATAAAATTTAAAACGCAAGAGTCTATTATATTCACTGTGCAAATACAAAATCAAAAGTGGGTTAAGGCCTGATTTGGATCGTGTATTTATCTCAATCTATATGTGTTGGAGCAGTTTGATGTAAAATTTAAACTCAAAGCTATATCAAAATCACTTCAGCGTATATGAATTTATAGACAAATACATGGGCATGCACATCCAAACCAGCTCTGAGTACGAACGAAGATAGGGGGGGACTCCAGATGATGAACTCATGCATGCATGAGAGGGAAACTCTAAATCGTTAAACTAAGGTCCAAGTCCAAGGACGGGCCGGACAGCCGCCTCTTTTTGATCGGCAAGGGGCTCTGCACCTCTTCTTCCTCCTCTCCCCACCTCGTCGCAGCATTGGCCGTCGCCGGCATCAAATTCAGATCGAAACCCTTGACGGTCGACCCGGACCCCGACGCCGACGCGGTGAGCGACACCGAGAGCCCGTCCCAGTAATGGCACCTCTTGTGCCCACCGAGCGCCTGCCCCGTCGCGAAGCACCGATGGCACACCAAGCACCTGTGCCTCCCCTGCCCGCCGCCGCTGCCGGCCGACGAGGTCGTCACCGACGACGACGCATGGTGTGCCTCTAGGTGCGTCGGCTTGCGGTGGCTGGCCTTGTGCCCGCCCAGCGCCTGGTGCGACGCGAAGGCCTTGCCACAGACGGAGCACCGGAAGCGGAGCTCGCACTCTTGCGTCGTCCAGCAGGCAGCCGTGCTCGGAGCGTACGACTGCGTCGTCATTCCTCCGCCTCCCGCGGCTGCGAGCGCCATGAGACAGAGGGAGACGCAGTCGTCGTGGGTGGTGGCCATCGACCACGTACGGCGAGAGGCTTGTTGAAAAGCTAATACTACTCTGGTTAGGTGCAAGTTCCTGCTGGTTTAGCAAGTTCGATGAGCTAACGGCATAGTAAGCGTCTGTATATATATACCAAGCTAGGTGCAAGTGGTGTTTTTTATATGATGTACGACCGAGGAATGGGTGTGGCCGAGAAGGTGGGTCAAATTAGCACGATGCCGAATGTATGATGCATGCATCCGTGCTAGAGTACGTGGATATATATATTAGGGATTTATTTAGGGTGCAATTGGCACACGTGCATGCATGGATTATGGTTATACTTCGTATTGAGCTTATTGGCATTGCATGCTTTTTCATGTGCCATTGGCACACATGCTTTCTTTGTTCTATCATATCGTCATAGGAAATTGCGCATCAGTTTCCTTATATGGTTCTACACCGCACGCCACAAGTTCCAGGTATTAATTAGTATTCTGAAATGCCCTAATTTCTTCTTCATCTTCTCCAATGTGTTAATTGATCGTGGTCGACCATCGGAAATAAGTTATCTATACTAAGTATATTTCCAATCAGTTATATCAGAGAGATATTACTGTCGGAAATTTCACGATTTTTATTGAAAATAACTTATTTCTAACGGTTTGCGGCTTATGTTGGATGTTTGAAGCCGTCAAAAAATTTACCTGCTTCATGTAGTGTGCAGGGGCTTTCTTTGTTATATCATATCGTAATAAGAAATTGCACATCGGCTTTCTTCCATGGTTCCACAATCCACACCAGGGACGGAAAAACGACTTAAAGCCTGCGGTTTTGAGATACCGGTTCGGTCAGGATCGGTTTCCAGCCATTTTTTAAAAAAATTCGTTAGACTAATTTTTTTTCGGAGTATTCTTACATATCTCATATTTGTTTTTAGTTTTTTAAAAATCAATCGTCATTTTCAATAAAAAACAACGAATTTCACCGAAAACACGGGTTTCTCCATGTTTATTTTTTCAAATTTGAAAACATGTGCGCCGAAATTTATCGAGAAACACGTTTCTCTGCCACTGCCAGTAAACCAAAAACCCGTTTTTTAATTTGAAAATGAAAACCAATCGGTTTTTAGCAGTTTCACCAGTTCTTCACAGGTTTAGCATTACCAGTGAATGGTCGGTTTTTAGGGTTAAACGGTTTAGGCCTTGTTTATAACCTCTGGAGCTAATAGTTAGCTGCTAAAATTAATTCCAGAGGTTCCAAACACAACCCAACTAATATCCTAGCTAATTGTTAGCTAACTCACCCCGCTAATAATTAGTTTATTATCTGACTCAACCTAATTAACAATTTGTTAGCTAACTAACTATTAGCTTTAGTGGTTCCAAACAGAATCTTAGTAAACCATGTTCCACAATCCACCACAAGTTCGAGGTATTAAGAATGCCCTAGTTTCTTCCTCATCGTCTCCAAAGTGTTAATTGCTCATCTATTTGGTGACATACATACAAACTGTTAAAAGTATTCCATAACTATAAAAATATTTGGTAATTATATATACAAACGGTTAAATGCTCATCTTTTCTAAAATGTCCTAATTTCTTCTTCTCCATCGTCTCCAAAATGTTAATTGCTCCTCTTTTACATGCCAAGCAGAAGCCGAATAAAGGCTCGTTTTGGTGACCCATTCCTACAAACGGTTAAAATTATCCAACACTACATAGCCAGGTTCATACCTAGAGAAGAACAATGGCAAGGCCTTGAGGTGCCCCAGGTCTATCCCCACTACCGGAAACAGGCTCTTTGCCGAGTGTCTGAACCACTCGGCAAAGCCTGGAAAACACTCGGCGAAGGCTTTGCCGAGGGCGACACTCGACAAATAGAGCTCGGCAAACTGTACATCGACAATGGCTTCTTTGCCGAGTACTTTTTATCGGGCACTCGGTAAAGACTTTACCAAGTGTCATAAAGTACTTGGCAAAGAAAAGTCGCCGCCACGACGGCTGGTAACGAAGACGAAGCCTTTGCCGAGTGTACTGGGTGACACTCGGTAAAGAGTTTCCCTCTTTGTCGAGTGTCCGCAAGACCACTCTCGACAAAGAGGTCGCCAGCGGGCCTAAGGATGGCAACGGGTCGGATTCGGGTCAGGTATAATAAATATCCGCCCATGACCGTACCCGCAGGTATTAGCCATACCCGCGGGTAAAAAATTATACCCGTACCCGTCGGGTATCGGGTACCCGTGTATATATATATAAACAATACAGAAAAATTCCAGAAAGTATAATCATAACCAGCAAAAATTCTAGAAAACTTATGCGTACAGGGAACACTTCAAACAAGTCTTCATAAATTATGCGTCAACACAGGCATACATAACATAATATGGGAACACTTCAAGTCTTCATGATACATGCTCACTTTTTTAGTTTTTAAGGATATCCACGGGTAACCCGCGGGCGACAAAAAATATACGTACCTGACCCGATTTTATCACGAGTCGGGTACGGGCAAGACCTGCAGGTACAAATTCGTACCCGAACCCGACGGGTCGGATATCCGAACCCATGGGTAAAATTGCCATCCCTAAACGGGCCCCTCTGTCAGTACCTTTGCCGAGTGCCGAGGCCACAACACTCGGCAAAGAAGCTTTACCGGTGCCTAGGTGTGCTTTCTTTGCCGAGTGTTATGGCCTATGCACTCAGTAAAGCACCTCTTTGCCGAGTGTTACACTCGGCAAAGTGACCAGTATACTCCTTTATTATTTGTTTTTGCTATTCCATCCAAACAAACAAAAGATATCACATAATCATCACAGATATCACATATACATCATATATCTCACAAAGACCATAAGTGAAACAAGTTCGCACAAAGCATTACCAACATGTTCAAACACAAACATAAGTATCCAACACTCAAGAACATAAGTCTCAAGTATCTCACAAAGCATTACCAACATTAAACAAGTTCAGACCGGGTTATCTCACAAAGTATTAACAACACTAAAAAAGATAATATCTCATTAAGGGCTTGTTCGTTTTGGTGATAATCCACATGTATTGGGTGGGATTGAGCCGGTTTAAATCCATAACAAGTCAAAATCCACCCCAATTCCACCTAATACACTCCAATACACATGTAATATCAATAACCGAACAAGGCCTAAGGTGGGTGGCTGGACTGGTGCGGCGATAGGCTGGGCAATCCATGAGGGTTGTTGGATGCCCCCCTAGATTGTCCCTACACAGAGAAGAGATTGCATGTGTTACACTAGATGAATATCTATCATGGAGAACTAGAATTTTGATACTCACAGGAGTATGGAACTGAGCAGAGTCAACTGGAGGGAACAACGGAGGTGGTGGAGCGAAACCATGTGTGGCGCCAAGGCTCTGCATGTACTGGAACGTCTCTGCCATCATCTGATGATCTGCCAAGCGGGCCTCACGTTCCGCCTCCCGCTCTGCTATCATCCTCGCCTCCATCTCCTGACGTTTTCTCCTCTCTTCTTCTAGCTAGGTCTATAATATTCTAAGCCAATGTTATAATAACTCAAAGAGAAGGTATATAACTCAAAGAATGGGTGTGGCCGAGAAGGTGGGTCAAATTAGCACGATGCCGAATGTATGATGCATGCATCCGTGCTAGAGTGGATATATATTAGTGATTTATTAATTTACGGTGCAATTGGCACACGTGTGCATGCATGGATTATAGTTATACTTCGTATTGAGCTTATTGGCATTGCATGCTTTTTTCATGTGCCATTGGCACACATGCTTTCTTTGTTCTATCATATCGTCATAGGAAATTGCGCATCAGTTTCCTTATATGGTTCTACACCGCACGCCACAAGTTCCAGGTATTAATTAGTATTCTGAAATGCCCTAATTTCTTCTTCGTCTTCTCTCCAATGTGTTAATTGATCGTGGTTGATCTGTAATAAGTAATTAAGTATTTCCAATCAGTTATATCAGAGAGATGATTACTGTCGTAAATTTCACTACTTCCATCCAAAACAACTTATTTCTGACAGTTTGCGGCATGTTGGATGTTTGAAGTCGTAAAAAAAAACTTACCTGCTTCGTGTAGTGTGCACGGGCTTTCTTTGTTATATCATATCGTGCAGTGATAAGATATTGCATATCGGCTTTCCTCCATGGTTCCACACCAGGGATGGAAAAACAACTCAAAACCTGTGGTTTTAAGATACCGGTTCGATCTGGGATCGGTTTCCCAGCCAATTATTTTTAAAGTTCGTTAGAAATTTTATTTTTTAAAAATAATATATATATATATATAAACCAGAAAAACTAATAGACTAAATGTTTTTATGAGTATTCTTACATATCTCATATTTATTTTTAGGTTTTTTTTAAAATCAATTATCATTTTTCAATAAAAACAATGAATTTCACCGAAAACACAGTTTCTTTTCAAATCTGAAAACATCCGCGCCAAAATTTATCGAGAAACAGAGAAAATCGATCAAGAAACGCGGTTTTTTGGCTAGTAAACCTAAACCTGGTTTTTATTTATTTGAAAATAAACGCCGGTCCTTCGCAGGTTTAGCATTACCGGTGAATTGTTGTTTTTTAGGGTTAAACGATTTAGGCCTTGTTTGTAACGTCTGGAGCAAATAATTAACAGCTAAAATTAATTTCAGAAATTCCAAACACATCCAATTAATACCCTAGCTAATTGATAGCTAACTTCTTCTAAAATGCTCATCTTTTCTAAAATGCCCTAATTTCTACTTCTCCATCGTCTCCAAAGTGTTAATTACTCCTCTTTTACATGCCAAGCAGAAGCCGAATAAAGGCTCTTTTTGGTGACCCATTCCCACAAACGGTTAAAAATATCCAACACTACATAGCCAGGTTGATACCTAGAGAAGAACAATGGCAAGGCCTTGAGATGCCCCAGGTCTATCCCGACACGGGCTATAGCAGTTATGCTATCTCTCATGGAAACAAGCAATCCACTTGGGGCCCTATAGGTATAGATGGCTAAATGGGTCGTGCCTAACGGGCCGGCCCGAAGCACGGCCCGTTTAATAGTGTCGGGCCTGGCCCGGCACGAGAACCTATGGATGGTACCTGTGCTCCATATTCAACAATGTCCCATATGCTTGTGTGGAGTGAGGTTAGGTGATATTTCATCATTTCACTCCACCTACTATAATCTTCACCATTAAAAGCCGGTGGTTTGCCTAATGGGACAGAAAGTAAAGGTGTATGTTTAGAAATGCGAGGGTAGCGTAGGAGGATCTTACTAAACTTCTTGCACTCATGGCGCTTAGAAGTGACGGACGGCGTGTCAGAGCCGGACGTGGAAGGCGACGAAGAATCGGTCTCGTAGTAGACCACTTTCTTCATTTCCTTCTTCTAGTCGCCACTCCGGTGCGACTTGACGCGGGGAGGTGATTCCTCCCTCTTCTTGTTGCCAGACTCTCTCGATGGAGCTTTTCCGTGGCTTGTGGCGGGCTTCTCGCCGGTCACCATCTCCTTCTTGGCGTGAGCTCTCGACATCACTTCGAGCGGTTAGGCTCTAATGAAGTACCGGGCTCCGATACCAATTGAAAGTCGCCTAGAGGGGGGTGAATAGGCAAATCTAAAATTTATGAACTTTAAGCACCACTACACGCCGGGGTTAGCGTTAGAAATATAATCGAGTCCGAAAGAGAGGGCGAAAAAAATCACAAGCAAATGAAGAGTGTGACACGGTGATTTGTTTTACCGAGGTTCGGTTCTTGCAAACCTACTCCCCGTTGAGGTGGTCACAAAGACCGGGTCTCTTTCAACCCTTTCCCTCTCTCAAATGGTCACTTAGACCGAGTGAGCTTTTCTCTTCAATCAATTGGGACACTTAGTCCCCACAAGGACCACCACACAATTGGTGTCTCTTGCTTTGATTACAAATGTCTTGGGAACAAGAAATGGAAGAAGAAAAACGAACCAAGCGCAAGAGCTCAAAGAACACGGGCAAAACTCTCTCTCTTCTAGTCACTAATTGCTTTGAGTGGAATTGGGACTTGGAGAGGCTTTAATTCAATCTAATTGTGTCTTGTATTGAATGCACTAGCTCTTGTATTGAATGTGTTGGCTGAAAACTTGGATACCTTAAAGTGTGGTGGTTGGGAGGTATTTATAGCACCAACCACCAAAGTGGCCGTTGGGAAGACTGCTGTCGATGGGCGCACCGGACAGTCCGGTGCGCCAGCCACGTCACCCAACCGTTAGGGTTCGACCGTTCACTAGTACACAGAAGCTCTATAGTGGCGGTTGTAAACCTATTTACACAGGCGTTTTTCAGTACCGCCAGTGCTAGGGGTCAGTGGAAATCAGCATTTCCACTGGCGGTTATTTTGGAACCGCCAGTGAAAAGTGCATTTTCACTGGCGGTTTTCTTAAGGAACCGCCAGTGAAAAGTGCATTTCCACTGGCGGCTGAATAAAGAAAACCGCCAGTGAAAATGCATTTCCACTGGCGGTTTTATAAAGCAAACCGCCAGTGGAAATGCACTTTTCACTGGCGGTTTTCTTTATTTAGCCGCCAGTGGAAGTTTTCCCGCCTTTTTTCAAAATTTCAAACAATACTGAATTATATATATATTTATTTACACACACACAAACATATATATATATATATATAGATCTATATTGATATTGAAAGCAACATGAAATTAAATTCTATCATACATTTATATACATCAAAGTATTCTGTTTACAACCATATATGCTTCATGCATTCTATACATCATAAGTTTTCACCTAAGCTCTAATAACTATCTCGGCTAAGAGATAATCTACTAATTTCTGTTAGTATTCTAAACTCTGGCAAAGCTAATGTTCCGGAAGCATCGTGATATTTTCCTTCTGCGGGAATGACCTCTTTCAATATGAATGTGCAGAGGTCCTCGACTATGCCATACAATGCAGCTTCGGTCAAGTTCTCCGGGTTTCCTCGTTGAAATTGCTGTAAAGGAATTTTATAAACATCATCTATTTATACTCAATAATAACACATTTGCATCTTTAATGACATAAATACATACTTGACTATTACTAATAATACCTTGTCAGGGTTCGTGATGTATCGTCCGTTCACTCTCATGAACTCGCACGCATAGAATCCACATAGGACCGATCCTTGTGGTTGCTTGTGGCACTACATAACGGGAGATTGGTTATTTAGTTGCAACATTGTGTATGATATGTATTCATAAAATCACATACTTACCGGCCAGTGATGATGGATGTCTAGTGGCATGCCTTTTTTCGACAGGTCGTACTTTCCACCTCTCATCTTATAGAATCTATAAGCCCTGTGATCTCAAATAGAATCACCATGTTATTCTCAAATTTTAATCGATAAAAGTATGCATGCATAGAAAAGGCTTACAGCTCTAAGATGCTGAGGAATTCTGCATATGTCGAAGGGTCGAAGTTCAAGGAGTCGAGCACCAGCACCTTTCCAACCTTAGGATAAATGAGGAAGCATATCCAGTGGTCCCTGTACGAATCAAATTTGTGATGCATGTGTATTGAAATTATTAATTTTATTTATGCAAAATCACACTTACTTAAAGTTGTACGGGGCCATTATGGCTTCCCTGTCTTGAAATTGAAGCATTGCATGTCCTATGTAGGTGGCGTATCGAGCTTCAAAATCCTTCTTCATATCCTTTATACGCTTCTCAACTTCTTCGTCCGTCTTTCCCCGTAATTCATCGTTGTCTTTCCCGATTCTAAAAGTGTGGCTTTCCTCGGATATAAGTATTGGGTTGAGATACCCAACCCTTTTACTGGCACTAGCATTGGGCTTGGTACCGTAAAGGATCTCCTGCTAATCATGTTGCATTCTGCAAGTCACACGTGCATGTCAGATATTGAAATTTTATACAGCTCACTAATAATAACACACATATGTGGAAGTATGAGCGACACTTACAATGCAAACATCGTTACAAGTTGCACGTCGAGTCTCTGAAGGTTCATCATTAACCACATGTCCTCGAATGTAACAACGACCTTTTGGTCCGAACCAATAAAAGCATGGTCTGGTATATGCACACTGATGGTGTCGATGCCAACCGATGATGCCCGCATGTACCAGTCATGCAACCTTTTAACACCAGCCGGGACCTTTCTTAGTTTCTCAAGAGGTAGCAGAGGTCTGCCCGGCACATATTTTTTAGGCACGTTTTTGTAATCTGCCTTAGTTGGCTTCTTTATCTTTGCGGCCATTGTCTCAGCCTTTTTTGCAGACTCCTCGTGCTTGGCCAAATCAACAGTTTGTGACGTGAGGCTCCGTCCAATCCCTTTCAAAAACCGAGCTGTGCCAGCATTAGTAGCTTTACTCTTCTTTTTCTGATACGGGGACACCAATTTTGGAATAGGAAGTTTAGATTTCTTTGATGGCCTTGGATCCTTTGATGGTTGTGGAGAAGGTGGATCCCTTGATGGTGGCGTAGACAGTGGGTCACCAAGAGGATGGGGAGGAGAAGGTGGTGGAGCCCTGAATGGTGATGCTTGTGGCGGAGACGGTGGGTCAGAAAAAGGATGAGGAGCAGCATGTGAAGTTTGAGGAGGTGATGATGGATGTACAATAGGAACAACAATTTGAGAAGGCGGAGACGGTTGGGCCTGCGACGCCTGCGACGAATTCGACCAATCAAGCAATTCGACATCCCTTCGAGGCCAAAGGATAAAATTCTTGATAGCTTGTCCAAGTTTCTCGATACCTTCGGGCCTAGGGATGTCTAGCATGTCGTCCTCGGATCCTTGGACGACCGTCGTCACTTCTACTTTGCAATAATCATCTGGAATATCGTTTCCATGGAACTTGCGTCCTGGGATCGCAAGGCCTGTGGCTACTTTCTTTGTATGTTTATTGTTAATACCATATCTTATAACCAGTGTGCACACCACAGGCCTTGTGATGTCATCAACTGGATAACGGTCCTTATTTCCCGTTGAAGCAACAGAGCTTGGTAATGTCGTACAATCTGTGGAAGCCGGCGGTTGAGCTGCTGGAATTATTTGTATCTGTGGAGTGGTCATCTGTTGAACAGACATCGCACTCGCCAACTGTTGCATCAATTCTGGAGGAGGATTCGATAGCATTTGAGACATCATGGCTTTGAACTCTTTCTTGGCCTCCTCCTTAAAATAATCCGCCATCTCTTCCTTGTATCGATCACGTTTCCTGTACAGACCTTCCCACTGTGGTCCGAATCCTTCCTTCCATCCTTCCTTAGACGAGATTCCTCGTACACGGCCAGGATGCTCAGGGTTACCGAGACCAGCCGTTAGGATGTCTCTTTCCCTTTGTGGCTTAAAAGTTCCTTGGCTCTGCTTAGCTGTCATTGTATATATGTTTTTTGCCGCTTCTTCGACAATGGGATCATCAAAAGATACACCGGTCTCGGTTTCCCTTGGTTTTCTAGCACGGAGCCAATTTGCCGCCCTTTCACCAAGTTGCTCGGACAGCGTCGGCAACCCTGCGGCCTTCTTCTCGGCGTCTTCTTGTCTCCATTTAGGAACCTGACGCTTGTAACCACCTGTGCCTAGGTGGTGGCGGTACTTGTTCTTCTTTGATAGTTCCGAATTTGCCTCACTTAGAGATATGAAATCAGGGCTGCTCCTCTGCTCTAGAAATACTGCCCACTGACCTGCTGAGATTTTATATTTTTTGGTCGGGTCCAGACCTTTCTTTGCAAACTTTGTGTTCATCTCAGACCTCCAATTTCAGAAATTGATTGCAAGCTGCTTCATCGTGTATTCCTTCACGAGTTCTTCTGAACCCCGAGGCAGAACGAACCTCATTAATAGCTTATTCCATATTTGATTCTTGACATCATCTGACACATCTCTCCACTGTCGTATTGTTATGTCAAGATTATCTCTAACTAAAAACCCAAGTGCATTCCGGAACTTAGGTAGTGCCTCTTCTGGAGCTAGGGGCTGACCTTTCGGGCTCACGTCTGATATTTTGTATGTTTTGTCGGGAAACTTGTTCAGCCCCCTGTCACCTCTTTTTTCGATCGCTCTGCTTCCTTTTCCTTGACGTCTCGGTTGTTGTCTTGGTCTGTTCCGGTGCGTCTTGGGTCGGCTCCGGTACGTCTTCGTTTCGTGCCACGGCTTCTTCGAGTATCGCACGAAATTCAGACACGACCTCCTATTCATGTAATAAAATGCACAAGAGATCATGCATGTGAAATCAGTAGGGTACACATACGAAGCTAAAGATGCGTACTTTTACCTCAGCTTCTCGTGGATCATAAGTAGGGTCACGTTGCAACTCACGGAGAGCGGCCCTATCTATGCTAGTGGTAGGAAAAGGGTCGCTAGGCGTTTCATATCCTTCACTGCTGGATTGTTCTTGAGCAACACTCTTGTCCATGTGCTCGGGCACTAATCCTTGGTCCTTGATCGGAGAACTCATTGAGCTATATATATACAAATACATAAGCAATAATTAAATACATATTAACACATATTAACGTAAGCAATAATTAAATTCATATTAACAAATACCCTAAACCCTTAACCCTAACCCTAACCCTAAACCCTAACCCTAACCCAAAACCCGAACCCTTAACCCTAACCCTAACTATAACCCTTAACTATAACCCTTAACCCTAACCCTTAACTATAACCCTTAACCCTAACCCTTAACCATAACCCTAACCCTAACCCTAACTATAACCCTTAACCCTAACCCTAACCCTAACCCTTAACCCTAACCCTAACCCTTAACCATAACCCTAACCCTAACCCTAACCCTAACCCTAAACCCTAACCATATAGTATCGTATAGTCGTATAGTATCGTGTTACGGATATTATCGAGTTACGTATATTATCGAGTTACGTATAGAGAGGGAGAGAGGGAGAGAGGGAGAGTCGTATAGGACGGGGAGAGAGGGACAGAGGGAGAGTCGCATAGGACGTATAGAGAGGGAGAGAGGGAGAATCGTATGGATATTATCGAGTTACGTATAGAGAGGGAGAGAGGGAGAGTCGTATAGGACGAGGAGAGGGAGAGAGGGAGAGTCGCATAGGACGCATAGAGAGGGAGAGAGGGAGAGTCGTACGGAAAAATTATCGAGTTCAGATCGAATTCGGATCGGATCGGATACGTATATTATCGAGTTGTGACGGATAAAATTACAATGTATATATTCAACCCGATGATTTTTATCGAGTTTAGCTCTTAATTTTTATGTATATATTCAACTAGATGAACACACATATATATATATATATATTAAACACATACATTTGAACACATATGAACACACATATATATATTGAACACATATATTTGAACACATATAAACACACACACACACACATATATATATATATATATATATATATATATATATATATATATATATATATTGAACACATACATTTGAACACATATGAACACACATATGAATAAAAATAAGTATTGTATGAATACTCTCATCTCCTCTCCTCTCTCTCCCTCTCCCTCCTCTCTCTATCTCTCTCCCTCTCCCTCTCTCTATCTCTCTCCTCTCCCTCATCTCTCTCCCTCTCCCTCCCTCTATCTCTCTCCTCTCCCTCTATCTCTCTCCCTCTCTCTATCTCTCTCCTCAACCTCCTCTCTCTCTCTCACCCTCCTCTCCCTCCCTCTATCTCTCTCCCTCTCCCTCTCTCTATCTCTCTCCTCTCCCTCCTCTCCCTCTCCTTCCTCTCTCTTCCTCCCTCTCGGCGGCGGCAGCGCGTGCCCTCCTCTCTCTTCCCTCTCCCTCTCCTTCCTCTCTCTTCCTCCCTCTCGGCGGCGGCAGCGCGTGCCCTCCTCTCTCTTCCCTCTCCCTCTCCTTCCTCTCTCTTCCTCCCTCTCGGTGGCGCGCGGCGCGTGCCCTAGGAACGCGGCGGCGGCGGCTGCCGGCGCGGTAGACGGCGGCGGTACGGAAGAAGAGGGACAGAGGGAGAAACCTGACGGCGGTGCGGGGGCGCGGGGCGGGAATGGCGGCGTGGGGACGGGCGCGGGGACGATCGCCGACGAAATCCTCGGGGTCGAAATCCAGCAGCCTGACGGCGTCTTGAATGTGAACTGGCGCCAGGGACTTGTAAATTTTTCGGCTCCCGCGCGCCACCCTTTGTATAGGCGCCATTTCTACTGGCGGTTGACAACGAGAACTGCCAGTAGAAATGGCTTCCACAGACTGTAGAAGCCATTTCTACTGGCGGTTGACAACGAGAACCGCCAGTAGAAATATTTTCTACTGGCGGTTCTCATAGAGAACCGCCAGTAGAAATGGCTTCTACAGTCTGTGGAAGCCATTTCTACTCGCGGTTCTCTGTGAGAACCGCCAGTAGAAATAGTATTTTATTATTATTAACATAGTTTTTTATATATTGTTTTACTTCACTTTTTATATATTATATTAAGTATACTTTTATATATTGTTTTACTTCACTCTCTCTATCTCTCCCCTCTCCCTCTCCATCCTCTCTCTCCATCCCCTCTCTCTCTCCTCTCTCTCTCCTCTCTCCTCTCTCTCCATCCTCTCTCTCTCCTCTCTCTCCATCCTCTCTCTCTCCTCTCCCTCTCCTCTCTCTCCCCCTCTCCTCTCTCTCTATAAAGTCAATAGAAAGTCATGTAAAATTGTAAATGGTAGCCACGAAAATTGAATGAAGACAATTACATGCTTCGGTTTGTCGCTAACAATAATCAATTACATGACAAGTCCTAACAATAATCAATTACATGACAAGTATATAATCTAGGAAGCTATTGTTCTGCCTTGTCCATCGTGGCGTACCCAGGGCAACGAATTGCGTGGGATGCTTCGCTCAACGTTCCTTATCTTGGTTGGATGGTCTATGAAAAGAGACATGTCGTTGAACTGGTTAAAATTCTCTAAATCAGATACACCATCAACTCCTATAGCTTGTTGTTTTCCAGGAAAAACTACATGCTTCGGTTTGTCGGTGCTTTTCTTCTCATTGTTAGAAATGATCTGTTCAGCATAGAAGACCTGTGCAGCACGATTAGCAAGGATCCATGGGTCATCTTTGTAACCTACCTTACTTAGATCAAGAACTCTGACCCCATAGTTGTCTACCGTGACATGTTTGTCTTCAACCCATTGACATCGGAAAACCGAGATCTGAAATGTACCATAGTCTAGTTCCCATATGTCCTCAATAAAGCCAAAATATGTAATAATCTCACCAGTTTCATCATCTATGACTTCACATCGAACACCACTGTTTTGTGACATGCTCTTTTTGTCCTTGGACTTGGTACAAAATGTGAATCCACTAATGTCATAGGTTTGCCATGTTGTGACCTGGCGTGATGGTCCAGATGCCAAGCCCTTGATGGTTTGTTCTTCTATTGTTTCTCCACGTGGAATGTCCTTCACCATTAGCCATGTGTTGAACCGCTGCTTATGTTGCTTCATTACCCAATCATCCGTATGCCCAGGATTTTGCTCGCGAAGCTCATTGATGTGTTGTTGGATAAATGGCTCCATTATCGTTAGCTGATGTAGGATGCTCTGATGTGCCTCAAGTACTATATCGTAATCCGGTGGGATGAAAGATTTCCGTCCCATCCTCCCGCTTCCATACAGTCTACCCTCGTGTCGTGACGGAGGCAGACCTATTGCAACCTGGTCTTTTAGGATACTATTGCAGAATGGACCTCCGGACTCAATGGCCTCTTCGGTACAGTACCCCTCTATCATGGATGCCTCGGGACGAGCACGGGTTGATACATAGCCATTCAGTATTGACATGAAACGCTCATACGTCTACATTTCATGCAAGTACATAGGACCCAATGCCTCTATTTGTGGCACCAAGTGCACCACAAGGTGCACCATAATATCAAAGAACGATGGAGGGAAACACATCTCAAACTGTGATATTGTCTCCACTGCGAATTCCTGAAGAGATGCCAACTCATCACGGCCAATTACCTTTTGTGAAATCCTGTTGAAAAAGTAGCACAACCGTGTGATTGCCATCTTTAAAAACAAAGGATTTATAGCCCTGATGGCAATAGGTAGGAATGTAGTCAGCATGACATGGCAATCATGTGAGTTGTAGTTGGTGATTGTCAGGTCTTTCATTGACACAATACTCCGTATGCTAGAGCAGAATCCGGATGGGACTTTCAAATTCTTGAGCCAAACACACATCGCATGTTTCTCATCTACATTGAGATTGTAGCTTGCTGCTGGGAGATGGTACTTCCCATTTTCTTGAAGAACGGGATGTAGTTCCTTTTTTATGCCTAAATCTACCAAGTCCATGCGTGAATTGAGCCCTTCTTTTGTTTTGCCCTTTATGTCTAGCAAGGTGCCCATTATGCTTTCAAACACGTTCTTCTGAACGTGCATACCATCGATCGCATGCCGCACATCTAACTCTTTCCAGTAAGGCAAGTACTCGAAGAAAATAGACTTCTTCTTGAATATAGCCCCCGAAGCTGGTTTGACATCCTTCCTTGTTTTTCCGTCTTTTGTCTTCTTCCCGAAAACAAACTTGATATTCCTGACTATTTCAAAAACTCTATGACCTCTATTGTTACCCGATGGAGCAGTAGAATGTAGTTCACCATTATTGTCGAAGTACTTATCCATCTTTCGCATGCGGTACCTGTGTCCTTCCAATAAAAAGCGTCTGTGCCTCATGTAAACTATCTTCCTAGATGCAGCAAGGGATACGTAAGCAGTTCCATCAATGCATACTGTGCAACTAACCTTTCCCTTAAACTGGCCTGATAATGTGAAGAGAGCAGGGTAATCGTTGATCGTAACAAAAAGAATTGCTCTCAGCGTGAATGAACCTTTACGATACTCATCCAACATTTGAACACCCGTTTCCCACAATATTTTCATATCCTCCATTAAGGGCTCCAAAAATACATCCATGTCAACTCCAGGTTGTGTAGGTCCAGAAATAAGGATGGTTAGCAAAATGTACTTCCGTTTCTGCATCAACCATGGAGGAAGGTTGTATATGGTGAGGATCACCGGCCATGTGCTATGCTTGCTGCTCCTCTCAGCAAATGGGTTCATTCCATCAGTACTCAGTGCGAACCTAACATTTCTCGGTTCATCGGCAAAGTCTCGGTGGTTGTCATTGAAATCTTGCCACTGCTTCCCATCGGCTGGATGTCGAAGCTTCCCATCGTTTTTGTGCTCATCAGAAGCATGCCAGCTCATAAGTCTGGCATCCTCAGGATTAGCGAACAAACACCTCAATCGATCGACGACGGGGAGGTACCACATCACCAAAGCAGGAATCTTTTTGAGCGCATAATAGTCTACTTCTTCTTTTTCTTTGCTCGTGGATTTTGAAGTCTTTTTTTGGGCTTTCTTTCGCTTCTTCCCTTTAGACACGGATGCAACACACTCTTCGTCCTCTCGATAGTCTTTATTCGTCTTGTACCTACTTGCACCGCACTTTGGGCAGCTCTCCAAGTCTTTATAATCATCACCTCGATAAAGGATACAGTGATTTCTACACGCGTGGATCTTCTCCACACCCATAGTGAGCGGACTGATTAGTTTCTTTGCATAGTACGTGTTAGCAGGCACATTGTTCTCCTTTGGAAGCATGTCTGCGATAATACTCAAGAACGCATCGAAGCCAGCATCAGACACACCATATTTAGCTTTTAACATCAACAGCTTTAGCACAGACCGGAGCGTCGTGAACTCTTTGGTACAACCCTTAGACTCGTCGTACAAAGGCTCTTCTACTGCCTTCTTCAGGGACTCCATACCTTTCATTAAGAACATCGATTGATCTGTATGACGACGCAACATTGCCTCTAGCAACTCTGCATCTTCCTCATCCATAACACTTGGCAGAACATGAGGTCTATCATGTTCATTTCCTCCAGCGTAACCATGATCAGTAACATTTTGCACTACATGTTCGCTCTGTGGAAGAGGTTGGTGTGTCTCGTGAACGAACTGAAATCTGTCGTCGATGTTCTCAGGGTTTCCAGTCGTATAAGGCGAAGAGCTACCCTCTCCATGCTTTGTCCAAATTGTGTAATCCTTCATAAATCCTCGGCATACCAGATGAGATATGATTTGTTCTGTGTCATTAAATACAGCAGCATTTTTGCAGTCCATGCATGGACAATATATGTGTTTTGTCTTTGTTCTCCAAGCATGGTTCGTAGCGACATCAATAAACCTATGGACCTCGGATATGTATGATGGATCTAGCCTTGATAAGTTATACATCCAGGATGTCCTCTCCATCACCACCTGTAAAAAAGTAACATAAAACACATGGTGAAACCCTATATCCAAAAATGTGGCTAAAATGTGAAACCCTCTCTCTCTCTCCTCTCTCTCTATCCTCTCTCTCTCTCCTCTCTCTCTCCTCTATCTCTCTCTCTCCTCTATCTCTCTCTCTATGGAGGATGAGGCGGGGTTGGAGGATGAGGCGACTGTGACACTATCCATGGAGAAGGACGCGTTGGAGTGCGACATCTGCTGCCTACCCTTCCAGTCCGAAGTTTTCATGGCAAGTCAGATTACCATGCATGTATATATACAGTACATATTGATTGGTAGACTCTAGCATGATGCTCTGCTCTGTGTAAAATCAGTGCAAGAACGGGCATTCTGGATGTGCAAAGTGCTGCATCCGCACGGACGGTAAGTGCTGCACCTGCTCCGAGCGCATTGGCAACAATAGCTCTCTCTCTCCCTCTCCCTCTCCTCTCTAGAAAGTCGTGTAAAATTACATGCTGCACATGGAGGATGAGGAAGAGTCGGGGTTGGAGGATGAGGAAGAGGCGACTGTGACACTATCCATGGAGAAGGACGCGTTGGAGTGCGACATCTGCTGCCTACCCTTCCAGTCCGAAGTTTTCATGGCAAGTCAGATTACCATGCATGTATATATACAGTACATATTGATTGGTAGACTCTAGCATGATGCTCTGCTCTGTGTAAAATCAGTGCAAGAACGGGCATTCTGGATGTGCAAAGTGCTGCATCCGCACGGACGGTAAGTGCTGCACCTGCTCCGAGCGCATTGGCAACAATAGCTCTCTCTCTCCCTCTCCCTCTCCTCTCTAGAAAGTCGTGTAAAATTACATGCTGCACATGGAGGATGAGGAAGAGTCGGGGTTGGAGGATGAGGAAGAGGCGACTGTGACACTATCCATGGAGAAGGATGCGTTGGAGTGCGACATCTGCTGCCTACCCTTCCAGTCCGAAGTTTTCATGGCAAGTCAGATTACCATGCATGTATATATACAGTACATATTGATCGGTAGACTCCAGCATGATGCTCTGCTCTGTGTAAAATCAGTGCAAGAACGGGCATTCTGGATGTGCAAAGTGCTGCATACGCACGGACGGTAAGTGCTGCACCTGCTCCGAGCGCATTGGCAACAATAGCTCTCTCTCCCTCTCCCTCTCCTCTCTAGAAAGTCGTGTAAAATTACATGCTGCACATGGAGGATGAGGAAGAGTCGGGGTTGGAGGATGAGGAAGAGGCGACTGTGACACTATCCATGGAGAAGGACGCGTTGGAGTGCGACATCTGCTGCCTACCCTTCCAGTCCGAAGTTTTCATGGCAAGTCAGATTACCATGCATGTATATATACAGTACATATTGATCGGTAGACTCCAGCATGATGCTCTGCTCTGTGTAAAATCAGTGCAAGAACGGGCATTCTGGATGTGCAAAGTGCTGCATCCGCACGGACGGTAAGTGCTGCACCTGCTCCGAGCGCATTGGCAACAATAGCTCTCTCTCCCTCTCCCTCTCCTCTCTAGAAAGTCGTGTAAAATTACATGCTGCACATGGAGGATGAGGAAGAGTCGGGGTTGGAGGATGAGGAAGAGGCGACTGTGACACTATCCATGGAGAAGGACGCGTTAGAGTGCGACATCTGCTGCCTACCCTTCCAGTCCGAAGTTTTCATGGCAAGTCAGATTACCATGCATGTATATATACAGTACATATTGATCGGTATATATACAAATGTAGTTAGACTACTTTATCTCTTCCAATAAAAGTAGTTAGACTACTTTATCTCTAACACATGGTGAAACCCTATATCCAAAATGTGGCTAAAATGGAGGAAAAATGAACAAAATTTGGCAAAAGAAACATAAGCCAAACTTTCCTAGCAACTAATAAACAAAAAAAATTAATACCCAAACCTATCTTTAACACATGGTGAAAGCCTAGTTTCAAAATGTAGTTAAAATTGAGCAAAAATAAACAATAACTAACAATTGAAACATAATTAAACCAATCTTCCATACAACACATTCACCATTCATTAAGCAACTAAACATGAAAAAGGAGAGGGAATAGACAAAAACTAACCATCTTATGCAACCTCATTTGAGGAAATAGAGAAAATTACCTAGCTATACTCTTCTCTCTCACATGTAAAACCCTAGATCCAAAATGTGGCTAAAATTGAGCAAGAATGAACAAAAATTGACAAAGAAACATAAACCAACCTTTCTTATCCACCTTCTTCCAAGAAATGAAGACCAAAACCTCCCCCCTTATATTTTTGTGAAATCTGGACCTCCAAAATCGCCTCCAATGGAAGCTGGCTGCGAGCATACAGTTCACTGTCGCGGGGAAGAAGAGGGGTATTTATAACAGACAGTTCACTGGCGGTTGGCTTGAAAAACCGCCAGTGGAAACCTATTTCCACTGGCGGTTATCTTAACACAACCGCCAGTGTAAATAGGGTATTTACACTGGCGGTTCTGTTACACCAACCGCCAGTGGAAATACCCTGTTTCCACTGGCGGTTGTGTTAAGATAACCGCCAGTGAAAATGTGTTTCCACTGGCGGTTCCTAAGTCGAGTCCACCTTGTTTTTTTTACTGGCGCGTGATAACTGAAACCGCCAGTGATAATTTATGGGTGCCGCAGGCTATGAGCTCTTTTCTACTAGTGGTTGGAGCTCTGACAAGTGGGGTCACCGAATAGTCCGGTGGTGCACCGGACTGTCCCTGTTCACTATTCGGTGCACCTTCTGGCATCTGCTCTGACTCTGCGCGCGCAGTCTGCGCACTGTAGCATTGTTAGCTGACCGTTGAACTCGACCGTTGCCCTGGCGATCGTTGCTCCGCTTGGCATACCGGACAGTCCGGTGAATTATAGAGGAGTGGCTCCCCAAAAACCCGAAGCTAGCGAGTTGGAGTTGATCCACCCTGGTGCACCGGACACTATCCGGTGGTGCACCGGACAGTCCGGTGCGCCAGACTAGGACAACCTTCGGTTGGTTTTGCTCTTTTCTATTTGAACCCTTTCTTGGACTTTTTATTGGTTTATATTGAACCTTTGGTACCTGTAGAACTTATAATCTAGAGCAAACTAGTTAGTCTAATTATTTGTGTTGGGCAATTCAACCACCAAAATTATTTAGGAAAAGGTTTGACCCTATTTCCCTTTCACTAGGCAAAGCGTGTTTGCAGGCTACCCGCGCTTCTTAGCTTGCCGAGTACTATGGTTATTGCACTCGGCAAAGACCCTCTTTGCTGAGTGCAACACTAGGCAAAATGACCAGAGCCACCCTTTTTATTTATTTTTATATATTCCATCCAAACAGACAGAAAATACATATCAAACACCACATACATATCATCAACATCACATGTAAAGCAACAACAGCACAAATAAGTTTTTATGTACAATGCTTACAAACTAAAGAATTGAGAGAGAAGTTTAATGATTTAATGTAGAGGCCGACTAGGTGGTAACTATTGTTCGTGTCAAACTTGTATGAAACCTTGTCAACTTTTTATCACAGCGTCCACATATGATATCATGACATCTCGACAAGTTTAATGATTTTGTGACTTTGTTTGATTTTTATGCAATTAAAAAACAATTGGACCGTAAGTTTGTGGTCATGTTTCGCGAACATGATGTTTAAAATTTATAGTCTGTTACCGGATAAGGCCTCAAATTATAATAAATAACATGAATATCATATTTCCATCATGCGAATGACTTGCAGTTCAAATTTGAATTATCAAAAGAAATTCAATTAAATGAAATAAATTTAGTAAATATAGCAAAAACTAAAATTACCAAAACTTGACATGTAGTTCTAGGTGCTATAGAAACACATCATAAAAAGTTTGGAAGCAGAAAGAAAAGAAAAAAAATATTTTACCGAGTGTCAAAATAAGACACTAGGTAAAATGTCTCTTTGCCTAGTGTTCTAGTCTGACACTAGGCAAAGAGACCTTCTTTGCCGAGTGTTGAAGTCAGATACTCGGCAAAGTTAACGGTTGGTGGATGGTGTTAGCTGACAACGACAATTTATCAAGTGTTTTTCTTTGCCTAGTGTCTGGCACTAGGCAAACTTCCGATTTGCCGAGCGTTTTTTTTGCCTAGTGTCTGGCACTAGGCAAACTTTCGATTTGCCCAGTGTTTTGCTTTGCCTAGTGGCGGACACTCGGCAAACGACTGATTTACCTAGTGTCTTGCTTTGCCCAGCGTAACACTCGGCAAAGAAGATCTTTGCCTAGTGCCCATGAATTCGCACTCGACAAAATATTTAGCGCTAGGCAAAGTTTGTCTCTCCCGTAGTGGATCAACTTCACACATTCATTATTCATGTGAGAAGACTAGAAGATTTTAGAGATTATTGTGACCTTGCAAGCTTAGCCACAAAAATGGTTCAACTCGAGAGACATTGTTTTTCCATTGGTTTATTGTCTAATTGAGTTGGCATTACTACTACCGGTGGTGACATCATCAGTTGAAAGGGCTTTCTCGACAATGAAGATTATCAAGTCTGAGCTGTGCAAAAAAATGTCTGACTATTAGCTTAATGACTTAATGGTGTGCTATATTGAGCGGGAGATATGCAAAAGATATTGATCTTGATATAATTAAGAAAGCATTTTAGAAAAAAGAAAACTAGGCAAGTACAATTGCCCAGGTCTCCAAAACAAGTAGACGCCATTAGAGCTTATTGTCACTTGGTATGACTCTTGATACAATCATATATTTTGCACCTGCCAAATCATTTTGCATATGTATGGAGTACATTATATTTAATTTAACTTAGTTGTTTATTATTATTGTGTCACTCTGTATATCTGCCATACCTTAATTTTATTCTGTCCTCCACCGCTGCATGTCGGTCTACCAAACGTCCAAACGGAAGAACAAGTAACTGCTCTCCTGGCGAATCTCGGGAGAACGCGCTCTCATAAGGCTTCGTTCGGCCGGGCACGTGAGCCCTCGAAGTAAAGTGCGACCGAGCAGAGCAGAGTAGCCGGGGTGGGACGGAATTGTGAAATGACGGGGGCATCGAGATCTGAATCGCAGCGGCGGAGATCCGAAGCCCAAATTCAGATAGTCTGTTTTGGATTCGCATTGCATCTATAACTAGGATATCCGTATCCGGCATCAAATTACAGAGATACATTACTGTAATCACACCCAGGGATTTAGCGATGATGAGCACCGCTCCCGGTACTCTCCCTCTCACGAAGTTCTCTGTTTACAGAATTCCAAGGTAGCAACTAGAAATGAAAACCGCTCAACACTCTCCAGATCCAGACGCAGCCGGCCTATCTGTCTCGTCCAGCCAATTGTCTGCCTCGCCTAACCCTAACGAAGCTGGCAAAAGGATTAAATATACTCCCCTACTGAGTCTAGTCCGTCCCATACACCGCTCTGTTGGACTTGTATTGTCGTTTGGTCCTTCTCGGTTCTGGGCTCCCAACAGGTCTTGTGACATTCTCTCCCCCTTTTGACACGGCTTGACCCCAAGTCGGAGCGTTGGGGAATTGATGCTTGATGGCGTCTTCATCTTCCCAAGTGGCAAGATCAGCCGGCCAGGAGGACCACTTGATGAGGAGTTGAGGAACTTGAGTGCCCGTACGGTGAAGCATCCTATGCTGCAACACAGATTCTGGATACTGTAAAGCATCTGAAAATGAAGGAAGCTCAGAGCTGACCTGTTCTTGGGGACCCAGCGCTTTCTTCAGCAAGGAAACATGAAAAACAGGATGGATGTGAGAAGAAGCCGGCATGTCGAGCTTATAGGCGACAGATCCCACTTTGGCAATCACTAGATACGGACCAAAGAACTTGAAGGCAAGTTTGTGATTAGCTCTTCTGATCAGAGAGGACTGCACATAAGGTTGGAGTTTCAGGTACACTAGATCACCCACTTCGAAAGAACGTTCAGTCCTATGCTTGTCTGCTTGACGTTTCTGGCGTTGTTGTGCCCGATCACTACCGGAATTTTGCTCTTTGCCGAGTGCCACATTCTTTGCCGAGTGTTTTTTCGGGCACTCGGCAAAGAAGCTCTTTGCCGAGTGCCACGCAAAAAACCCTCGGTAAAAGAAAACACTCGGCGAAGAAACTCTTTACCGAGTGTTTTATTTTTGACACTCGGCAAAGAGTTTCTTTGCCGAGTGTCACAAATACAACACTCGGCAAAGAGCTCTTTGTCGAGTGTTTTTTCTCCAACACTAGGCAAAGATAATTTAAAAATCACATTTTAAAGTAGTAAATTAATTCAAATGAAAAAGTTTTCAACTACAAATTTGTATAACTCATCATGATGTACAATTTATATATTGAACATTTCTTCATATGACAAAATAAAAATAAATTTGTTCATAAAATCTATATCTCTCTCTTAGTTTATGAAACTACGAGAGAGACGTATAGAATTTGTGCATATTGTTAGAACCATCATGTAAGATAAACAAATGATCAAACAACCAAAATAAACTTTGTAGATCTTGAGAAGTTATAGAAGTTTATAGTTGACAACTTTTTCATTTGAAGTCATATTGTCAACGAAAACTACGTCTGAATTTAAAAAATTTAAAATTTGAATTTTGAAAATGACTTCGAAAGAAAAAATCACCAACATGAAAGTTGTAGGTATTGAAGAGTTATGAAACTTTGTAGTTGACAATATTTTGGTTTGAAATCATCTTGTTATGCAAAACTATGTTTGAATTTTGAAATTTGAATTTTTCAAACTATCTCGGATGGAAAAAAACACCAAAATAAAAGTTGTAGGTCTTGAAATGTAATGAAACTTTGTAGTTGACAATTTATTGATTTGAAATCATCTTATCATTGAAAAATTCGTGTGAAGTTTTCAAATTTAAAATTCAAATTTTGTAAACGGTCTCGGATGTAGAAACTATTAAAATAAAACTTGTAGATCTCAAAAAGTTATGCAACTTTATAGTTGATCACATTTTCAAATGAACTCATTTAGTGTCTTAAATAATCAAATTACTCTCGGTTTGTTATATTACATGGGGAATGAAAACACAATATAAACATAATTGGTGTAGTAGTGTAATGGTATAGGAGGGTATGCGCGAGAGAGAGGTTGCGAGTTCGAATCTCGCAATTTACAAAACATATAAATTTGATTCAAAATAATAGTGTCAAATGATAGGACAATGGGTAAGGTAATAGGTAGGGTTGGAGAGTTGTTCCTAGAATTTAAAAAATGTTTTGCTGTTTTTTTTTAATTTTTTCGATTATTAATTTGCCGAGTGTTTTTCTTTGCCGAGTGCTTTTTGACACTCGGCAAAGTCTTTGCCGAGTGTCCGAAAAAATACTCGGCAAAGAACCCTTTGCCGATAAAAAATTTGCCGAGTGTTCTTTGCCGAGTGTTACACTCGGCAAAGGCTTTGTCGAGTGTAAAATAGCCTTTGCCTCGTGTTTTAGACACTCGGCAAAGAACGCGATTCCGGTAGTGGATGGAGCTGTTGTTGCACCAATTGAATCATCACTTTACGTTCCTGAAGCCACGACTGCAAGGAGGGAACCATACAAGTATCACGCAAGTCCATTCCCAACTGGTGAGGAGTATGACCATACAGAACTTCGAAAGGAGTGAGTTGAAGGGAAGAGTGATAACTTGTATTGTACCAATATTCTGCCAGAGCAATCCACTGCTTCCATTTGGTGGGGCAAGCATGAACAAAACATCGAAGATAAGTCTCAAGACATTGGTTGACCCGTTCTGTCTGGCCGTCCGTTTGGGGGTGATAGGCTGTTGACATGCGAAGCTCTGCACCAATCAACCGGAAGAGTTCCTTCCAAAGGGCACTAGTAAAAACTTTATCCCTGTTTGAAATGATAGCTTGTGGGAAGCCATGCAGCTTAAACACATTGTCCATAAATTGTTTGGTCACCATTAGGGCAGTAAAGGGATGACGCATGGGAATAAAATGACTGTATTTGGAGAATTTGTCCACTATCACCATGATGCAGTTGAAGTGATCTGACTGCGGGAGGCCTTCCACAAAGTCCATTGAGATTACCTTCCATGCAGCATCCGGTACAGGAAGAGATTGCAGTAGACCAGGGTATTTGACTCGCTCGGGTTTGGCCTGTTGACAGATCGTGCACTGTTGACACCAATCTTGAATCATCTGTTTCATACCAAACCACCTGAATAGTTGTTTGACTTTGTGGTAGGTGACAGCAAATCCTGAGTGACCCCCGATCGGGGATGTGTGGAAAGTGAGAAAAAATTTCTTAGGGAATTCTGATTGAGCTGGTACCAATACTCATTTTTTGTAGAGAATGAGCCCATCTTTGATGGTGTAAGGACCCGAAGGAGACTGTACTGAGAGTGTCCGAGTGTTGGGAATAGCTTGCAGATAAACTATGAAGCCAATCTGGCTGAACCACAGTCACTGCTAGTAGGTGATCGGATGGTAATCTCGATAGAGCATCAGCTACCTGATTGGTTTGTCCTTGCTTGTAACAGATTTTGTACCTAAGGCCCAGCATCTTGGTCAAGGCTTTCTGTTGCCATGGTGTTGTCAGACGTTGATCATCCAAATGAACTAAGTTGTGATGATCAGTCCGAATAATGAATTCATCACCAATCAGATATGATCGCCACTGATCCACTGCCATAAGGATAGCTAGGCATTCTTTTTCATAAGTGGAAAGACCCCTATGATGAGGCCCCAAGGCTTTGCTGATAAAAGCAATGGGGTGTCCATCTTGGTGTAAAACTGCACCCACTCCTCGTTCACAAGCGTCGATTTCAATCTCAAATGGTTGAGTAAAGTTGGGAAGGGCAAGGACTGGGGCAGTCACAAGAGCTTGTTTGAGCATCTGAAAAGCTTGGTCATGATCGAAATGCCAGATGTAAAGTTCTCCTTTTTTAACAAATTTGTAAGAGGGCAGGATATGATGCCAAAATTTTTTACAAATTTTCTGTAGTAACCAGCTAAACCCAAAAAACTGCGGAGCTCTTTGACATTGGTTGGGGTCGGCCAAGACTGAACTGCAGCAACTTTTTCCAGATCTGTAGCTACTCCCTCTTGACTAATAACATGTCCAAGGTAATATAACTTTGTTTGAGCAAAGGTACACTTCGAAAGCTTGACTTTAAATTGATGTTGCTGCAAAAGGGAAAAGACTGTTCGAACATGCTGTAGGTGAAGGTCCCAAGATTTGCTGAAAATTAAAATGTCATCGATAAAGACGACAACACATTTACGAAGAAGAGGAGACAACACTGAATTCATAGTGAGCTGAAAAGTGGTTGGACCTCCAGTAACTCCATAGGGCATCACTCTATACTCAAAATGTCCATTATGAGTCTGGAAAGCTATTTTAGGTATATCTTTGGGATCCATTTGGATTTGATGGTAACCGGAGCTAAGGTCGAGACTAGTGAACCATACAGCACCTTGTAATTCATCCAAAAGTTCATCGATCACGGGTAACGGGTACTTATTTTTTATGGTGAGAGCATTTAAACGACGATAGTCAACACAGAGCCTCCAATCACCAGTCTTTTTTCGTGCTAGGATAATTGGTGAAGCAAACGGGCTGCAACTCAGTTGAATCATCCCTTTTTGAAGCAATTCTGCTATTTGGCGCTCTATCTCATCTTTCTGTGCTGGATTGTATCTATAAGGTCTCAATCCGAAAGGGGTTGCTCCTGGAACCAATGGAATTGAATGGCAATGTGATCTTGGGGGTGGCAAACCAGTGGGTTGGTCAAACAGGGAGGCAAAATCTTTTATAAGATCCTGAATCTCTTGAGGCAGACTGGTGTTGGCCTGATTTTCAGCTATGTGCTACAATTCAATCGTGCACCAAAGTTCATTCAATCTGTCCAAGTGATACAGCTGGCAAACAGAAATTTGCTCGGGTGTGGAATTATCTGCCAACTGACCATGAAGAACCACTCTTTGTTGATCATGAGTAAAAGCTAACCACTGATCTTGCCAATGAATCTCCATCGGACTATGGGAAGATAACCAGTCCATGCCTAATATGATATCATAGCACTGTAATGGAAGAACCTTAAGGTTAATAGAGAATACGTGACCCGGCAAACTCACTTTGCAATGGGGTATATAATGGGTACAAGCCAGCAATTGTCCACTAGCCACTTTGACTTGAACAGCCTCAGGGAGAGGAATTAATGGAGGACCCAAGGCTGCCAACGGTTGACTGATGAAAGATGAGGAGCTTCCTGAGTCGACCAACATCAGCACTTTCTTAGAGAAAACAGTGGCCATTAACTTAATGGTCTCTAGAGCTTCAGTGCCGTGAACAGCATGAAAGGATAACACCAATAAGTCCTCCGGTGATTGATCTGGACTAACCGGTGAGTTATCCTGTGAGTTTGGTTGATCCAACAGTTGCCACAACTCTTCCACGACGTGTAAGGGAACTGTATCACTGCATTTGTGAGTTGTACTCCAACGAAGGCCGCACTTATAGCAAAGACCTTTAGCCTTACGGTAAGCCATGAGGGCAGAGGCTTTCCGTTCATCCATGCCTGATTTCCATACTCCACCCCCACTGTTGGTAATCACTGGTTTTGGAATACGCTGACCATCTGGCTGCAGTGTTCCAGAAGAATTTCCTTGAAGAGGTGGTCGGCTTAGTGGTTTAGGAGCTGGTGGAGTTATTCCACTAGATGTCGCCAATTCTTCCTGTAACAAAGCAAGCGAAACAGCAGTATCCAAATCGAGCGGACGATGAATAAAGACTATGGCCCGAATTTCAGGTGCCAGACCATCTATGAATCTATTGACAATAGCAGCAACACTAAATTGGGGATCATTAGCAAGCATTTGGTGCATCAGAGTATCGAACTGTTCAACATACTCAACAACTGTATCAATTTGTCTAATGTGGAAAAATTGTCGAATAAGATAGTTGTGCTGATCACGCTCAAAGCGAGCACAGACAGCTGCACAAAATTCAGACCACTGTGCCAAACGTAACCTCGGATCGGATGATTACAACCAAAACGCTGCTGACCCGACAAAATGCATCGTGGCAATTTTCACCCAAAGCTCACGGGGTATGGTGAACACATCAAAATAGGACTCACACTTAGCTTTCCACATTTTAGGATGATGTCCATCAATTTGGGGAAAATTTAGTTGAGGTAATGTAGCAGCTAAGCGAGACTGATATAATGCCCAATCAGGATCCATAGTATGAACAATAGGAGTATGAAAAGCATCCAGTGGTGAGGTTTTGGAAGTACCTTTGACCGGAGGCGGAGTTAGGGTGGTCACCACCCCAAATCCATCACTCCGGTGCAGTGGTGTCTGGTGCAGAGATAAACCCAGAGATGTCGACGGAGGGAATCTAGGATCTGAAGGCCCAACATCGAAGGGAATCTTCGATGCAGTGGTGTGCGTCTCTTTACGAGCCAGCAATTCCTCCAGTTTATCTGACAGAGAACCCACATCTTGGCGAAGATGCAGTACTTCAGTTTTGATCTGTGGCTTCCACGAAGAAAAATCTCTCACTGCTGCAGTATTAACATCCAAGGCTTGCTTGATGGAGTCGTTTTGAAGTTGCATCGCTTGCAGCAGCGCTGTGAGATCACTAACGCTTTTCTCCATGGCTTGGAGCTCACTTTGAAGACGAGTCTTGTACTGCGGGCGAAGGAGGTACTCCGGCGGATCCGCCAGGATCACTACGAGAATCTGATACCAATTGTAATCACACCCAGGGATTTAGCGACGATGAGCACCGCTCCCGGTACTCTCCCTCTCACGAAGTTCTCTGTTTATAGAATTCCAGGGTAGCAACTAGAAATGAAAACCGCTCAACACTCTCCAGATCCGGACGCAGCCGGCCTATCTGTCTCGTCCAGCCAATTGTCTGCCTCGCCTAACCCTAACGAAGCTGGCAAAAGGATTAAATATACTCCCCTACTGAGTCCAGTCCGGCCCATACACCGCTCTGTTGGGCTTGTATTGTCGTTTGGTCCTTCTCGGTTCTGGGCTCCCAACAGGTCTTGTGACAATTACTACTGCAATATGATAAATTACAGAGATCTGAATGCGCCTGTGTGCGTTCTCGCCACCAACGGTCTGACATTTGCTGTGCACGTTTCTGTTCTGTTTCATCAGCTAGCTGATCCCTGGGAAAGAAATGTATGGCACCAGAAGGGAATCATCTAAGAGCGCGGAGCTTGATTAGGAAGATGAAAAGTTGTAGCGTAGTCAACTCTATTACTTGTTTGTTCAGTATAATCTCGCCGCCCCCAGCCATGCATAATCTCGCACTGTGATGAAGGGTACGTACAACGTAGGACGAGGACAGGTCCACCTAGCTAGCTGCACTGCATCCAGGTGAACGCAAAGTGTTCCACGCAGGCACCACCCCCACGACGTGCTGGCGTCGCCGCGACGAACGCCGCCGCGCTTGCTTCAGGCAAAGGCCAGACGGACCCTATTGGATGTGTATATAGATTGGCACCTCCCCCCTGACCAGAGCCTCATCACCACCCAAGACACACACAGCCATCTTGCATTCTCATACTCAGCTGAACCAACCAGGTCAGCTGAGGCCAAACATCTGTAGTCACTCACCGACAGCGCGCAATGGCCCGGCAGCTCGCCGCTGCCGCCGCCCTGGTGGCCCTGTGCGTAGCCGCACTCGGTGTGGCCGCTCAGCCACCTGCGCCGCGCCCGCTGCCATCCAACTACCAGATGATCAACCCGGGCAGGTACAAGAGGGACCAGCAGCTGGCGTGCGACGATCCCAAGGACAACAAGCCCAAGTGCATGGCCAAGTGCGACAAGCGCTGCCCCAACAAGTGCATCGTCCTCTGCCCCGGATGCAAGACGTTCTGCAGTACGTTCTCCTTCCTTTTGCCCGCACAGCGCACACACATTAATAATAATGTCTCGTATCGTCATCACCGCTAGCGCTAGCTAAGCTAACAACAACTCATTCGCCGTTTCCGTTTCCCCAACCCCAAGTGTGCGACTTCTACCCCGGCGTGTCGTGCGGCGACCCGCGCTTCACGGGCGGCGACGGCAACAACTTCTACTTCCACGGCAAGAAGGGCCACGACTTCTGCATCCTCTCCGACGCCGGCCTCCACATCAACGCGCACTTCATCGGCAAGCGCAACCCGGCCATGACCCGCGACTTCACGTGGATCCAGGCGCTCGGCATCCGCTTCGGCGGCCACCGCCTCTACATGGGCGCCCGGAAGACGGCCAGGTGGAGCGACGACGCCGACCGCCTCGAGCTGGCCTTCGACGGCGAGCCCGTCAGCGTCCCGGCCGAGGCTGCTGGCGCCGCGTGGCAGCCCGCCGCCGTGCCCGGGCTCACCGTCGCCAGGACCGCCGCCGCCAACGGCGTGCGGTTGCAGCTCCGCGGCGTGTTCGACATCGTGGCCAGCGTGGTGCCCGTCAGCGCGGAGGACTCGCGCGTCCACGGATACGGCGTGGCGGAGGACGACTGCCTCGCGCACTTCGACCTCGGCTTCAGGTTCTTCGGCCTCACCGACGACGTGCACGGCGTCCTCGGCCAGACCTACCGCCCCGACTACGTCAACCGCCTCAGCGTCAGCTCCAAGATGCCGGTCATGGGCGGGGCGCCCAGCTACGTCTCCTCGGACATCTTCGCCACCGACTGCGCCGTCGCCAGGTTTGGTGACCGTCGCGCCGGCATCGCCATGGTTACAGCTGAGGCCAGTTAAATTAAAGCTGCATGCATCGTGCAATACGGCATGCCACGCCCACGATAACCGTTCTGCCAAGCTACGGTTTAAAGAATAAATAAATATGTATCTGTCTGCACGAATCAGGATGGTGTGCAGCTAGCTGAACTGTACCATTGGGTTAATTTGTGTCGGAATTCACTGATGACCAATCCATTTATGTTATTTTATTCGCAGGCTACATTTCATCGAGATTGATGCTAATATACAATATCTTTGCTTATTTTAATTTCATTCATCCACACATATCTCAAATTACAAGTTCAAGCGAGTGGTTGTTCAATCATCCACAATCTGACTCAACGTCCCTTACAAGTAATTCCAGATGCAATGCAACAGACTGGTTATGCATGGATCAGACTGCACTTTCCACATTTGTGTCCATGCATATGCTCAGATGCTCTTAAACAAATTCAGATACAAATTTGAATATTCTCGATCACTACCGGACTCGTCTTCTTTACCGTCTGTCTCAGACACTCGACAAAGACTATTATACATTCGACAAGAAATACTCGGCAAATATTTTATTGACACAAGGTTTTTTGCCGAGTACTTTTTTTCTCGGCAAAGAAAAGCACTTGTCAAATTAAAAATCACAAAAAAAACCTAAAAACAGTAAAACATTTTTTAAATTAGGGGGACAACTCGCCAACCACTGCCATATTGCCCTACACACATCGGCTCTATCATTTTTCACCATTTTTGGATCATATTTATGTGTTTTGTGAATGTGTGAGATTCGAACTCGCAACCTCTCATGCGCGGCCCTATCATTTTCACCATTTTTTATCATATTTATGTGTTTTGTGAAATTGATATTCGAACTCGCAACCTCTCACGCGCGCATAACCTCCTCTACCACTATATCAATTATGTTTATATTCCATTTTCATTCCTCATATATTACAACAAATAGAGAGTAATTTGATTATTTGAGGCATTAAATGAATTCACTTGAAAATGTTGTCAACTATAGTGTTGCATAACTTTTCAAAATCTACAACTTCTATTTTGATAGTTTCTACATCTGATTCCGTTTATAAAATTTGAATTTCAAATTTGAAAACTTCACACGAATTTTTCTATGATAAGATGATTTTAAATCAAAAAATTGTCAATTATAAAGTTTCATTATATTTTAAGACCTACAACTTTTATTTTGGTGGTTTTCCCATCCGACGTAGTTTAAAAATTCAAATTTTAAAATTCAAACATAATTTTGCATGACAAGATGATTTCATACCAAAATATTGTCAACTACAAAGTTTTATAACTTTTCAAGACCTACAACTTTTATGTTGGTGGTTTTTCCTTTCAAGGTCGTTTTCAAAATTCAAAATTTAATTTTTTTAAATTCAAACATAGATTTCGTTGACAAGATGACTTCAAATGAAAATGTTGCCAACTATAAAATTATATAACTTCTCAAGATCTACAAAGTTTAATTTGGTTGTTTGACAATTTGTTTATCCCACATGATTGTTATAACATTATGTACAAATATTATACATCTCTCTTGCTTGTAGTTTCATAAACTACTAGAGAGATATAGGTTTTATGAACAAAATTACTTTTATTTTGTCATATGAAGAAATGATAAAAATATAAATTGTACATCTTGATGAGTCATATAAATTTGTAGTTGAATTTTTTCATTTGAATTAATTTAACGCTTTAAAATATGATTTTTAAATTGTCTTTGTCTAGTGTTGAAAAAAACACTAGGCAAAGAAGCTCTTTGCCGAGTGTTTTCTTTTACCGAGGATTTTTTGCTTGGCACTCGATAAAGAGCTTTTTTTGCCGAGTGCCCAAAAATAACACTAGGGAAAGAGCCAAATTCCAGTAATGAATTACTCATACAAGTAGTGCTGTTGAAACCTGATTCGATGTTTGGATATCATATATACACCTTTGTTGGTACAGTCCAGTTGACATATCCCTTCACAATTAAATTGGCACACTAGGACCAGTTCTTCATATCGGCACACAGAACCTTTAACCTTATCATATGGAAGATTTGGGCGCCCCTAAGTGCAAGTTGTTCAGCTGGTTAACTATCTAAAATCAAATTTGGACAATCGATAGTTTAGCCATAAAAAATTGGCCCCATTCACCATCTTGTGTTCTATACAATGGGGCCCTAGAGTCTTGGCTACATCTTTTTGTCTATTGTCGGTTCATTAAATGGATTTGGAAGAACATTGTTGATTGGGTGGCCATGGAGGACCTGAAACCGTCCAACTGGGGACATTTCTACTATCTGTTGACCTAGTGAGAGAGATCGGCAATGTTGTCGGGATGCAATAAAAAAGATCTCATACCATTGTAGATTTTGATAACCTAGACAATATGGCAGGAAAGAAATGCAAGAAACTTTGATTGCAGTTTCTCGAGCTACCAGCAGATCGTCTCAAAAATTAAATGTGAGGTGGCGGCTTGTAAGTTGGTAGGGACTAGACACTTCACATCTCCCTTATTTTCTTAGTTGCTTTCATAATTGTGGTTTGTTTTTATTTTTCTTTGTTGTCATGGGGCTCGTGGCCTATTTGACTAGGATCTTGTTCTTGTTGTTGATTTAAACCATGTTACCTTGTCATTTTCTTCCTTATCAATATATTAGGCATATCTCCCGCCTATTTCTAAAAAAGTGATAAAGATTTTTTTTATTTAGGAGTATGAAGCCATAGCAATATAAAAATCAATAGCACTTATAATGCAGTTAGATTTGTTATTGTTAGCGATACTCTCAGAATGAATTTCCACAGAAATCCTACAATAGTACGAATTGAACAGGAAAACATAGAAGTGAAGTGAGATGCCTCAGGCGGTCAGGCCCTATGCGGACAAACCAAGCGATGCATATAAGTATGAACTGACATTGATAAGTAGATTCTTATTGTTGGTTCTACGAATACAAGGTTGATGGGTTCTTATGTCGAGTTTGTGATAAGCAATTGTCAGAAGGTGATTAACTTTTGGTTGAATTTAGATACTAACCATAAGACGAGTGTGTGTGCGACATGTCTATTGCTGTTGGTATGCAAATGTGGAGCATAGATATGATTGACGCTCCTGAAGAAGGTCTAGTAGAGACATATAGTGCCAATGGACTGAGAGCGGTAAAAGACGAATGTGAGGCTTGGATCAGGGGACCGAGATGGATGAAAGACAGACGTGGTGGCTAACAGCTAAGAACACACAAGCCAGAATACATGAGGAAGAGTAGACCGTGTTGACCAAGTTAAGACGGTGGCTGGCCAAGTTGAGCAGAGGCACATGAGGACTTAGTGATTAGGCAATCGAGGACGATAGTGACATGTATTGAGATCATGGAGGAGGCATAGTGGATACACTTCTTAGGTGATCGGGCCTAAAAACCACTGGATGGATGGTTTCTCGGGTTTGGGCCCAAAACATAGTTGGAGTTCCACCGGGAAGGAGAGGCGACACGTGGCATCATCACGAAGCTTGTGTAAAAGCAAAGTGAAGTCGTAGCCCAATCCTTAAAAACAATCCACGAGAGACACTTAAGAAGAGTTATTTCTTTATTAATTACTACGGATCTACATATAACCATTTTATATAACATAGCCTTCAAAGTGTATACATGAGTGTTTGGTTCCACTGAACGTTTAGTCCGTGTCACATGAAATGTTTGGATGATAATTATGAGTAGTACTACCCTATTTGAAACATCCAGAGCTAATGGTTAGCGCCAACTAACAAATTATTAGTTGAGTTGAACCAGCTAATGAACTAACTGTTAGTTGTGAGTTAACTAACAATTAGCTAGGGTGTTAGCTAGAGGTGTTTCTATCCTATATAGCTAGTTTTAGTAGCTAATAACTATTAGCTCTAAAGGTTCCCAACAAGACCTAAATATAGTCTAGTTTAAAAACTAATTATAAAGATAAATACTAAATAATTTATGAATTTATCAAGCCTAATTAAAACTGTATTTAATACTCATAATTTGTATTCAAATATCCGATGACACAAATTTTAGTGAGAGAACCAAACACCTCCTAGATTATATAATCCAGCTTAAATAAGTCGAGAGATAAACTAACAACACATATTATGAGGTGGATTATGTAATCTAAATGACTAGATTGTTATAATAATCCATAAGCAGGTTAATAGGTGCTTATATAATCTATAAGCTAGATTATATAATCTTGAAAAGAAACAAACATGGCTTAAGTCATATATGGCATATAAGCAGCCCATCAATTCTCTACTTGAGAATTTCTTAACAAAGAGGAACCCTTAAATAAAAAATATTATAGTTGCTCTAAGGGTAGCTTGAACACAAACAGTACTCGTATATATACAGTTGTATAGGACAGAAGACATGCATCCTGAATACAAAGGATCTTTATTTTGAACAATGAAATACAAATCGTGCTATCAACTTGTAACATTATTAGTACCGTGGGAAAAACATGGAAGAAAAATACGAGACACAATTTGTTACCGATGCGTGGACCGTGGAAGCGCCATAACACACGAATTTAACAGGGTGTGGAAACAAAGGAAGTGACGAATCAATGAATTGAACGAATTTATGTCCAGAAAAACAGAACCTAATTAAAACAAATTAAATTAACGACACAACGATGGCGTAGATCCATTTTTACATGAAACGGTAGACACGACGACATCGGTGAGTAGTCAGTCCGACATCCTGCGTTTCTTGATAGGCAACGGACTCTGCACCTCCTCTTCCTCGGCCCACCTCTTCATCATCCCGGCGTCGCCATTCTCCGGCAGTGGCGCCAGGTTGAGGTCAAAGTTCCTGACGGTACTGAGGCCCGACGACGACGCCATCCCGGACGACAATGACATGCCGTCCCAGTAGTGGCAGCGCTTGTGCCCGCCGAGCGCCTGGCCCGTGGCGAAGCCCCTCCGGCAGATGCTGCACCGGTGTGGCCCGCCGCTAGCCGCCGACCCCGACAGAGACGAGGCCGTCGTCTCGTCGGAGTGGTCGCCCCGGGCCGCCGCCGTCGTCGCCGCGGCGGCAAGGGCGGCGGCGTACCGCTCCGGCGTCGGCGGCTTGCGGTGGCTGGACTTGTGGCCGCCGAGCGCCTGGTAGGTAGCGAAGGCCTTCCCGCAGATCGCGCACCGGAACCGAAGCTCCTGCTGCGCAGATGGCGCGTGGGTTGTCGTCGTCGTCGGGCACCACTTGGTGTGCTGGTGCTGGTCCTTCTCCCGACCGAGCCCGAACTTGCGGGTCCCGGCGAGCGCGGCGAGGCAGATGGCGATGTAGTCCTCCTTATTGAGCGCCGGTGCCGATGCAGGGAGCGCAAGGGAGAGCGCGGTCGGGTCAATGGCGGGATCTTCCAGGCCGGCCACCATGGCTAGCTAACTAGCAGCAGCTGATGAGAACAACAGGCGCGTGTCGTGGCCTTGCAGCTTTAGTAGCTCGATCGATCTCGCGTTCGTCCGTCGTACTCGTACGTTAGCAGCCGGCGATGAGTTGGAGCGAGAGCTGGGGTTTGTGGAAGGATGCGATGCGCCTTTGTACGTGTGAATATATATAGCAGGAAAAGAGACACACAGACAGACGGACCAACAGACCAGGTGAGAGTGGTGAGAAAACTAACGAGACGTACGGTGGCGTGCTATGATTTGGTTGGTGGAGCAAGTGCACAAGTACGCAATCACAATCCATCCAGTCAACACATGCAGGCGGTTGGCCGTTGCTGCGATGGTTCGCGGAGCAGCCAAGTTGCCCATACATGCAGGCGGTGAAGCTCGGGCCGGTTTGCAGCGGCGCACAGGAGGTTCTAGGGGCTAGAGCAAGTTTAAAATAAAGACTCATCAAACTATTGATCTATTATTATATAAAAATGGTACTAATATATAAACTCAAGATATATCTAAAAATATTTATACCAAACAACAAATAAATAAAAAAATATATTATAATATTATCTTAAAAGTTCTTTTAATATGTTTAAATACGATTGGGTTGTGAACGCTTCGTGGCTGCCAATTATTCAACATTTCACTATTAAGCTATTGTGTCTGATAGACTAATTACTGAATATATAGCTAGGTTCGGGGCCCTATATAATATAATTGGGGGTCCGGAGCGGCGGCCCCTCCGTCTCACCCTCAGGGACGCCACTGCTAGTTCGGGCTCGGTTTGCTAGACACAGTTAGAAAACTAGGTTGGATATATAAGGCATGTATGCTCGGTTTAGGTTCGAACCGCTAGACACGGTTAGAAAACCAGGCTAGGTCTATAAGGCCTGTAGGCTTATTTCCAATAAGCACGCTACAAGTTTGAACGAACCAAACCGACCCGTAAGCACGGAAAAATGGCAAGCCGAAAAGTATGGTGCAGTATAAATAACAGGCTAAGCGTTAAATGTGCTGGGCTGGACCGGACCAGCCCATTAGGCTTAATTCTCTAGGTTCGATTCACTTATTCGTGTCGGGCTTTATTCTGTCCGTTTATATTCTATTCAAGACCATCGAGCTTTGTACCGTACGTTTATAACAAATTTTTTTTGCAACTAACTACAGGATCCAGTGAACCAATCGCCTAACGGGTCAATGCAAAAGTGTAGCAAAAGTAAATAGATACGACTTCTTTCGCTATCATCCTACGACACGGCACTCTGTCGCATGCAGCTTCCAGGAAATGACAAATGGATCTTGAGACCCGGTGGTGTGTAACGGCCGAGAGTAGTTTAGTACCGTAGACGATTGTTAATTAATAAATAGCACGCTCATCTGTCCATTCTCTATAACCTGGGGCTGGGGCTATCTATATATACATACACACACAACACGTGTTCTTGCATTTCTGCGTGCTAGTAGCCTTTTGCCATTTGCGGACGAAATCGACGATCGAAAGAGAATTAAGAGATGCAATGCATCCGGTCAACGGAGCAGACCACCTTTTGACTGCATACTTGACCTCATTTTTGCAGCAGCCCGCCGCCGGCGCTCCACGGTTCGGACTTTCTACAGACTACACATATATGTTTGTGCTGACGTGTAGTCCGTTGTGCATCTATTTTTTCTTGCTAAATTACGAGGCATGCCGTGCTTTTGCTGTGGAATTGTTATTTTGCATTATGTAAATGATTTTAGGTGGATATATTGTACTATATAATCCACCAATTTTAATTTATATATGTATGACTCTATAGCATCCACCAGTTTAAACTTTGCAAAACTTAATCAACCAAATCACCCCACATTCATAACCTCCAATAAATTCATTAAATAAATTGCATCCGGACTTAACACACTAGTACAGAGAAACTCAATAGAGGCGGATGTTAACCTATTTAGGCCCCGTTTAGTTTGGGTTGACTAAAGTTTAGTGACTAAAGTTTAGTTACTTTTAGTCACTAAAGAAGTAAACATGGTGACTAAAGTGGAGTGACTAAAATTTAGTTCTTTAGTCACCAAGGGGTGACTAAAAGGGACTAAAATATGATTTTTTACCTTATTTGCCCTCTTCACTTTCTTCTTATAGCAAACATCCACTAATTAATAGGGGCAATACAGTCATTATTCGCAGTAATTAATGTTCTTTAGTCCGGTTTAGTCACTGGAACCAAACGGAGTACTTTAGCGACTATACTGTCATTTTTTCAGAACATTAAGTGTAGGGGCCAATAGAAAAAAAAATATTTGTATAGACGGGTAACTGAGAACCGTCATTGAAAATCGATTTTCACTAGCAGTCGAGGTAATAAAACCGCTAGAGAAATTCCTTTCTAGGAAACAAAAAATGGGTTTTAAAATAACAAAAACCTATTTTAATTAGGCTCCACCTATGACTTATTTTGTGTATATATTGCGGTTTTGCTACCCACATATTAGAACAATCCGAGTATAAATTGACTATTTAAAGTTATAAATGAATTCAAATTAAAAAGTTGTCAACTACAAAGGTTCATAACTTTTGAAGTTCTACAACTTTTATATGGTATTTTTTTCATCGGAGGTCGTTTGCAAAATTTGCATTTTAAATTTGACAAATTCATATGCAATTTTTAGAGCCGAAAGGATTTCAAATAAAAAATATCACCTGCAGAGTTTCATAACTTTTGAAGTTCTACACCTTTCATTTTGGTACTTTTTCCATTGGGGTCGTTTGCAAAATTTGCATTTTAAATTTGACAAATTTAGATGTAAATTTTGAGAGCTGAAATGATTTTAAATAAAAAAATATCAACTACAAAATTTCATAACTTTTAGAGATCTACAACTTTTATGTTGATGTTTTTTTATACGAGGTCATTTGAAAAACTCAAAAAAAATCTAGACAAGATTTTTAGTGGCAGTTTCTTAAGAAAACCGCATGTAGAAATCAATTTGTACAGGAGGTTCCTTATGAAAACCGCATGTAGAAATCATATTTCTACAGACGGTTTTCTTAAGAAACCGCCACTAGGAATATCACTGGTGCCTGATAAACGAAACCACATGTAAGAATTAAACCCCACCATAGGCTTAGAGCTCTTTTATACTAGTGACACCATCAAAATCAACGATTCAGATCACTGGATAACTACCTCTCACTTACTCAAATCCAATGGACAATAATATTTGGATCATTCCTCATCCCTCCCTCTCGCCTATGACCCCGCCACCCCAGACTCCCCCGTGTTGCAGTCAACCCCGCCTCTCACACAATCGTCATCATCGATCCCTCCCCTTCCCTCTGTTGGATCGAAGCGTTAGCACGAGGTTTATGCTAGTATAGGCTAAATGGGCAAACCATCATCCATATATTAACTTTCATTTAAAAGACAGTCTTCATAAAAGATGCATTGCAAGTCGCCTAGAGGGGGGTGAATAGGGCGAAACTGAAATTTACAAATATAAACACAACTACGAGACGGGTTAGCGTTAGAAATAGACACGAGTCCGAGAAAGAGGGCGCAAAACAAATCGTGAGCAAATGCGGAATGAGACACGATGATTTGTTTTACCGAGGTTCGGTTCTCGCAAACCTACTCCCCGTTGAGGAGGCCACAAAGGCCGGGTCTTTTTCAACCCTTCCCTCTCTCAAACGGTCCCTCGGACCGAGTGAGCTTCTCTTCTCAAAATCAAAACCGGGAACAAAACTTCCCCGCAAGGACCACCACACAATTGGTGTCTCTTGCCTCGTTTACAATGGAGTTTTGATCACAAGAACAAGTGAGAAAGAAAGAAGCGATCCAAGCGCAAGAGCTCAAAGGAACACGGCAAATCTCTCTCGCTAATCACTAAAGCCTTGTGTGGAATTGGAGAGGATTTGATCACTTGAGTGTGTCTAGAATTGAATGCCTAGCTCTTGTAAGTGGTTGAGAAGTGGAAAACTTGGATGACTTGAATGTGGGGTGGTTGGGGGTATTTATAGCCCCAACCACCAAACTAGCCGTTTGGTGGAGGCTGTCTGTCGTATGGTGCACCGGACAGTCCGGTGCACACCGGACATGTCCGGTGCGACAGCCACGTCACCCGGCCGTTAGGGTTCCGACCGTTGGAGCTCTGACTTCTGGGCCCGCCTTGATGTCCGGTGGCGCACTGGACATGAACTGTAGGGTGTCCGGTGCGCCAGCATGGGCGTGCCTGACCTCTGCGCACGCTGGCGCGTATTTAATACGCTGCAGGGAGCCGTTGGCGCCTGAAGTAGCCGTTGCCCCGCAGTTACACCGGACAGTCCAGTGTACACCGGACATGTCCGGTGAATTATAGCGAAGCAGCCGATGCGAATTCCCGAGGCTGCCGAGTTCAGAGCCGCGTCCTCTTGGAGCACCGGACACTGTCCGGTGTAAACCGGACAGTCCGGTGAATTATAGCACGCCGGCTCTGAGAATTCCCGAAGGTGCGAAGTTCAGTTTTGGAGTGCCCTGGTGCACCGGACACTGTCCGGTGGCACACCAGACAGTCCGGTGCGCCCGACCAGGGTGCCTTCGGTTGTCCCTTGCTCCTTTGTTTGAACCCTTTCTCTTGATCTTTTTATTGGCTTATGGTGAACCTTTGGTACCTGTAGAACTTATAAACTTGGGCAAACTAGTTAGTTCAAATATTTGTGTTGGGCAATTCAACCACCAAAATTAGTTTAGGAAATAGGTATAAGCCTAATTCCCTTTCAATCTCCCCCTTTTTGGTGATTGATGCCAACACAAACCAAAGCAAGTATAGAAGTGCAGAATTTGAACTAGTTTGCAAAATGTAAGTGCAAAGGTTACTTAGAATTTGAGCCAAAAAATATTACTTACTAGATATGCATGGATTGATTCTTTATTTTTAACAATTTGGACCATGCTTGCACCACATGTTTTGTTTTTGCAAATTCTTTTTGTAAATCCTTTTCAAAGTCCTTTTGCAAAATAGTCAAAGGTAAATGAATAAGATTTTTGCGAAGCATTTTCAAGTTTTGAAATTTTCTTCCCTTGTTTGAAATGCTTTTCCTTTGACTAAACAAAACTCCCCCTCAAATAAATTCTCCTCTTAGTGTTCAAGAGGGTTTTAAGATATCAATTTTGAAAATACTACTTTCTCCCCCTTTAGAACACAAAGAGATACCAATTTGAAATTTACCAATTGAAAATCATTAATTTTTAAAAAATAGGGTGGTGGTGCGGTCCTTTTGCTTTGGGCCAATACTTTCTCCCCCTTTGGCATGAATCGCCAAAAACGGATACTTTGAGTGAGATATAAGCCCTTTTTAGCTACTTTCTCCCCTTTGGCAAATAAAACATATGAGTGAAGATTATACCAAAGACGGAGAGTGATGCGGAGCGACGACGAAGGATGAGTGGTAGAGTGGAGTGGAAGCCTTTGTCTTCACCGAAGACTCCAATTCCCTTTCAATATACCTATGACTTGGTTTGAAATACACTTGAAAAAACATATTAGTCATAGCATATATAAAAGAGACATGATCAAAGGTATACTTATGAGCTATGTGTGCAAATTAGCAAAAGAAGTTCCTAGAATCAAGAATATTGAGCTCATGCCTAAGTTTGGTAAAAGTTTGTTCATCTAGTGGCTTGGTAAAGATATCGGCTAATTGATCTTTAGTATTAATGTATGCAATCTCGATATCCCCCTTTTGTTGGTGATCCCTAAGAAAATGATACCGAATGGCTATGTGTTTAGTGCGGCTATGCTCAACGGGATTATCCGCCATGCGGATTGCACTCTCATTATCACATAGAAGAGGAACTTTGGTTAATTTGTAACCATAGTCCCGCAGGGTTTGCCTCATCCAAAGCAATTGCGCGCAACAATGACCTGCGGCAATGTACTCGGCTTGGCGGTAGAAAGAGCGACCGAATTTTGCTTCTTTGAAGCCCAAGACACCAAGGACCTTCCCAAGAACTGGCAAGTCCCCGATGTGCTCTTTCTATTAATCTTACACCCCGCCCAATCAGCATCCGAATAACCAATCAAATCAAATGTGGATCCCCGAGGGTACCATAGCCCAAACTTAGGAGTATAAGCCAAATATCTCAAGATTCGTTTTACGGCCGTAAGGTGTGATTCCTTAGGGTCGGCTTGGAATCTTGCACACATGCAAACAGAAAGCATAATATCCGGTCGAGATGCACATAAATAAAGTAATGAACCAATCATCGACCGGTATACCTTTTGATCGACGGATTTACCTCCCGTGTCGAGGTCGAGATGCCCATTAGTTCCCATGGGTGTCTTGATGGGCTTGGCATCCTTCATTCCAAACTTGGTTAGAATGTCTTGTGTATACTTTGTTTGGCAAATGAAGGTGCCTTCTTGGAGTTGCTTGACTTGGAATCCTAGAAAATACTTCAACTCCCCCATCATAGACATCTCTAATTTTTGTGTCATGATCCTACTAAATTCTTCACAAGTAGATTCATTAGTAGACCCAAATATGATATCATCAACATAAATTTGGCATACAAACAAATCATTGTCAAGAGTTTTAGTAAATAAAGTAGGATCGGCTTTTCCGACTTTGAAGCCATTAGCAATAAGGAAATCTCTAAGGCATTCATACCATGCTCTTGGGGCTTGCTTGAGCCCATAAAGCGCCTTAGAGAGCCTATAGACATGGTTAGGATACTCACTGTCTTCAAAGCCGGGAGGTTGCTCAACATAGACCTCTTCCTTGATCGGTCCATTAAGGAAGGCACTCTTCACGTCCATTTGATAAAGCTTGAAGCCATGGTAAGTAGCATAGGCTAATAATATGCGAATTGACTCAAGCCTAGCTACGGGTGCATAGGTTTCACCAAAATCCAAACCTTCGACTTGGGAGTATCCCTTGGCCACAAGTCGGGCTTTGTTCCTAGTCACCACACCATGCTCGTCTTGCTTGTTGCGGAAGACCCACTTGGTTCCTACAACATTTTGATTAGGACGTGGAACTAAATGCCATACCTCATTCCTAGTGAAATTGTTGAGCTCCTCTTGCATTGCCATCACCCAATCCGAATCTTGTAGTGCTTCCTCAACCCTGTGTGGCTCAATAGAGGAAACAAAAGAGTAATGCTCACAAAAAATGTGCAACACGAGATCGAGTAGTTACCCCCTTATGAATGTCGCCGAGGATGGTGTCGACGGGGTGATCTCGTTGGATTGCTTGGTGGACTCTTGGGTGTGGCGGCCTTGGTTCTTCATCCTCCTTGTCTTGATCATTTGTATCTCCCCCTTGATCATTGCCGTCATCTTGAGGTGGCTCGTCATCTTCATCAACTTGAGCCTCGTCCTCATTTTGAGTTGGTGGAGATGCTTGCGTGGAGGAGGATGGTTGATCTTGTGCATGTGGAGGCTCTTCGGATTCTTTAGGGCACACATCCCCAATGGACATGTTCCTTAGCGCGATGCACGGAGCCTGTTCTTCACCTATCTCATCAAGATCAACTTGCTCTACTTGAGAGCCGTTAGTTTCATCAAACACAACGTCACAAGAAACTTCAACAAGTCCTGAGGACATGTTAAAGACTCTATATGCCCTTGTGTTTGAGTCATATCCTAGTAAAAAGTCTTCTATAGTTTTAGGAGCAAATTTAGATTTTCTACCTCTCTTAACAAGAATAAAGCATTTGCTACCAAAAACTCTAAAATATGAAATATTGGGCTTTTTACCGGTTAGGAGTTCATAGGATGTCTTCTTGAGGATTTGGTGTAGATATAACCGGTTGATGGCGTAGCAGGCGGTGTTGATCGCCTCGGCCCAAAACCGATCCGGTGTCTTGTACTCATCAAGCATGGTTCTTGCCATGTCCAATAGAGTTCGATTCTTCCTCTCCACTACACCATTTTGTTGTGGTGTGTAGGGAGAGGAGAACTCATGCTTGATTCCCTCCTCCTCAAGGAAGCCTTCTATTTGAGAGTTCTTGAACTCCGTCCCGTTGTCGCTTCTAATTTTCTTGATCCTTAAGCCGAACTCATTTTGAGCCCGTCTCAAGAATCCCTTTAAGGTTTCTTGGGTATGGGATTTTTCCTGCAAAAAGAACACCCAAGTGAAGCGAGAATAATCATCCACAATAACTAGACAGTACTTACTCCCGCCGATGCTTATGTAAGCGATCGGGCCGAATAAATCCATGTGTAGGAGCTCCAGTGGCCTGTCACTTGTCATGATGTTCTTGTGTGGATGATGAGTGCCAACTTGCTTCCCGGCTTGGCATGCGCTACAAATCCTGTCTTTCTCAAAATGAACATTTGTTAATCCTAAAATGTGCTCTCCCTTTAGAAGCTTATGAAGATTCTTCATTCCAACATGGGCTAGTCGGCGGTGCCAGAGCCAACCCATGTTAGTCTTAGCAATTAAGCAAGTGTCGAGTTCAGCTCTATCAAAATCTACCAAGTATAGCTGACCCTCTAACACTCCTTTAAATGCTATTGAATCATCACTTCTTCTAAAGACAGTGACACCTACATCAGTAAAGAGACAGTTGTAGCCCATTTGACATAATTGCGAAACGGAAAGCAAATTGTAATCTAAAGAATCTACAAGAAAAACATTGGAAATGTAATGGTCAGGAGATATAGCTATTTTACCCAAACCTTTGACCAAACCTTGGTTTCCATCCCCGAATGTGATAGCTCGTTGGGGATCTTGGTTTTTCTCGTAGGAGGAGAACATCTTCTTCTCCCCTGTCATGTGGTTTGTGCACCCGCTGTCGATGATCCAACTTGAGCCCCCGGATGCATAAACCTACAAAACAAGTTTAGTTCTTGACTTTAGGTACCCAAATGGTTTTGGGTCCTTTGGCATTAGACACAAGAACTTTGGGTACCCAAACACAAGTCTTAGAGCCCTTGTGTTTGCCCCCAACAAACTTGGCAACTACCTTGCCGGATTTGTTAGTTAAAACATATGATGCATCAAAAGTTTTGAATGAAATGTCATGATCATTTGATGCACTAGGAGTTTTCTTTCTAGGCAATTTAGCACGGGTTGGTTGCCTAGCGCTAGATGTCTCACCCTTATACATAAAAGCATGATTAGGGCCAGAGTGAGACTTCCTAGAATGAATTCTCCTAATTTTGCTCTCGGGATAACCGGCAGGATACAAAATGTAACCCTCGTTATCCTGAGGCATGGGAGCCTTGCCCTTAACAAAATTAGACAATCTTTTAGGAGGGGCACTAAGTTTGACATTGTCTCCCCTTTGGTAGCCAATGCCATCCTTGATGCCAGGGCGTCTCCCACTATAGAGCATACTTCTAGCAAATTTAAATTTTTCATTCTCTAAGTTATGCTCGACAATTTTAGCATCTAATATTGCTATATGATCATTTTGTTGTTTAAATAAAGCCATATGATCATGAATAGCATCAATATCTGTCACACCCGGCTTTAAGGAACAAAGCCAGGTGCATCTCATACATGCGCCAAGAAGACAACATATATAATAACAGAGTATATAGAGATAAATGTCATAAACATCAGAGTATTTATTACATAGCGGAAGACTTATTACAAAATAAATAAATATAAAACGAACTAAGGATCGTCGGCGCCAATGTCAACTGAGAAACGCCACCTAGATCAGATCATACTCCTCGCCTTGTGGCTCCTCCTGAACCACCTGCTCTTCTCCTGTGGGGGGGTGTGAGACAGCAAGGGTGAGCTCACACATGATCATAGCTCAACAAGTTGTGGGGAACCAGTGGACATAAACTCACAAAGGTGTGAGTTCATGTGATGTGTAAGGCTAATCAATGATAGGGGTTAAAGCTGAGCGTTGCTTTTAAGTAGTTGGTCAAACTTTTATTAGCAGTTACTAAGTATAAGTAAATACCAAACCATAAGTAAAGTAATAGAACAAAATTAATAATAACCCATGCAATGCAAATGACAAAATTGAATTTAAGTTCCATAATTTAAACATCAGAGAGTCCTGAGCTGCTCATGACCGCGAGCACGGCTAGTATACCAGTTTTACACTCTGCAGAGGTTGTACCCTTTACCCACAAGTCATGTTACCCATCTGCCAAGGGGTCGCGAATCCCATACACCTCTACCTAGGAAGCGCGGCAGGGCAACACTACGAGGCCTTTACAAAGTTCCACTAGCTTCCGAAAACCCGCTACAGTTTATAGGAAGTTCCAATGCAGGGTTCTTGCCTGACCGCCATCACAGCAAAATCAAGCAAGGACCTCCCTACACTGACCACTCCCCTACTGCCCTTGCCCCTTTCGGGTAAGGTAGTCTTCCACTAGCTTTCCTAATTAGTCAGCCAAGGGCGTCCCATTAAACCCTTGTGGTGGCACGTGGTTCTCAAGTTAAGCTCTATGTTCCAATTAACATTAATGATCTCAACATGAACATAAATAGAATAACAAAAAGAATTGGAACATAGAGGTAATAAATGATTATCCCAAAACCATGTAGAGCAATAGCAAACTACCCAAGTGATTCAGGGGTAAACAAGGTAATGAGATAAACAATCTAGGGTAACCTATTGGGTCCCATCAAAATTAACCTATGCATGGATAAGTGATATTAAAGAACATTATTGGGTAAAAAGTGGTCAAGGGCACAACTTGCCTTCAATGAGCTCCTGCTCAGCTACTTCAATCTGCTGCTCACCAGGATCCTCGGTCACGGGCTCTTCTACTCGCCACAATACAAACAAGCACATTGCATATAGAGAAATTAACATTACACCAAACATATAAACAAAATACACAGTAATAATCTACACATTAAAATTAAATTCTAGGAACAGGAATCATAATTTTTGGAGTTATAGAATTTAAGTTATGGATTTTCAAAGGTTTTATGTGCTTTAAATAAGATTAAGTGTGAGATTAATTTTCTTACTGTTGTCATGATAAAACAGACGCTCTAAGTGGTAGAGAATTAAATTACAAAAATTTAGAAAGCGGAATGGATTAATTTGGACTAAAAATGGATTTTCTATGATTTATACAAGTTCTAGGGTTTATTTTTGTATTAAAAATCCAATTTCCTATTCATTTAATCAATTTAAAACAGTACTGGACTGGGCCTCAATTACCAGGGAAGTCAGGGGCTACGGTGCAAGTTAATTCAAGGCTCAGAACACTATTGATAGTACTGCGGGTTGATTTCCCCATTTCCCAGGGTCTCTTTTACAAATCGCGCGCCGCAATGGGGTATGACCGAATTCTAGCCGTTCAGATTAGATCCTATGGTCCTGATTACATTACCCTATCATCGAAACGGTACTCGCCCAGAGTCGTCGATCAAACAATCAACGACCGGGATTTAAAATACTCAGATTGATTCCAGCGCGCACGATCTGGATCGAACGGTCCCGATTGCATCCATCCACTCAGCACCCGGATCCGATCCCGACCGCCAAATGGATATCCTACGGTCACCGTTCGTCCATACTAAACCGTTCCCCACATCTAATCCTATCCATTCAGCCGCCATCCGATGGCCCACGATTCACCCCCACGACGGCGGCGGCGCCAGGACATCGGCGTCTGCACCGCGGTGGAGGCCATGGCCAGGCCACACCATCCCAGGAACCTTAGCCCTAAACATGGATCCGAGGCATGGTACACGTAGAGGAGTCATTGGTGAACCGGATGATGGATTTCTTACCGTGAGAGGGGCAGAAACGAGGACGGCCACGGCGTGAGCAACTCCGCGGCGGAAGGTAGGTTGACGGCGAAGAATTAAGTCAGCTCAGTTGACGATTCCCCAACGTCCCGGCCACGTCCACCATCCCCCAAGCCTAGAGAAGCGCAAGAGAACCACAGCGCAGATTTTGTCGACGGCGAGGTGGAGTTCACCCGCGGCGGACCGAGCCCGTCCGCGTCGCAACCTCACCTCACCCAGTTCTCGATTGCTTCAGTCGTGGTCTGGCGTGAGGCAGCAGGAGAGGTCCGCGGGCTCCCAAAAGGTACATATCCCCACACCGAGATGGTTTCGAGCTTGTTGCCCCGGTCAAAGCGGCATAGCTATCGTAACAACCCGAGGTGCGCGTGAGTTTTGTTGAGGGGATGAAGCTGACAATAGGGATCCACCCGTCAGCGAGCTGAAGACACACGCCAAAGGGAGGGTGAGACTGACATGTGGGGTCCGGCTGGCAGCTAGCACACGCAAGCGCAGTGGAAGACGGACATATGACAGTGCGGGACCGACCACCAGTGACTAGGTGAGGAGCGTGGGTTTTCTTTTGTTGGTGACTGGCGACCCAGGCCCACGTGTCGGTGACCTCGTGTGCGAAGAGTGGTGCGGCGCAGATGAAGTGGTTTTGGGCGCGGAGGGAAGTGGTTGTGGGCTGAAATGTGAATCTGAGGCCCGGTTAAGCATTCTTCCCTTTTCTTTTATGTTTTTTTATTTTTTTCTTTCCTTCTTTTTCCAATTCAAATTCAAATTCCAAATTAATTTCAAACTTGTGGCCAATTCACTCTTATTTTATATTTTCATGATAAGTTTCCATTTGGAGATATATATATATGTTATTTATATTTTCATACCCTTTATTCCTTTTCTCCATATTTCTAGAATCCCTTTAATTTTTAAATTCCCACTTTGGGACTTTAATATTTTTCTTGTCACATTATTTTTATATTGTCACAAAAATGCACACAAAAATAAAATCTCAACATGATGCAATGATTTAGTGGCATTTACTTTAGAATTAATTTTTTTTTGTAAATATGGTGTCCACATGTAATGGCACAAAAAGTTCAAACTCCCACAGATAAAGTGAACTTGTTTCTCCCTTTGGTATCAGCTCTGGCAAATTACAAATTGGGTATTACAAATCCTACCCCCCTTAAATATAATCTCGTCCTCGAGATTTAAGGAGATTTAGGGAAAAGATGGGGAAAATCTATACGAAGCTCTTCTTCTCTTTCCCAAGTTGCTTCATCTTCACCATGGTGACTCCATTGCACTTTACACATCTTTATCACCTTATTTCTTGTAACTCGAGTCAATGTGTCAAAAATCTTGATCGGGTACTCCGTGTAAGTCAAATCACCCTGAACACTGAGCTCTACCATTGGTAACTGTTCCTCAGGGACATGGAGACACTTCTTAAGTTAAGACACATGGCATGCATTATCAGATAGATTATCAGGTAGCTCGAGTTGATAGGCCATCTCTCTAACTCGCCTAAAAACTCTAAAGGGTCCAATAAGGTGAGGGGACAATTTGCCCTTAATTTTAAATCTTCTCATTCCACGAAGTGGTGGCATCTTAAGGTACACATGATCTCCTTCCTCAAATTCCAGTGGTCTTCTTCTGTTACCAACGTAGCTCTTTTGTCTGGTCTGAGCTACCCTCAAGTTCTCCTTGATTATACAGACTTGTTCTTCTACCTCTTGAATAAGTTCAGATCCAAAGAACTGTCTTCCCCTAGTCTGATCCAACGTAGAGGGATCCTGCATTTCTTGCCATATAGTCTCGAACAGTGACATCTTCAGACTGGCCTGGTAACTTTATTATATGAGAACTCAGCACAAGGTAGACTCTTGTCCCAACTACTACCATACCGAAGGGCACAAGCTCTCAACATATCTTCCAATACTTGGTTAGTCCTTTCGGTCAGTCCATCAGTCTGAGGTAGGCCGAACTAAAACTCAACTTCGCATCCGTATTCTCATAAAAACTTTTCCAAAATCTGGGGTAAACTGTGATCCCCTTATCCAAAACGATCTTCTTTGGTACTCCATGTAAACACACAATCCGAGTCATATATAACTCTGCTAGCTGAGAACCTTTATAAGTAGTCTTCACAGGAATAAAGTGAGCCACTTTAGTCAATCTATCCACAATCACCCATATAGCATCATATCCTTTCTGGGTGCGAGGCAATCCAGTAATAAAATCCATACCAATCTCTTCCCATTTCCACTCGGGTATATTCAGTGGATGCAATAGTCTAGCTGGCCTCTGATGTTCAACCACACATCGCACATAGCCACATGTGCAGCCACATCTCTCTTCAATCCATACAACCAGAATTTCTACTCCAAATCCTGATACATCTTCATACTCCCATGATGAATAGAATAATCCAAGTCATGGGCTTCCTTCAGTATAGTCTCACGAAGGCTTTCAATCTCACGAACTCATATCCGATCCTCGAACCATATTGTGCCTTGCTCATCCTTCGTGAATTCCGGACCTCGACCTTTAGTAATCAGATCCTTAATCTCTTGTATTTTAGCATCACCAATCTGTCCTTCTGCGGATTTCTTGCTCCAAAGTAGGTTCCACATCAATAGTGACTCCTTCAGTATGAGCAACTATCCCCAGGTTAAGTCTCTTGAAATCCTCAACAATCTCATCAGGTAGCTGGGCAACAATAGCTGAATGAACATGCTCCTTTCGACTCAAGGCATCTGCAACCAAATTTGCCTTGCCCGGGTGATAGTGAATCTCCAAATTATAATCTTTAATAAGCTCCAACCAACGGCGTTGCCTAAGGTTGAGATCCTTCTGAGTGAATATATACTTCAAACTCTTATGATCCGTGTACACTTGGCACTTGGTCCCCATGATATAATGTCTCCAAATCTTAAGCGCATGTACAACGGCTGCCAATTCCAAGTCATGAGTGGGGTAGTTTAATTCATGTTTTCGTAACTGACGAGAAGCATAGGCAATCACATGTCCTTCCTGCATGAGCACACATCCTAAGCCTTGGCCACATGCATCGAAATAGATATCAAATCCTTTTTGTAGGTCTGGCATCACCAATACTGGGGGCGACATCAATCTTTTCTTCAAATGATCAAAACTGTCTTGGCACTTCTCATCCCACTTAAATTCTCTTCCTTTCTCCAAAAGTGGAGTCATAGGCTTAGCAATCTTAGAAAATCCTTCAATAAATCTCCGATAATATCCTGCAAGTCCCAAGAACTTCGAATCTCCATGACTGTAGTGGGTACCCTCCACTCCATTATCTCCTTAACCTTAGCAGGATCCACTGAAATTCCTCCATTAGACATAATATGACCAAGAAATGGCACCTCGCCAATCCAAAACTCGCACTTGCTGAATTTGGCATATAGCTGGTTATCTCGTAGCTTCTGTAGCACCAATCTCAGATGTTCCTCGTGATCACTATCACTCTTAGAATAGATAAGAATATCGTTGATGAACACCACGATGAATCTGTCCAAGTACTCCATAAACACCTTATTCATTAAGTTCATAAAATAAGCTGGTGCATTGGTTAATCCAAACGACATAACAGTAAACTCATATAATCCATATCGAGTCGAGAAAGCCGTCTTGGGAATATCCGATGGTCTAATCCTCATCTGATGGTAACCGGATCGGAGATCAATCTTCGAGAATACTCTAGCACCTCTCATCTGATCAAATAAATCTTCAATACGGGGCAACGAATACTTGTTCTTTACCGTAACATCATTAAGAGATCTATAATCCACACACATCCGCTGCGATCCATCTTTCTTCTGTACAAACAAGACCGGCGCTCCCCATGGTGAGGAACTCGGACGAATGTAACCAGCCTCTTGTAACTCAGCTAACTGCTTCTTAAGTTCCTTTAGCTCTTCTACGGATATCATGTATGGCCGTTTAGAAATAGGGGCAGTCCTAGGTAAGAGATTAATGACAAACTCAACTTCCTTATCTGGTGGCATCCCTAATGACTCCTCTTAGAAAGACATCCAGAAAATCTCTAACTGCACGAATGTTGTCACCCACAACCTTCTCATATTCTAAGAATGACGCTAGTCTGATGGTGGTAGTTACTGGAACTTCAACTTCAAATCTTTGTCCTTTGGAACTAGTGAGTTCTATGGTTCCCTTAGCACAGTGTATATACTGCCTTTGCCTTTCTAAACCATGACGTACCAAGGATCACGTCTATAGTGCTCTCTTCTAACACTATAGGGGTAGCCCATCTGAGTTAGAAACAGAGGGTAAGAAAGGAAGAATTGTAGACAAGGCGAGTAGTTACGAGGAATGTTATTGCGGGGGTTTTATTAGCTAAGTAGATTAGTGTGTCACCTACTAAAGCTAATACATTAATCTTATGGTGGTACATGCTAAGATGCCCGTCTATAGTATTTCAATCAATCAAAGAAGCAAATCAGGCATTGATCATCAGAACAATCAACCAACATTTTTTTAAATAGAGAAAATAGTTTTAATTTCGTCTTAGGTTTCCTATCTCTTAAGAAGATCATAGTGGCAGGATTCCAAGGTGTGAAATCCATCTTGTCTTAGAGCAGAAAAGGTAAGAATGATCAAGTAGAACAGTAGAAGGTGAGACAGGATCAAGATAAGGTAAGTATAGAATGAATCAGAATAAGGTAAGTAGGTAAGGGATGTCCATTTCTATCTAGGTTTCGTCCTACAGTCAACATTTCCTCTGATACCACTTCTGTCACACCCGGCTTTAAGGAACAAAGCCAGGTGCATCTCATACATGCGCCAAGAAGACAACATATATAATAACAGAGTATATAGAGATAAATGTCATAAACATTAGAGTATTTATTACATAGCGGAAGACTTATTACAAAATAAATAAATATAAAACGAACTAAGGATCGTCGACGCCAATGTCAACTGAGAAACGCCACCTAGATCAGATCATACTCCTCGCCTTGTGGCTCCTCCTGAACCACCTGCTCTTCTCCTGTGGGGGGGTGTGAGACAGCAAGGGTGAGCTCACACATGATCTAGCTCAACAAGTTGTGGGGAACCAGTGGACATAAACTCACAAAGGTGTGAGTTCATGTGATGTGTAAGGCTAATCAATAATAGGGGTTAAAGCTGAGCGTTGCTTTTAAGTAGTTGGTCAAACTTTTATTAGCAGTTACTAAGTATAAGTAAATACCAAACCATAAGTAAAGTAATAGAACAAAATTAATAATAACCCATGCAATGCAAATGACAAAATTGAATTTAAGTTCCATAATTTAAACATTAGAGAGTCCTGAGCTGCTCATGACCGCGAGCACGGCTAGTATACCAGTTTTACACTCTGCAGAGGTTGTACCCTTTACCCACAAGTCATGTTACCCATCTGCCAAGGGGTCGCGAATCCCATACACCTCTACCTAGGAAGCGCGGCAGGGCAACACTACGAGGCCTTTACAAAGTTCCACTAGCTTCCGAAAACCCGCTACAGTTTATAGGAAGTTCCAATACAGGGTCCTTGCCTGACCGCCATCGCAGCAAAATCAAGCAAGGACCTCCCTACACTGACCACTCCCCTACTGCCCTTGCCCCTTTTGGGTAAGGTAGTCTTCCACTAGCTTTCCTAATTAGTCAGCCAAGGGCGTCCCATTAAACCCTTGTGGTGGCACGTGGTTCTCAAGTTAAGCTCTATGTTCCAATTAACATTAATGATCTCAACATGAACATAAATAGAATAACAAAAAGAATTGGAACATAGAGGTAATAAATGATTATCCCAAAACCATGTAGAGCAATAGCAAACTACCCAAGTGATTCAGGGGTAAACAAGGTAATGAGATAAACAATCTAGGGTAACCTATTGGGTCCCATCAAAATTAACCTATGCATGGATAAGTGATATTAAAGAACATTATTGGGTAAAAAGTGGTCAAGGGCACAACTTGCCTTCAATGAGCTCCTGCTCAGCTACTTCAATCTGCTGCTCACCAGGATCCTCGGTCACGGGCTCTTCTAGTCGCCACAATACAAACAAGCACAGTGCATATAGAGAAATTAACATTACACCAAACATATAAACAAAATACACAGTAATAATCTACACATTAAAATTAAATTCTAGGAACAGGAATCATAATTTTTGGAGTTATAGAATTTAAGTTATGGATTTTCAAAGGTTTTATGTGCTTTAAATAAGATTAAGTGTGAGATTAATTTTCTTACTGTTGTCATGATAAAACAGACGCTCTAACTGGTAGAGAATTAAATTACAAAAATTTAGAAAGTGGAATGGATTAATTTGGACTAAAAATGGATTTTCTATGATTTATACAAGTTCTAGGGTTTATTTTTGTATTAAAAATCCAATTTCCTATTCATTTAATCAATTTAAAACAGTACTGGACTGGGCCTCAATTACCAGGGAAGTCAGGGGCTACGGTGCAAGTTAATTCATGGCTCAGAACACTATTGATAGTACTGCGGGTTGATTTCCCCATTTCCTAGGGTCTCTTTTACAAATCGCGCGCCGCGAAGGGGTATGACCGAATTCTAGCCGTTCAGATTAGATCCTATGGCCCTGATTACATTACCCTATCATCGAAATGGTACTCGCCTAGAGTCGTCGATCAAACAATCAACGACCGGGATTTAAAATACTCAGATTGATTCCAGCGCGCACGATCTGGATCGAACGGTCCCGATTGCATCCATCCACTCAGCACCCGGATCCGATCCCGACCGCCAAATGGATATCCTACGGTCACCGTTCGTCCAGACTAAACCGTTCCCCACATCTAATCCTATCCATTCAGCCGCCATCCGACGGCCCACGATTCACCCCCACGACGGCGGCGGCGCCAGGACATCGGCGTCTGCACCGCGGCGGAGGCCATGGCCAGGCCACACCATCCCAGGAACCTTAGCCCTAAACATGGATCCGAGGCATGGTACACGTAGAGGAGTCATTGGTGAACCGGATGATGGATTTCTTACCATGAGAGGGGGCGGAAACGATGACGGCCACGGCGTGAGCAACTCCGCGGCGGAAGGTAGGTCGACGGCGAGGAATTAAGTCAGCTCAGTTGACGATTCCCCAACGTCCCGGCCACGTCCACCATCCCCCAAGCCTAGAGAAGCGCAAGAGAACCACAGCGCAGATCTTGTCGACGGCGAGGTGGAGTTCACCCGCGGTGGACCGAGCCCGTCCGCGTCGCAACCTCACCTCACCCAGTTCTCGATTGCTTCAGTCGTGGTCTGGCATGAGGCAGCAGGAGAGGTCCGTGGGCTCCCAAAAGGTACATATCCCCACACCGAGATGGTTCCGAGCTTGTTGCCCCGGTCAAAGCGGCGTAGCTATCGTAACAACCCGAGGTGCACGTGAGTTTTGTTGAGGGGATGAAGCTGACAATAGGGATCCACCCGTCAGCGAGCTGAAGACACACGCCAAAGGGAGGGTGAGACTGGCATGTGGGGTCCGGCTGGCAGCTAGCACACGCAAGCGCAGTGGAAGACGGACATATGACAGTGCGGGACCGACCACCAGTGACTAGGTGAGGAGCGTGGGTTTTCTTTTGTTGGTGACTGGCGACCCAGGCCCACGTGTCGGTGACCTCGTGTGCGAAGAGTGGTGCGGCGCGGATGAAGTGGTTTTGGGTGCGGAGGGAAGTGGTTGTGGGCTGAAATGTGAATCTGAGGCCCGGTTAAGCATTCTTCCCTTTTCTTTTATGTTTTTTTATTTTTTTTCTTTCCTTCTTTTTCCAATTCAAATTCAAATTCCAAATTAATTTCAAACTTGTGGCCAATTCACTCTTATTTTATATTTTCATGATAAGTTTCCATTTGGAGATATATATATATGTTATTTATATTTTCATACCCTTTATTCCTTTTCTCCATATTTCTAGAATCCCTTTAATTTTTAAATTCCCACTTTGGGACTTTAATATTTTTCTTGTCACATTATTTTTATATTGTCACAAAAATGCACACAAAAATAAAATCTCAACATGATGCAATGATTTAGTGGCATTTACTTTAGAATTAATTTTTTTTGTAAATATGGTGTCCACATGTAATGGCACAAAAAGTTCAAACTCCCACATAGATAAAGTGAACTTGTTTCTCCCTTTGGTATCAGCTCTGGGAAATTACAAATTGGGTATTACAATATCAACATCTCTACATCTAGTGCAAATAGAAACATGCTCAACAGTAGATGTAGAGGGTTTGCAAGATTTTAATTCTACAACCTTAGCATGTAATATATCATTTTCACTTCTAAGGTTAGAAATAGTAACATTGCAAACATCAATTAATTTTTCATTTTCAATCCTAAGACTAGCAAGAGAATCATTCAATTCCTTAATCTTAGCAAGCAAATCATCATTATCATTTCTAAGATTGGGAATTGAAACATCACAAACATGAGAATCAACCTTAGCAATTAATCTAGCATTTTCATTTCTAAGGTTGTCAATAGTCTCATGGCAAGTGCTTAGCTCACTAGACAATTTTTCACATTTTTCAACTTGTAGAGCATAAGCATTTTTGACCTTAACATGCTTTTTGTTTTCCTTAATAAGGAAGTCCTCTTGAGAGTCCAAGAGATCATCCTTCTCATGAATAGCACTAATCAATTCATTTAATTTTTCTTTTTGTTGCATGTTTAGGTCGGCAAAAAGAATGCGCAAGTTATCCTCCTCATTGCTAGTATCATCCTCATCACTAGAGGTTTCGTATTTAGTGGAGGATCTTGATTTTACCTTCTTCTTTTTGCCCTCCTTGGCCATGAGGCACTTGTGGCTGACGTTGGGGAAGAGAAGTCCCTTGGTGACGGCGATGTTGGCGGCGTCCTCGTCGGAGGAAGAGTCGGTGGAGCTCTCGTCGGAGTCCCACTCGCGGCACACGTGGGCATCGCCGCCCTTCTTCTTGTAATGTCTCTTCTTCTCCTTTCTTCTCCCCTTCTTGTTGTCGCCCCTGTCACTATCACTAGATAATGGACATTTAGCAATAAAATGACCGGGCTTACCACATTTGTAGCACACTTTCTTGGAGCGGGGTTTGTAGTCTTTCCCCCTCCTTTGCTTGAGGATTTGGCGAAAGCTCTTGATAATGAGCGCCATCTCCTCGTTGTCGAGCTTGGAGGCGTCGATGGGTGTTCGACTTGGAGTAGCCTCCTCCTTCTTTTCTTCCGTCGCCTTGAATGCGACGGGTTGTGCCTCGGGCGTGGAGGAGGTGCCTTGCTCGATGATTTTCTTTGAGCCTTTAATCATTAGCTCAAAGCTCACAAATTTTCCTATAACCTCCTCGGGAGACATTAGCTTATATCTAGGATCACCTTGAATTAATTGAACTTGTGTAGGGTTAAGAAATACGAGGGATCTAAGAATAACCTTGACCATCTCATGGTCATCCCATTTTTCGCTCCCAAGGTTGCGCACTTGGTTCACCAAGGTCTTCAAGTGGTTGTACATAGCTTGTGGATCCTCCCCTTGGTGAAGCATGAAGCGACCGAGCTCCCCCTCGATCGTCTCCCGCTTGGTGATCTTTGTCACCTCGTCTCCTCGTGCGCGGCCTTGAGTACGTCCCAAATTTCCTTCGCACTTTTTAACCCTTGCACCTTATTATACTCCTCTCGACTTAGAGAGGCGAGGAGTATAGTGGTGGCTTGGGAGTTAAAGTGGTGAATTTGGGCCACCTCGTCCGAGTCGTAGTCTTCATCCCCTACGGATGGTACCTGTACACCAAACTCAACAACATTCCATATGCTTGTGTGGAGTGAGGTTAGATGGTGCCTCATTTTGTCACTCCACATATTATAATCTTCACCGTCAAAAACCGGTGGTTTGCCTAATGGAACGGAGAGTAAAGGAGTACTCTTTGAAATGTGGGGGTAGCGTAGGGGGATCTTACTATACTTCTTGCGCTCTTGGCGCTTAAAAGTTACGGACGGCGCATCGGAGTCGGAGGTCGATGGTGATGAAGAGTCGGTCTCGTAGTAGACCACTTTCCTCATCCTCTTGTGCTTGTCGCCTTTCCGATGTGACTTGTGGGAGGAGGATTTCTTCTCCTTCCCCTTCCCTTTGTTGGAGGAGTTCTTCTTCTTCTCCTTCCTCTTGGTGCGGGACTCTTCCGATGAAGTGCTCCCGTGACTCGTAGTGGGCTTGTCGCCGGTCTCCATCTCCCTCTTGGTGTGATCTCCCGACATCACTTCGAGCGGTTAGGCTCTAATGAAGCACCGGGTTCTGATACCAATTGAAAGTCGCCTAGAGAGGGGGTGAATAGGGCGAAACTGAAATTTACAAATATAAACACAACTACGAGACGGGTTAGCGTTAGAAATAGACACGAGTCCGAGAAAGAGGGCGCAAAACAAATCGTGAGCAAATGCGGAATGAGACACGATGATTTGTTTTACCGAGGTTCGGTTCTCGCAAACCTACTCCCCGTTGAGGAGGCCACAAAGGCCGGGTCTTTTTCAACCCTTCCCTCTCTCAAACGGTCCCTCGGACCGAGTGAGCTTCTCTTCTCAAAATCAAAACCGGGAACAAAACTTCCCCGCAAGGACCACCACACAATTGGTGTCTCTTGCCTCGATTTCAATGGAGTTTTGATCACAAGAACAAGTGAGAAAGAAAGAAGCAATCCAAGCGCAAGAGCTCAAAGGAACACGGCAAATCTCTCTCGCTAATCACTAAAGCCTTGTGTGGAATTGGAGAGGATTTGATCACTTGAGTGTGTCTAGAATTGAATGCCTATCTCTTGTAAGTGGTTGAGAAGTGGAAAACTTGGATGACTTGAATGTGGGGTGGTTGGGGGTATTTATAGCCCCAACCACCAAACTAGCCGTTTGGTGGAGGCTGTCTGTCGTATGGTGCACCGGACATGTCCGGTGAGATAGCCACGTCACCCGGCTGTTAGGGTTCCGACCGTTGGAGCTCTGACTTCTAGGCCCGCCTTGATGTCCGGTGGCGCACGGGACATGAACTGTAGGGTGTCCGGTGCGCCAGCATGGGCGTGCCTGACCTCTGCGCGCGCTGGCGCGCATTTAATGCGCTGCAGGTAGCCGTTGGCGCCTGAAGTAGCCGTTGCCGTGCAGTTACACCGGACAGTCCGGTGTACACCGGACATGTCCGGTGAATTATAGCGAAGCAGCCGATGCGAATTCCCGAGGCTGCCGAGTTCAGAGCCGCGTCCTCTTGGAGCACCGGACACTGTCCGGTGTACACCGGACAGTCCGGTGAATTATAGCGCGCCGGCTCTGAGAATTCCCGAAGGTGCGAAGTTCAGTTTTGGAGTGCCCTGGTGCACCGGACACTGTCCGGTGGCACACCGGACAGTCCGGTGCGCCCGACCAGGGTGCCTTCGGTTGTCCCTTGCTCCTTTGTTTGAACCCTTTCTCTTGATCTTTTTATTGGCTTATGGTGAACCTTTGGTACCTGTAGAACTTATAAACTTAGGCAAACTAGTTAGTTCAAATATTTGTGTTGGGCAATTCAACCACCAAAATTAGTTTAGGAAATAGGTATAAGCCTAATTCCCTTTCATGCATCTTCTATAAAAATATTCAAACCAATAAGAGGTGAAATAAATTCTGCCAGTTATTCAACTCCAAAACTCTCTCTCCCTCTCTCCCTCTCTCTCTCTCTATATATATATATATGTATATATATATATATATATATAGCCATCAGTGCATGGCCCCATCGCATAACAATAGATGTGCACAACCTCAGCACCCTAGGTGGTGGCGCACGGACATGAACCTTTCACACCCTCCTATGGCTACAGGGTGGAGAGGTCCAACACTATTATAGACCGAGCCACCACCACTCCTATTATCATCACCAGTTACTATATTACTGTTGGTGGAATTCTTTCACCAACGATTACAGAAATGACAGGGAGAAAAGTTCAACGACTGACATGTTGGTAAAACAATGATCTTGAGGTTTCTTTTATCCATCGTATTATATGTTGAACCACCTGTGATACCTGTTATAGTCACCATCCTTGAAACAACATTTGGTGGACTAGAAGTCCACATTCTTCATGACTATTGAGTAATGCCCCTACTACTAACACCCTTTCATCACTATTACTTTCATTGGTAGAAGTTGAAGAAGCACATTCAGTATTTTATATATTGTTCATGCCCACTATCATCTAAACCCGCCCTTCTTCCTTGTTCACCCCCTTCTTCATCCAACTTCAAGCACATCGGCGGATAGCTTCTCCAAGCTTCCAACCAAAAACCCATTCGGCAACGAGGATTAGGTCTAGCAATGCTCATCCTCTAGCAGAAGCACAACTACCTTGTTTTTGTTATGCAAATTTGTAGAGAACAGAGCCTTATAGTGTAATCAAACAGTAACTTATTTTAGTACATCATCTCACACACTTGATTTGTTAGTGTGGATTGTTATTGTAGAAAGTAAACTTGTTTGTGGATATGGTGTCTAGATTTAATGATTATAATAGTATGGTGTGTTTAGTAAGTTACTAAGGTCCATATAAATTAATAAATATATAGTGCAAACTATATGCATTTTCATTTCATCACGGACGAGTATGCATGAACCACCATAGATTAATTAATAAATTAATGATTACAACTCTATTCTAGCATGGAAATTTTAATACTGTAAATACAATAAGATAATTATATGAAAGTAAATGCTCAAAGTAAAAAAGGTTAGAAACAAGACAACATTTTCTTGAGGTACTAGAGAGTTGACACTCCTTAGTAGTCCCCATTGGAGCACATGTACAAGGGTGTGGCTCCCCTTTTCGCGCAAGAATCAAGTGTTATATATAGGTTGTTTCTTCTCCACACTAGCATAGTGAATCATCCACAATCATTCGCACTCCATCGACAAGTCATCTAGGTGACGTTGATCGCTAAGAGTAATAAGTACAAACTCTCACTTGACTTAAACAAGCCAAATGATTAAGGTGGAGGCACACTTGCTACTCTCTATGCACTAATGAGCTCCTTAATCTTGTGATTATCTAATCTCAAACAGCTCACTATGCAGAGGTTTTCTCTCTCTCCAAAGTGTTTCTTCAGCTAAACAAATGGGCAATAGAGCTAGAATGAACACGTTGGGGAGGTAATTATACTCCCTAACCGGCCAACTAGTCGTTACAATGTTTATTGTGCTAAATTCGTAAGCGTTGGATCATTTAATGTTTCCTTTTAACAGGACTCAACAATTATAGTGACATCATTATGTTAGATATAGATGTTGGAGAACCTATGTAGTCTGACATGCTAAATTCATATTTGGAATATCTTTAGAAGGTATCAGACCGGGTCACAATGGTCCGATACCGATCATATTCATAGGGTTTGACACCCTATAGAAACACGGTATAACGATCCATCAGCTCTAACAACCCCATAAGTAGGCGTCAAACTATACACAATGGGTTGACGACCCCATCTTCATAAGGTTCGATGGCCACTTAATTCCTCAGTTCACTTCAAATTCAAAATCTCTATAAATGGAGTTTGTTTTAAAAGATTTTTGGGGCCTCTTCTAAGATATCTAGTGCTAAGTTTGATAAGTATGCACCACAAGTAACATATTAGGCCCACCTGGATCAAGCTACAAATTTATAGCTCTTTAAAGTACGACTAAAAGGAAAAACAAAGTACTAAATTACTTAAATATCTTTCAACTCCAATTAACAATTTGGGCTAGTCCGTCATTAATCTTATCATCCATTCTATCATTAGGGGCATGAAAACCATTGATTGTTTAAACAACCACACATGTTAATCATATTGTAATCCCGTGTCATCATAAATCATAAAAAATTTCTAGATGCTTTCAACATGTACATAGACGTACTGCTTATACGACTTCAAAGTAACTGTGATCATAACCTGCACATAGACGACTTGTAATTTAAAGCGACGTTGGTCATGACCTGTGTGCACAGACGATGATCGATAGACAAGGTCCATCTATTAATTCCAACTTCTTCACCCCTTTGAGTCTGGCTTTATTTGGGGCATACCATCAATGCCTCTCTCTCTCTCTCTCTCACTCTCCCCAATCCTGTAATCGGATGTAGGCAGAGGATATATATGGAGAACCATGAGTAGGGGCTCATCATCTTGTTTGGGTTAGGGATCACGGGCGAACGAGGAGAATGGTCAGTTCCACAACAAGTGTGGCTCCACGACGCTAACATGATAAGCTCGGCAACAAGCTTGGCTCTGTTTTTCATTTTTCTAATTTACAGGGATGGGAATTGTAACGTGCAAATGTATTACATGGTTAATTATTCAGAAGGGGACGTCGTTGACGCCTCTCCATGAAACATGTCTAGTGGTCAGTGGATGTGTTCTGGCTTCCTCTGCCTCTGAAGCTGTACTGTAGCAGTGTGAATCCGGGTAGACAAATTTCACAAGAATTGGTTTACTAAACCAGCCTCGTTGATCTAAATCGTCGGAGTTTCAAATATGACTGCATAGTGCATACTAGATACTTCAATCTCTTTACAGATTATCCACATGGTTAATGTTAGGGTTTGTCTAACTTAGAAAGTCATCAACGATAAATGAGATTAGTTGAATCGGGAGAGAGACCCATGAAGTAGAGGATGATTATGAGGATAGTATAGAGCTGACGATCGATCTTGATCCCAAAATTCTTCCAGTGGACACAGATGGGCAATTAATAAGTAGGCACTTCAGTTTACTAGAATCAATTGATAATCGATGAAACAATCATCAGGCATCTTCCTTTTTACATGAATCGATGGACATATGATCTCAGTCGCAGGTAGCGAGAGTTAATGACGATGGATCCGAAATCCTGCGCTTCTTGATCGGCAGCGGGCTCTGCACCTCCTCCTCCTCCTCCTCGACCCATCGCTTCATCCCATCGCTCTCCGGCACAGGCATGAGGTTGAGGTCAAAGTTCCTGACGGTGACGCCCGATGACCCCGTCCCCGTCCCCGTAGCGGACGCCGTCGCCGACAGGGAGACGGACACGGAGCTGCCGTCCCAGTAGTGGCAGCGCTTGTGCCCGCCGAGCGCCTGGCCCGTGGCGAACCCCCTCCGGCAGATGGTGCACCGGTGCGGCCCACCCGACGTCGTCGTCGTCGTCTCCTCGGAGTGGTCTGCCGCCTGCTGCGCGGCGGCGAGAGCGGCAGCGTACTGCTCCCCCGTGGGCGGCCTGCGGTGGCTGGACTTGTGGCCGCCGAGCGCCTGGTAGGACGCGAAGGCCTTCCCGCACACCGCGCACCGGAACCGGAGCTCCTCCTCCTCGCGCGCCGGCGGCGGCGGCGGGCACGACCACTGCTTACGACTGCCGCCGCCCTCCTGGCCCTGCCGCCCGAAACCAGCGGCGGCGGCGGCGGCCTTGCTGAGGCCGCTTCTTCCTCGGGTGCCCGCGAGCGCGGCGAGGCAGATGGCTAGGTAGTCCTCGCTGTTGAGCTTCTTGAGCCCCAGCGTCATCGTCGGCACTGGCACTGGCAGCGCGAGCGAGAGCGCGGTGGAGTCAAGAAGCGCTTCGAAACCGGCGGCCATGGCTACCTTGCTGATGGCGACGACAGGTGCTGAGGAGGAAACTATAGTTAGCTGGCGGCGCACGTCTTTAACGTTCTCGGACGGAATTCTAGGTCTGAGGCCTGTGTGCGGGGTGATAGAGCTGGAATGGAAGACGGGTGGATCGGATCGGAGTCGGAGTTCGGAGATTGGAAGAGGGGTGGGGCTTTATATTAGGGACAGCAAGAGCGGCCTGGGGAGGAAGTGATATGGTGGACAAGCTGCTAGCTGCTGCGTTGCTTCTTCGCGGGGCATACAAGTTGCCAATAGAAAACTAGCTAGTACGTACGTACTATTCCTGTTTGCAGCACGTTCACGTTCACGTTCAGCGTTAGCGGCGACTCGAACGTGAGCGCTTCGGGTCGCCGGTCGCCAGTCGCCAGTCGCCAGTCGCCAGCCACCTGAGCTGCAGAGATCCGGTGGGGCGAAGCCTTTATTTGGCATGTGCACGCTCGCGCGACCGCCGACGCCAAGTAGGCGACGTGTGAACACCAGACTAATCAAGAGCAACTTTTCGATCGGGGAACCTTGCTACCTCGTCTGTTCTTTTTTATTTAAGAACGGGGTAGTAATAATTAAAAAGAAAAGGTGTGCGCGAGCTACTGTGTGCGCTGATTTTTTAGACTTCCACTGATAGAAGTCTACACGTCATGCACGTGCAACCTACTGCGCGCGCTGAATTTAGCGATACATGTTCGGGGTGTTTTGTTACACAGATTAAATAAAATATATTACTAGTGTTATTTATTTGAACATACAATTATATAAATGTATGGCATAGTCATATATCTACGGCACTATATAATTCAGCAGTTTAAACTTTAGCAAACATACCCAAAAATCATACCCAGACTTACACAACATCAAAACCAACGGTTCAGATTACTGGATAAATCTTTTCTTTCTTACTCACTCAGATCCAATGACCAACATTATTTGGGTCATGTCTGGTCCCTCTCCCTCCACATGTGACCCTGCCATCCCTTCCTCCTCCCCCTCCCTTGGGCCGCTACGCCGCTAGCATTTATCCTCCTCCCATGACCCCAACGTCCCCTCCCCCTCACTCGCATCGACGTCGCTGCCGACACCTCCCTCGTGCCGTCATCACCGTCGACCCCTCTCTAGGATCGTAGCGTTTGCACGGACTATATGCTAGTTTAGATAAGTTTGACTTCGTACAAAGAATTAAAATATAAACTAGAATAGATGAAACTCATAATATATAGAAACAACAATGTAATTTTATAGAGTCATTTGATCTTAATACTACACTAAGAGCATAATAAGCTATATGATAGAACACGGAGACCTAGGATGTGGAAGATATAAGGTCTGTTTGGTTCGTGGCTAACTGCGCTACACTTTATCTAAGGTTAGTCGTTCGAATTAAAAAACTAACCTTAGATAGAAAAGTTACTTAGACAAAAAAGTTAGGTAAACTATGACAATTTAGGTAGCGAACCAAACAGATCTATAATATGAAAGATCAGACAGACTTGGATTCCTTTTGTATATTGTGCACTCATGTGGGAGCCGAAACAAGAGACGATGGATGGCCATATCCCATGTGCCCATCTATACGTAATACGTGACGTACATACTGGGAACTCGGTAGACGGTAGGTAGCAGTTTCCCAGAAATGGCAAGTCTGAAGAAAACTATTCAGGTCCGTGTGAAATGGATTGCGAGAAAATCACGTGTTCTTTACATTTCTGCAGGAGTACAGCCTCTACCAGTCCGGATATAAAACAGCAAGCAGCCTGACAGCATCATATCGAAGACCAGACTAGTTTTTTTTTGACTGCGTGTACTTGACCTAGAGATTTAGGCCGCAGAGTCCGCTTCATTTGACCTCAGGGCTGAGATAATTCTCAGAGCATGCATATAGTTTCACGAAAAGTTTTATACATTAATTCGAATGTCATATTAGATTTATATTATAACATAACACTATATTTATTATAAAATAGATGGAAGTGGTTTCATTACCATTAAACTATATAACGAACATTCAACTAATTTCCAAGATATTGACAAATACATGAAATCATCATTGAAAACAATTTATTTAATCTTCGTACGTTTCTATTGGTCATTTAGCTAGATGCAACATTTAATTAACGTGGTACCCAATAAATCCTAAAGTGAAATTTTATATTGAGAGTGTATGTGTTTCATTCTTTATTTTGTCTCATTGATGATGTGGAAGCATTAAAAATAACATAATAAAAGTCTTATTGAGGATATCTTTATAGACACCACTACCGGAATCAGCTCCTTTGCCGTGTGTCTCAGACACACGGCAAAGACAATCTTACACTCGGCAAATGCTTTGCCGAGTGTTACACTCGGCAAAGAACGCTCGGTGAACTGTACATCGGCAACAGCCTCTTTGCCGAGTACTATTTGTCGGGCACTCGGCAAAGACTTTGCCGAGTGCCAAATGGCACTCGGCAAAGAAAAGTCACCGTCACGGCGCCAAGTAACGGTGACGGATCCTTTGCCGAGTGCCGTCTGTGGCACTCGGCAAAGAGGTCAATGTTGCCGAGTGTTTGCTCGAGAGGCCCTCGGCAAAGACTGACCCAGTGGGCCCCACTGCCAGTCCCTGTGCCGAGAGCTCTAGTAGGCACTCGGCAAAGGAGGCTTCTTTGCCGAGTGTCTGTTGGACAGGTACTCGGCAAAGAACCCTCCAGTGGGCCCCTTTGCCGAGTGCCTTGGCAATGGCACTCGGCAAAGATGTCTTTGCCGGTTCCCAGGTTTCCTTCTTTGCCGAGTGCCATTGTCAGCACTCGGCAAAGATGGCTTTACCGGTTCCCAGGTTGCCTTCTTTGCCGAGTGCCATGGTCATAGCACTCGGCAAAGCGCCCCTTTGCCGAGTGTTACACTCGGCAAAGTGACCAGAATGTCCCTTTTTTATTTGCTTTTGTTGTTCCATCCAAACAAACAAAAGATATATATGATTCACATCACATTATATATCAATCACATCACAGAATGAACACATTTATCATCAACACCATATATATCACAAAGTCTCACTAAAGTCTCACAAATATAAGTAAGGATCATCACAAAACAGATATAAGTCTGCGTCATCACTAACATCACCAAGTATCTCACAAGATAAAGTTTAACTAACATCACCAACACTCATAAAGGTAAGTCTGGATCATCACAAAACAGATATAAGTCTGCGTCATCACTAACATCACCAAGTATCTCACAAGATAAAGTTTAACTAACATCACCAACACTCATAAAGGTAAGTCTGGATCATCACAAAACAGATCATCAACGAGGTGGGCATCTGGACTGGTTCGGCGAAGGGCTGGACGAAGCATGAGGGTTGTTCGACGCCGCCGATTGACCCTGCACAGAGAAGAGATTGTATGTGTGAGAACATATGAATAAATATCATGCAGTACTAAAATTTTGATACTCACAGGAGTAGTGAACTCTGTAGGGTCAGCTGCAGGGAACAACAGAGGTGGTGGAGCATGACCCTGTGCGGCGCCAAGGCTCTGCATGTACGCGAACATCTCCGCCATCCTCTTCTCCAGCTCCTCACGTTGCCTCCTCTCATCATCTAGCTGAGTCTGTAATATTTCGCCCTAATGTTACAATAATGCAAAGAGAAGATATATAAAAATCAATGAACGATGAATAGATAAGGAATAACCTGGAGTTGCTGGATACGATGCTGTGAGGTGTCCTGCCGAGGTCGTATGGCTGGGCTCGCGCTCGTGCTCCTTGCTCGCACCTGAGAGAGAGTGGGAGTGGAGGACGAGTCGATTGCCCCGTCGGCAATCCAGTACCGCCCATGCCTCTTGCCTCCTCCGACCCTCATGAGGACATCTCCGTCGATGTCCTCGGTCCTCGGATCGTAATATGGCCCATGGACCTCCTTGGCCATGGCGGTGTACTCACTGAGTCGGCTGTGGATGGCGGGGTTGGTGTACGCCTCGGGCCCGTCATCCGGGTTGTAGGTGACGTCGGACGTTGCCTTCCCCTTGTGGGCCATGGCATATGCCGAGAACGTGGAGCAAGGCGCGCCACCATGTGCCGCCGACTGCGAGAAAACCAACGATATGGTTAGAAATCATGTCTAATCGAAAGTTATATACCTAAATAAAAAAGAGCGCGTACCCATGCTTCCGCGTATTTGCCCAGGCTACGGCTGCCTTGATGGTGGGAGGGACCTTGCATCAGCAAACGCCGTTCCCGGCTAGCGTTGTGCGCCTCGTCCCACTCAGCCGAGCACCACCTCTGCACCATCTTCTCCCAGCACTCAGGATGCGCGGCGCACCAATGAGGAATCATCTAAAAAAATATAAGTACACCGCATATCAGAAGATAAGAATAAGCATATTTAGTACCAATAATAAAGTTTTGTATTTACCTGCAAGTACTGGTCCGCAGTCAATGACATGGTTCGGGCGTCCTTCTTGTTCACCTTCTCCCCAAGGACGGAGCCGTGGTAAGTGACGATGGCCTGGATGCGCGCCTCGTAGTGCATGTCCATGACGAGCTTCTTACAGCACGTCGTAGACACCACATCCGCCCTGGCCTCGTATCCAGCATCGCACCTGAAGAAATCTTACATACAAAGACGATGTATCCATACTCTATCTCGGACCGGAGTAGAGCATGAAACTAACACCATCTACGCAACCGCGGACTGTCCAAAAAACGTGGACAATCCGAAACTGATACATTTGTAGATATGCAAAGATCTGCATATCTACACCGTATCTCTTTCGAACGGGAGACGCCTAACTGGGTTACGTGATCTACGACCATGATGCGGACATAGAGGTCATACCTAGGGTGGCGGTGGAGTCAGGCTAGCGGGGCTGTGGCGGGTTGGTGCAGTGGCGACGCGACGCGGTGCAGGCAGACCCGCAGTGGCTAGGAAGACAAGTATCTTCTCTATAAAAAAGAAACACAAGTCTGTTAATACAAAAAAATCGACAGCACCTCCCCTGTACATTGAGGTTTTTAAAACCTGCAAATAAAACTAACAGCACGATGGCTGACATGCACACAGTAAAAAGAGTATGCAAAGTTGCACTTTGATGTATTCAAGATAATGAACTTGATCGGCCTACATGATATTGGTATGCCTCCCATGCTAAGACAACTTGTAGCTATAACAAAAAGAGAGTTGTGATACAAATTAGAAGCATTTCTTTTCCCTCCACGATTTATAGCAATGACAAGCAATTATACTTTCTCTTTGTTTATCTCTTTGTGTATATATATACGGAGTATAGCACTATATATATACGGAGTATAACACTATATTTATACAAATAATAATTCACTATATTTATGCAAATAATAATTCACTATATTTATGCACTATATTTAACCAAAAAACATAGTCAAAAGCTACCATTTCAAGGATCAAATAATAATTCATCAGTCAAAACAATCATAGTTTGGCTCAATCAAAACAATAATAATTCATTAGGCAAAACTCACGGCGATGGCGGGCCGAGCAGGGGCCGTGGGGCGAGCAGGGGCCGGCGCGGTGGACGGCGAGCAGGTGGCCGGCGCGCTGGGCGGCGCGCGGTGGCCGGCGCGGTGGACGGCGAGCAGGGGCCGCGGGGCGCGCGGTGGCCGGCGTGGTCCGGGCGAGCGGGCGGATGGTCGGGGCGGCGGCGCCTGCTATCGCGACGACGGCGGTGGCGGTTTTGCGAGGGAGACGGCGGGCGCGTGGAACAGAGAGAGAAGAGAGCGAGCGAGAACAGAGAAGACCCGCGTCGGTTTGATTAAGGTCGAGCTCTTTGCCGAGTGCCCGCGATCTGGCACTCGGCAAAGATTTTTTTAATTTAAAAATATACTTTGCCGAGTGCCAAAGATCTGGCACTCGGCAAAGTTCTTTTTTTATTTAAAAATTAACTTTGCCGAGTTCCAGAGGTAGGCACTCGGCAAAAAACTTACTTTGCCGAGTGTCCAATGTCAGGCACTCGGCATAGACTATCTTTGCCGAGTGACATTTCTTGACACTCGGCAAAGTACTTTTTTATTTTTTTTATTTTCCCAACCAAAATTTTTGTGGTATGTTCCTACACTATATAGACCTACATGTACCATTTTGAGACAATTAGAAAATTGTTTTCTATAGCTAGTAGATTTAGTTCGTTTATTTGAATTTCTTCGAAAAAATCACATTTGAACTGCAGGTCACTCGAAACTTGGAAAACCGTGCATGCAAAAATGATATACATGCTACTTAGCACAAGTTACGATAGATTTCAGGATCGGACCGGAAACTTCGAGCACCATGCTCACTCAACATGGCCGTGAACTTGCCAGGCAGCTGTTTAAAAATTTTATAAAACACAAACAAACTTAGAAAATCATGAAACTTGTCCACGTGTCATGATATCATATGTAGAGTCTGTGATAAAAAATTTAGAATGTTTGGAGAAAGTTGTGAGATATTATGTGTAGAAACCTAAGAGAACTACACATGAAATCATAGAGTTTCAATGTGGATCTCTTAGATTTGTACACATAGTGCGTTACAGCTTTCTCGAAACTTTTTCAAATTTTTATCACAACCTCTACATATGATATCATGACACGTGGACAGGTTTCATGATTTTCTGACTTTGTTTGTGTTTTATACAATTTTTAAACACCTGGATGGCAAGTTCACGGTCATGTTGAGTGAGCATGGTACTCGAAGTTTCTGGTCCGCTCCTGAAATCGGTCGTAACTTGTGCTAAGTAGCATGTATATAATTTTTGCATGCACGGTTTTCCAAGTTTCGAGTGACCTGCAGTTCAAATCTGAATTTTCCGAAGAAATTCAAATAAACAAACTAAATGTACTAGCTATAGAAAACACTGTCATAATTGTCCCAAAATGGTGCATATAGGTCTACATAGTGTAGGAACATACCATAAAAAGTTTGGTGACCAAAAAAAAAATAAAAATATGCTTTGCCGAGTGTCTACATAGGACACTCGGCAAAGACTCTCTTTGCCGAGTGCCAGATATTTGACACTCGGCAAAGACTGACGGCCGTCAGCTGTAGACGGCCGCTAACGGCCGTTTGCCGAGAGCCATCTTTGCCGAGCGCTTGACTCTCGGCAAAGCAATCTTTGCCGAGTGCCTGGCTGTGCCGAGTGTCCGGCACTCGGTAAATAAGACCTTTACCGAGCGCAGGTCTTTGCCGAGTGCCCGATAAAAAGCACTCGGCAAAGCCGCCGGCACTCGGCAAAGGCCCGGATTCCGGTAGTGCACGCGGCAAGCCTTATCCTTAGTGTATACTCCCTCTCTCTAGTTGTTCCCTATCTTAAGGTTATGAAGGTATATCCTAAGTTAAATATTTTGACCGTTAATAACAAAATAATCATAAGTATTGTCTTAATAAAAATGAAACTATTAGATTTATTATTAAAACATCTATCACAATATATAATTTCTATAATTTAAAAATAATTACTTTTATAAATATTATTGATCAAAGTTTCAAAACATTGACTTAGGACAAAGCTTCATTTAACCATAAATTAGATAATTACTACCAGACAATACTACTAGCTAGAACAAACAGTAATGATGTATCATTATTAGTCTACGAGGAATAAAGAGGCACAGTAGTTGTCCCTTCTAACTTATTTTCATGTTGTTTTTTAGAACCGCTAGTGCTAGAGGTCAGTAGAAATAATTATTTATATAAGCAGGTCACTGAGAACCGTCACTGAAAATCAATTTGTACTGACGACCAAGATAATAAAACCGCTAGTGAAAATCTTTTCGAGAAAACATAAAATGGGTTTTTAAAATAGCAAAAAATAGCAAGTCGCAACATTTTTTGCGCGCTACAGAGCTGGTGGGAATTAAACTCGCGAGCTCACCCTCGCACAAAGACTACTCTACCACTGCACCTATGACAGCTTTATTGCTCACATAATATAACCAATTGAGTTTAAGTTTATTATTTGAGGCCGTAAAAGAATTCTAACAAAAAAGTTGTCGACTACAAAGTTGGAAAACTTTTTAAGTTATACAACTTTTATTTTGATACAATTTTTGAATTTGACAAATTCGGATACAACTTTTGAGAGTCGAGATGATTTCAAATAAAAAGTTGTCAACTACAAAGTTTCATAACTTTTTAAGATCTACAACTTTTGTTTCGTTAGTTTTATCATCCAAGGTCGTTTGGAAAACTCAAAAAAATAAGGATAAAAATGATTTCTAGTGCCGGTTTCTTAAAAAACCGCGTCGATTTCTACAAATGGTTTTCTTAACGAACCGCCTGTAGAAATATGATTTGTACTGACGGTTTTCTTAAGGATCCGCAAGTACAAATAGCACTAGTGCTTGTAACCGAATCCACCTGTAAAAATTAGACCCAACTGTAGGCTTAGAGCTTTTTTCTACTAGCATTCAATCACGAGCAGGCAGCCAGGCAAAGCTAAATAGTCGTTAAATTTATGAAAACAATGTTTTTCTTTAAATTTTACCATATATACATTCTTTACGGCATAAGTCTATGAACCCATATGGTATTTTATCCTGCTTATATTTACTAAAGTTTTATCATTGGTTGTAGCCAAGACTCGGCTGCGAAATTACACATACCACTATTGTAGCTACAACCATGTGAGGTAGGTTGTTTTGAAAAAACCATATCATGTTCATATGAAATTGGATTAAGACACTAGTACAAAATGACTCTATATCTGCGGTGTGCACAAATTTCTATTGCGATTCCAGTTATTGCGCGCTAGCAAAATAAAATTGGTGGGCCTGATTCAAGAACCGACAGTGGAAACTCATTTGCACTAGCGGTTAGCTTAATAAAACCGCTAGTGCATATCTGTCGGCGTTTCTGACCCGGGGGGGCGAGCGACGCTGTTTTCCTGTCAGATCAGTCAGTAAAGGGGGCGAAGTGACTGCGGTCACTTCGGCCTGGCCGACTGAGACGTGCGTGTCAGGATACGGTGTCAGGCGATCCCCGCATTGAATGCGCCTGCAAAGCGGTCGATTGTTGAGGCGGTCTGGCAAAGGTTGCTTCACAACGAAGCCTGCCCGAGCCGGGCTTCGGGAGAGCCGAAGGTGTGCTCCCTACCTGAGGAGGCCCTCGGGCGAGGCGTGAATTCTTCCGGGACTACTGTTCTCGCCCGAGGCTGGGCTCGGGCGAGATCGTGTCCCTTGGGTAGACGAAGCCTTGACTTGAACCGCGCCCGTCAGTCTTTATGGTTTGTTTGGAAGGCGTTTACCAACTGTGTTTAGGAGTGTTGGGGGTACCCCTAATTACGGTACCCGACAGTAGCCCCCGAGCCTCGAAGGGAGTGGCGATACTCGCTTTGAGGCTTTGCCGCATTTTTGGTGAGGGGACCGACCTTTCTCGGTTATGTCGGCGTTTCAGACCCGGGGGGTCCGTGGACCGACGAGTAAATTTATCGCTGCGATCCCCTGCCCAGATGGGTTGGTGCGAGATGGAACACAAGGGAGAATGAGACTTGTATTATCCTGCACCAGGGTGCTCGTAGTAGGGGTTACAAGCACGTCGCGAGAGGGAGAGAGAGAGAGAGCTTGTTCGTTTGCTCGTTCCCCCGCGCGAACCTCCTCTAGGAAGGCCCTGGACCTCCCTTTTATAGATGCAAGGAGAGGGTCCAGATGTACAATGGGGGTGTAGCTATGCGCTAACGTGTCCGACAGAGAGGTGCTTGAGCCCGGTGTACATGCCAATGTGGCTGTCGGAGAGGTGCTTGAGCCCTGAGTACGTGATAATGTGGCCGTCGGAGAAGCGCCTGAGCCTTGTAGAAGCACAGCTGGCGATGTGGCAAGGGTTCTGCTGACGTTCCCTTGCTTCCGTAAGGGGGCTGAGCCGGGGAGCCATCATTACCTGTTGCCAGGGTAATCTCGATGGGATGCCGGTCTTGTTCCTTTGTAGCCTGAGCTAGCTAGGAGTAGGATAATGATGTATCCCCTGTGGCGCGGTCGGTCCGAGCCCAAGGTCGGGCGAGGTGGAGACTTCTCCTGAGGCCGAGGCCAGCGTCGGGCGAGGATGCGACCCCTCCTGAGGCCGAGGCTGAGGTCGAGGTCTGGGGTCGGGCGAGGCGGAGCTCCCTGTTGTTCCCGAGGCTGAGCTCGGGGGAGATCGTGGCTTGTTGTCAGCCTTACTCGGGTGGCCGGCTCGGCAGTCGTAGCGGGGCGAGCGACGCTGTTTTCATGTCAGATCGGTCAGTACAGGGGGCAAAGTGACTGCGGTCACTTCGGCCTAGCTGACTGAGACGTGCGTGTCAGGATACGGTGTCAGGCACTCCCCGTATTGAATGCGCCTGCGAAGCGGTCGGTTGGTGAGGCGGTCTGGCCAAGGTTGCTTCACAATGAAGCCTGCCCGAGCCAGGCTTCGGGAGGGCCGAAGGTGTGCTCCCTGCCTGAGGAGGCCCTCGAGCGAGGCGTGGATTCGCTCGGGACTACTGTTCCCGCCTGAGACTGGGCTCGGGCGAGATCGCGTCCCTTGGGTAGACGAAGCCTTGACTTTAACCGTGCCCGTCAGTCTTTATGGTTTGTCTGGAGGGCGTTTACCAGCCGTGTTTAGGAGTGTTGGGGGTACCCCTAATTACGGTACCCGACAGTAGCCCCGAGCCTCGAAGGGAGTGGCAATACTCGCTTTAAGGCTTTGCCGCATTTTTGGTGAGGGGACCGGCCTTTCTCGGTTATACGTTGTTCCGACGGGTGCGCGCGAGCGCACCCACCGAGTGTAGCCCCCGAGGCCTCGGAGGAGTGGTTTGACTCCTCCAAGGTCTTAACGCCTTCCGTGATGCCTCGGCCAGTACTGTCGTTCCCTCATGCGGCCTGGCCGTAGCCTGGGTGCATGGTCAGGCTCCGAGTTTTTAAGCTGGTTTGTTGACCCTGTCAACAGTTTGGCCATAGCCGGGTGCGAGAGCAGCCCTCGAGCCTCTGCATGGAGCGAGAGGACGGTCAAGGACTGTCTCGACTTTTATGATACGCCCCTTCGTCGCCTTTCCGCAAGGAGGAAGGGGGGGAAGGCGCCACGTTACCCTCGGAGGGCATCGATCATGGCATTTTCAGTGAGTTGCTAACGGGTGATCCGAGTGGACGCTTGTGCCCTGTTCATTAGGGGTCGGCTAGTGGCCCAGAGGCGCGCTCCAAAAATACCTGCAGGTGATTCTCTGGACTCAGAAATGTCCTAGGGTACCTCGGGAGCATAGCCCGAGCCTCGGCGACGTAACGGACGTACCCAGAGTCATCCCTCACTCTGCGTGCTCTAGGGCGGCTGTCGAACCCTTCCGAGGGGCCAGCCTTCGAACCCCTGATCAGTAATGGGCGTGGAGCCTGAGTGCTTTGGGGCGGCTATCGAACCCTTCCGAGGGGCCAGCCTTCGAACCCCTGATCAGTAATGGGTGCGAAGCCCAAGTGCTCTGGGGCGGATGTCGAAACCCTTCTGAGGGGCCAGCCTTCGAACCCCTGATCAGTAGGAGGGCTCAGGGCCCGCTTCCTTCGCCGAGAAGGATCCTTTCCGAATTATCCCCTTTCCCAGTCCCTGTAGCAAGAGAGAGAAAGAGGAAGAGGAAAAGGATATGAATTTAAATAATGAGGTGCACCTTTTTTGACGTGGTCGTCATGGTGGAGGTGAAACGACGCCTGCCTCGCCTGCCAAAGGTGTCGCTTGCCCTGCCAGGGAGTTAATGCGATGGGATGGGCGATTCGTGGGGCGGCCGTTGTGCGTGCGCGAGTCGTTCGAGGAACAGAGCACGGGTGCATCGTCTTTACGCCGTGGGAGAGGGCTCTCCTGCCGCTTCAGGAGGGGACACGAGTCCTGCAGGTGATTTGACCGCTGCTTCCGCTCGTCTGCCGCTGCAATTACTGCCGGCTCACTTTTGGTCATGCCAACCGCCGTGCCTATCCCCGCGGCTGACTGACCCATGATCGTTGCACTTAATTAGCACTGTTGGGTCACGCGCAGGGCTGCCTCGAGTCGCGGCACTGGTTCCACAGTCGAGAAGGCGCGTCATTCGGTGCAAGTGGCGGTGTGGCTTTTTGCATGTCGTAACCAACGCGCCGGTTACATGACATGCGGGCCCGAGCCTCGGTGCTAGTCCACCGAATGTGGCGAAGCCGAAAGGGTGTGCACCCGTGGTGCGGTTGCCTACTCCCTTCGCAGCGGTCCGCCCTTCCGTTCGCTGGTTTTGGTGAAGATGGGGGAGCACTTGTAACCGCAGGGCGGTTTCATGCTTTGCGTGCGGCGGTTTGCCTCCTTCGCGTCTCGGGTCAGCTTGCATGACGTGTGGGACCCAACCCCCGTGTCGTAGGGGGAGAACCCTGGAGCACGTCAGTGGAGACTTCACCCGTGACGCTAGGGGGTGCAAGTGAGGAGATCTGCCTATAAAAGGGGATCGATCCCCCGGGCAGTGGCCATGCCTTTGTACTCCCCTCATGCATCGCGCCCTTCCACCTTTCGACCCCCCAGATGGGGCACACTGGCGTCGCCTTGCTCTTGCCGTCGTTGGAGGAGTGCGACCTCGTGGAGATTGGCGCTCCTCAGCCATCGCTCGGCTTCAAGGATTTTCGTCATGCAGCCCGGCTGCAGTCCCTCACCAATGGCCATCCAGGATGATGACCACCAGCTTCGTGGTGGGGAGAAGCAAGCCGGGCTGCGGCCTCCGCCCCGCCCTCAGCTTCAAGGATCTTCGTCATCCTCGCTGTGGCGGAGGGTGAGCCGAGCCGGGTTCCGCCTCCCGCGTGGGCCGGCGACCCGCTTCTTCCTCCAGCATTTGGGGGAGAAGGGCATCCTCCAGCCCTACGGAGGTGGCGTCCTCCAGCCATGCAGGGGAAGGTGAACCGCTGCTGCCCGGCCAGGGCGCAGCTGTCTGTCCTCCACCCGGGCGACAGTCGTGCCGTGCGCCGGTGGCCGCTGTCACCGCCCTTGCGGAGGGGGCGGACTTCGACAACGTGGGTCCGGTCGACCGTAGACGTCGTCATCTGCAGCGTGCCCGGCTCGCTAGCTCAGCTGGCTCCAGCGCCGCCTCCAATGCCGCCTCCTGCCGCTCAGCCCATTCACGAGGACTTGAGTGGGGATCTGCCGATGCAGGCTAGGCCGGCCGCCATTCGCCGTTGTGGCGTTGGCACGCAGGTGGCCGCTATCATCGGTGCTGAGGTGGTGGCAGCCAGAGGAGGTTGTCTCTGCCGATGAGATCGTCAGCGCCACCTACGGCCGGATCTCTGGCTCTTCGGCCTTAACGGCTTGTCCTCGCCCCTCGTGTGGGGACGTGGGTGAGGGCCTTTACAGCAGCGTCCGTCCTGAGGTCATCGCTGCTGCTGTTTAGCCGCCCGAGGTGGAGGTCGTTGTCGCTGCTGCTGCAGAGATTGTCGGTGAGTCGGCTGGAGTTTGTTATCCCGCGAGCCCCCTGGTGTGGAGGTTGTTCATACCCGCAAGAATGGAACCGGAGTCCCGTTTGTAACGGAGTATACTGGGTTTTTGCCTGAGCAAAATGTAACTGCTTCAAGGACTTAGACATTTGTCGTAGGCCGGGAGAACCTCCGAGGGTCCTGCCGACGTCTAAGTCTATGTAGCATAGTTACCCCAAGCATATGTATTTGTTCTTTGTGGCTGTCGAGGCCTGAACATTTGGGTATTTGAGTATAAAGTTGTGTTTCTTCCTCATTTCGAGCACTAAGACTTGCCTGTCGGTGGCCGAACCACTTAACCGAGCGTGAGTTGCCTTGCGCGAAAGGTGACGAGTGAGGTATCCGTATCCCAGAGGTGTAGGAGTCCCTCGGCTCGGTCGGCCTTGCCGTTTAAAGCCTCTCTTGCTCAGTTTTAGAACCTTTGGCCGCTCTGCGATGAGCTGGAACCGGAGGTAGCGGTGTTGGCACGGACGGAGGCGATGTCGGCTTCGAAAAGAGGCTTCGTCGGCCTGGGAGCATGTGGCTTCCCAGGCTGAGGAGATGCAGCAGCGGCAGCCGGAGGTTTGGCCAGATCATCTGCGAGCAGGATGAATCCTGGAGCCAAACTGCCGAAGCCGCGAGCCGGGCTGAGATCCTCGGGGGACAGCTGGCTGAGGCTACGGAGCGGCTGGCCGAGGAGTCTGCTCGCATTGCCGTCTGAGGTCGGGCCAGATTCCGCTGAGGGTGGAAATGACGCCGAGTGTGCTGTTCCTCCCCCTACCGATGTCTAAGCCTGCAGGAATAGTGCGTCTTAAGTATGCGTATGTTTTTTCGTGGCCGCCGAGGCCTAAACATATTTAGCGTTCGGATTATAAAGTTGTGTTTTCTTTCCTCTTGTTTCGAGTATCAGGACTTGTTCGTCGGTAGCAGAATCGCTTATCCGAGCGAAAGTTACTTTTCGCGGAAGGTGATGAGTGAGGTATCCGTATCCCAGAGGCGTAGGAGTCCCTCGGCTCGGTCGGCCTTGCCGCTTACGTGCACTCTCGCTCGTTTGTAGGATTCTGTTATCGATATAGTCAAGAAGGCACATAAGTCGTTTTCTACCCGAGCGTCAGGACTTGTTCAGTAGCAGGACCGCTTATCCGAGCGAGAGTTACTTTTCGCAGAAGGTGATGAGTGAGGTATCCGTATCCCAGAGGCGTAGGAGTCCCTCGGCTCGGTCGGCCTCGCCGCTTATGTGTACTCTCGTTGTTTTTAGGGTCCTGCTATCGATATAGTCGAAAGCACGAGAGTCGTTTTGGTAGAAAACTTTTTCGAAGAAAATTTTGACGCAGAGGGGGTTCCCCCCTTCTAGCCCCTGAGGGAGGGTCGGGCTTTGCCGAGGCAAGGCTGACCCTTCCTTGACGGTTAGACTTTATTTATGTATGTAAAGAAGACGAGGAACATGAACGACTTGAAACATTTTAAGGGTAGAAGCGACGTAGTTGTTCGATGTTCCAAGCGTTGCTGTAGACCTCGCCTTGATCGTTGGCCAGCTTGTATGTTTCGGGCTTCAAAATCTTGGCGATGATGAATGGCCCTTCCTAGGGAGGAGTAAGCTTGTGGCATCCTCGGGTGTCTTGTCGTAACCAAAGTACCGAGTCTCCCAGCTGGAAGCCTCAGGGCCAAACCATTCGGGCGTGGTAGCGTCGCAGAGACTGCTTGTACTACACCGAATGTAGTAAGGCAACGTACCGAGCCTCTTTGAGCTGGTCCAGCGAGTCCTCCCGGCTGATCTGGTTGCTTCGGTCGTCGTATGCCTTTGTCCTCGGGGAACCGTATTCTAAGTCCATGGGGAGGATAGCCTCGGCCCCATAGACTAGAAAGAACGGCGAGAAACTCATGGCTCAGCTCGGCGTCGTCCTCAGACTCCAGACCACTGAGGGTAGCTCTTTCATCCACCGCTTGCCGAACTTGTTGAGGTTGTTGTAGATCCTCGGTTTAAGTCCCTGCAAAATCATACCGTTGGCATGATCCACCTGCCCATTCGGCATGGGGTGAGTTACGGCTGCCCAATCCACACAGATGTGGAGGTCCTCGCAGAAGTCTAGGAACTTTTTTCCAGTGAACTGCATGCCATTGTCGGTGATGATGGAGTTTGGGACCCCAAAACGATGGATGATGCTTGTGAAGAACGCCACCGCCTGCTCGGACCTGACGCTGGTCAAGGGTCAGACCTCGATCCACTTGGAGAATTTGTCGATGGCGACCAGCAGGTGCGAGAAGCCCTCGGGTGCCTTTTGCAAGGGACTGACGAGGTCCAGACCCCATATGGCAAACGGCCAGGTGCTGGGTATCGTCTGTAGGGCCTGAGCGGGCAGGTGCGTTTGCTTCGCGTAGAATTGACACCCTTGGCAGGAGTGTACAATCCTAGTGGCGTCGGCCACCGCGGTCGGCCAGTAGAAACCTTGTCAGAAGGCGTTACCCACGAGGGCTCGGGGCGCTGCATGGTGACCGCAAGCCCCCGAGTGTATTTCTTGCAACAGCTCTTGTCCTTGGGCAAAGGAAATGCATCGCTGGAGGATGCCCGAGGGACTGCGGTGGTAGAGCTCCTTTTCATCACCCAGCAAAACGAACGACTTGGCGCGCCGAGCCAGTCGCCGAGCTTCGGCCTTGTCGAGGGGTAGCTCTCCTCGGAGGAGATAATCCAGGTACGGGGTCTGCCAGTTCGGGTTTGGCGTGACCCCATTCCGATTTCCCTCGATGCGCAGGGCCTCACCCTCGGCGGCCAAGGGCACCTCGGGCTCGACCGAGGCTTCCTCAGGCTCGGCCGAGGGTATCTCGGGCGTGTCGTCGATCTTGACGGAGGGTTGATGTATATCCTTGGAGAAGACGTCCGGGGGAACCGTTGTCCGCCCCGAGGCTATTTTAGCTAGCTCATCCGCAGTCTCATTGTACCGTCGAGCGATATGGTTGAGTTCGAGCCCATAGAACTTGCCTTCCAGGCGCCAAACTTCGTCGCAGTAGGCCTCCATCTTCCGATCATGGCAGTGGGAGTTCTTCATGACTTGGTCAATGACAAGCTGCGAGTCGCCACGAGCGTCCAGGCGCCGAACCCCTAGCTCGACGGTGATGCACAACCCGTTAACCAATGCTTCGTACTCGGCCACGTTGTTTTACGCCGGAAAATGAAGGCGTACCACGTAGCGAAGATGTTTTCCGAGGGGTGAAATGAAGAGCAAGCCAGCACCTGCTCTGGTCTTCATGAGTGACCCGTCGGAGTACATGGTCCAAAGTTCGGGCTAGATTGGAGCCATCGACAACTAGGTGTCGGTCCATTCAGCTAGGAAGTCAGCCAAGACCTGGGACTTTATGGCTTTCCGAGGGGCGAATGAGAGTGCGTCGTCCATGAGTTCTACTGCCCACTTTGCTATCCTACCCGAGGCCTCTGGGGACTGGATGATCTCCCCCAGGGGGAAGGATGACACCACAGTCACCGGATGAGACTCGAAGTAGTGTCGCAACTTTCGCCGTGTCAGAATCACTGCGTTGAGTAGCTTCTGGATCTGTGGGTAGTGGATCTTGGTCTCGGATAGCACTTCATAGATGAAGTAGACCGGCCTCTAGACGAGCAGTGCATGCCCTTCTTCTTGTCTCTCGACTATGATCGCGGCGCTGACCACCTGAGTGGTTGTGGCTACGTAGATCAAGAGGGCTTCTCCTGCAGCGGGGGGGGGGGGGCACCAAGATGGGCGCATTAGTGAGGAGCGCCTTAAGGTTTCCGAGGGCTTCTTCGGCCTCGGGGGTCCAAGTGAAGTGCTCGGCCTTCCTTAAGAGGCGGTACAGAGGCAAGCCTTTCTCGCCGAGGTGCGAGATGAAGCGACTCAGAGCCGCAAGGCATCCCATGACCCTTTGTACTCCTTTCAAATCCTTGATCGGTCCCATGTTGGTGATGGCCGCGATTTTCTCCGGATTGGCCTCGATGCCTCGCTCGGAGACGATGAACCCAAGGAGCATGCCTCGGGGGACTCCGAAGACACACTTCTCGGGATTGAGATTCACGCCTTTCGCTCTCAGACACTTGAATGTCGTCTCAAGGTCGGAGAGGTGGTCTGAGGCTTTCTTCGTCTTGACAACAATGTCATCGACGTAAGCCTCGACCGTTCGGCCGATGTGCTCTTCGAACACGTGGTTCATGCACCTTTGGTATGTTGCACCTGCATTCCTCAAGCCAAATGGCATAGTAGTATAACAATACATGCCAAAAGGTGTGATGAAAGAAGTCGCGAGCTGGTCGGACTCTTCATCTTGATTTGATGATAACCTGAATAGGCGTCGAGGAATGAGAGTGTCTCGCACCCAGCAGTGGAGTCCACAATTTGGTCGATGCGAGGCAGAGGGTAGGGAACCTTCGGACATGCCTTGTTTAAACTGGTGTAGTCTACGCACATCCTCCACTTCCCACCTTTCTTTTTCCCAAGCACAGGGTTAGATAACCATTCGAGATGGAATACCTCTTTGATGAACCCTGCAGCCATCAGCTTGTGGACCTCCTCGCCTATGGCTCTACGTTTTTCTTCGTCAAAACGACACAGGTGCTGCTTCATGGGTCGGGCGCAGGCCCTGATGTCCAGTGAGTGCTCGACGACATCCCTCGGTATGCCGGGCATGTCCGAGGGACTCCACACAAAAACTTCGGTGTTCGCGGGGAGAAAGTCGACGAGCACTGCTTCCTATTTGGGGTCGAGCTCGGAGCCGATCCTGACTTTCTTGCTGGCGTCGTTGCTGGGGTCGAGTGAGACAGACTTAACCGCCTCAACTGGTTCGAAGTTGCCGGCGTGCCGCTTCGCGTCGGGCGCCTCCTTGGAGAGGCGTTCCAGGTCGACGATGAGGGCCTCGGACTCGAAGAGGGCCTCAGCGTACTCCACGCATTCCACGTCGCAATCGTACGCGTGGCGGTACATGGATCTGACGGTGATGATCCCGTTGGGGCCGGGCATCTTGAGCTTGAGGTAGGTGTAGTTGGGGATGACCATGAACTTGGCGTAGCACGGTCTTCCCAATACCGTGTGGTAGGTTCCTCGGAACCCGACCACCTCGAAGGTGAGGGTTTCCTTTCGGAAGTTGGAGGGAGCTCCGAAGCAGACGGGTAAGTCGATCCGTCCGAGGGGCAGGATTCGCTTTCCGGGTGCGATCCCATGGAAGGGTGCCGCACCTGTCTGAACCTCAAACCGATCAACCCCCAAGAGTTCCAGGGTTTCGGCGTAGATGATGTTAAGGCTGCTGCCTCCATCCATGAGGACCTTGGAGAGCCTAACGTTGCCGATGATCGGATCGACGACGAGCGGGTACCTTCCTGGGCTTGGCACGAAGTCGGGGTGGTCGCCTTGGTCGAAGGTGATAGGCTTGTCGGACCAGTCTAGGTAGACTAGCGCTGCCACCTTCACCAAGCAGACCTCCTGGTGCTCCTGCTTGCGGTGCCGAGCCGAGGCGTTCGCCGCCTACCCGCCGTAGATCATGAAGCAGTTGTGGACCTCTGGGAACTCCTCTTCCTTGTCGCCCTCCTTCTTGTTGTTGTCATGGCCTTTGCCATCTTCCGCCGGGGGCTCGACCTTAAGGAAGTAGCACTGGAGCATGACACATTCTTCGAGGGTGTGCTTGACAGGACCCTGGTGATTGGGACACGGCTCCTTGAGCATCTTGTCAAACGTGTCGGCCCCTCTAGGAGGTTTTCGAGGGTTCCTGTGCTCGGCAGCAGCGACGAGATTCGTGTCAGCGGCGTCGCGCGTCGCTTGCGACTTCTTCTTAGCCTTCTTCTTCGTGCCCCGCTGGGCGGACGCCTCGGGGGCGTCTTCCTTCGGCTCTCCCTGAGGCTGCTTGTCTTTCCGGAAGATGGCTTCGACCGCCTCCTGACCCGAGGCGAACTTGGTGGCGACGTCCATCAATTCGCTCGCCTTGGTGGGAGTCTTGTGCCCAGTTTGCTCACCAGGTCTCGGCAAGTGGTGCCGGCGAGGAAAGCCCCGATGACATCTGAGTCGGTAATGTTAGGTAGCTCGGTGCGCTGCTTCGAAAACCGTCGGATGTACTCTCGGAGGGACTCCCCTGGCTGCTTGCGGTAGCTTCGGAGATCCCATGAGTTCCCAGGGCGCACGTACGTGCCTTGGAAATTTCCCGCGAAAGCCTTGACCAGGTCGTCCCAGTCGGAGATCTGCGCAGGAGGCAGATGCTCCAGCCAGGCTCGGGCGGCGTCGGAGATGAAAAGGGGAAGATAGCGGATGATGAGGTTGTCGTCGTCCGCCCCTCCCAACTGGCATGCCAGTCGGTTGTCCGCGAGTCACAACTCTGGCCTCGTCTCCCCCGAGTACTTGGTGACGGTAGTCGGGGCTTGGAAACTGGTGGGGAACAGCGCTCGTCGTATGGCCCGGCTGAAGACTCGCGGACCGGGTGGCTCAGGCGAGGGACTCCGATCCCCCTCGTTGTCGCAGTGTCCACCGTGCCTAGGATGATAGCCTCGACGCACCTTCTCCTCGAGCGCGGGCTCGATGGTCGGGATGGCATTGCTCGTCACCGAGGCGATCCCGGGCGGCAGGCGCCTCGTCACGCATGTGCTCGGGGCGGATCGAGGCCTCCCGCATGCGTCGAGAGGACACCGCGTGATGATCCGAAGGGTCAGCTCGCCTTCGGGAGGCAGAGCTCTCGGCTCGTCGAACTGCGGCACCTTCTAGGAGATCCTTAAGTTCGCCCTAGATACGCCGTCCCTTGGTGGTGGATGGCTCCGTCATGGTTCGAAGTAGCATCGCCGCTGCAGCTAGGTCCTGGCTGGACCCGCTGACGGCCGAGGGCAGCGCTGCCCTGGCGTTGTCGACGATGCGACGGTGGACGTCCTGGGCCCGATGACGGGCTCCTCTAGCGAGGGTTCGGCCTGCCCACTCCTGCTCGATGTTCTGTCGGAGCTGCACAAGTCGGCCTACTTCCTCGTCGACCCTGGCCTGCATCTCACGGATTTGCTCGAGCTATGTGTTCTGACCACCCCGCAGGGACTGGGACCACATCTAGCTCCCGTGGGATGTCAGCGCGAGATGCAGGCCCAGGGGGATTGTCAACCTCCGGCATACCGATGTGGTTGCCTTCGTCGTGATCTCCCTGATCGACATGGAAACATTCGCGACTTGGGCCATGACCCTCGTCGTCAAGGCTGTGGCCATCGTCAGAGCAACCGGAGAGGCAGTGGTCACATGCGGACATGAAGTCCTGCATGGCGCTGGGATCATCGAGGCTGGAGAAATCCCAACCAAAGTTGGGGTCGTCATCCTCCTCGGTATTCGTCGGTCCAGAGGTTGAGACGGCCGTCAGTCGGTCCCAGGTTACCACATATGGTATCCCGGAAGGTTAGGATATGCCCTTACGAAAGCACTCACCATAGCAGGGTCGCTAGGTGGATCGAAGCTGAATCGAAAGGGAATAGGGTGGAAAACGGATGGTACCTCTTGGTCGATGGATGGTGGTGAAGTCGCGTCGGGGACGGAGCGCACCGTCATCTCAGGTACGAGGGTAACGCCCAGCAGGTCCTTTGCGAGGGTGCTGGCGTCATCAGTCCGCTTGGGGTTGGCACGTTGCGGAGAAGTGACACCCATCGTCGTCTCAGGCGTGAGGAAAATGCCTGACATGTCCTCCGCTGGGGCGCCGGTGTCGTCGACTCGCTCTGGTGCGATAGCCGACGAGGTGCTGCCTCCTGCCTGGCCACGGTTGCCCCGTCTCCTCTTCCTGCAGCAAGGAGGGTGGCGAGGCAAACCCGAATGCCCCTCTTCTGCTGCGGGGAGATGTCGTCGCCGACTTCGCCGCCGCCGGGCGAGTCGAAGACCGTCGTTGTCGTCATGCCGCGAGGGGAGGAGTACCTGGTCGTAGCTGCCGTCGAGGGACATGAACTCGAGACTCCCGAAGCGGAGCACCGTCCTGGGCTGAAGAGGTTGCTGAAGACTCCCCATCTGGAACTCAACGAGGAAGCGTTTGTTAACACGCAGCAGGCCCCTACCTGGCGCGCCAAATGTCGGCGTTTCGGACCCGGAGGGTCCCTGGACCGACGAGTAAATTTGTCGCTGCGTGCCCCTGCCCAGATGGGTTGGTGCGAGATGGAACACAAGGGAGAATGACACTTGTATTATCCTGCACCAGGGTGCTCGTAGTAGGGGTTACAAGCATGTCGCGAGAGGGAGAGAGAGAGCCTGTTCGTTTGCTCATTCCCCCGCGCGAACCTCCTCTAGGAAGGCCCTGGACCTCCCTTTTATAAATGCAAGGAGAGGGTCCAGATGTACAATGGGGGGTATAGCTATGCGCTAACGTGTCCGGCAGAGAGGTGCCTGAGCCCGGTGTACATGCCAACGTGGCTGTCGGAGAGGTGCTTGAGCCCTGAGTACGGGATAACGTGGCTATCGGAGAAGCGCCTGAGCCGTGTAGAAGCACAACTGGCGATGCGGCAAGGGTTCTGCTGACGTTCCCTTGCTTTCGTAAGGGGGCTGAGAACCACCGACGTCATGGACGCACGCGGGGAGCCATCATTACCTTTTTCCAGGGTAATCTCGATGGGACGCCGGTCTTGTTCCTTTGTAGCTTGAGCTAGCTAGGAGTAGGATAATGATGTATCCCCTGTGGCGCGGTCGGTCCAAGCCCAAGGTCGGGCGAGGTGGAGACTTCTCCTGAGGCCGAGGCTAGGGTCGGGCGAAGATGCGACCCCTCCCAAGGCCGAGGCTGAGGTCGAGGTCTGGGGTCGGGCGAGGCGGAGCTCCCTGTTGTTCCCGAGGCTGAGCTCAGGGGAGATCGCGGCTTGTTGTCAGCCTTACTCGGGTGGCCGGCTCGACAGTCGGAGCGGGGCAAGCGGCGCTATTTTCCTGTCAGATCGGTCAGTACAGGGGGCGAAGTGACTGCGGTCACTTCGGCCTAGCCGACTGAGACATGCGTGTCAGGATACGGTGTCAGGCGATCCCCGTGTTGAATGCGCCTGTGAAGCGGTCGGTTGGTGAGGCGGTTTGGCCAAGGTTGCTTCACAACGAAGCCTGCCCAAGTCGGGCTTCGGGAGGGCCGAAGGTGTGCTCCCTGCCTAAGGAGTCCCTCGGGCAAGGCGTGAATTCGCCCGAGACTACTGTTCCCGCCCGAGGCTGGGCTCGGGCGAGATCGCGTCCCTTGGGTAAACGAAGCCTTGACTTGAACCGCGCCCGTCAGTCTTTATGGTTTGTCTGGAGGGCGTTTACCAGTCGTGTTTAGGAGTGTTGGGGGTACCCCTAATTATGGTACCCGACAGGTTATACTTTGTTCCGACGGGTGCGCGCGAGCGCACCTGCCGGGTGTAGCCCTCGAGGCCTCGGAGGAGTGGTTTGACTCCTCTGAGGTCTTAAGGCTTTTCATGATGCCTTGGCCGGTACTGTCGTTCCCTCATGCGGCCTGGCCGTAGCCCGGGTGCGCGGTCAGGCCCCGAGTTTTTAAGCTGGTTTGTTGACGCTGTCAACAGTTTGGCCGTAGCCGGGTGCGAGGGCAGCCCCCGAGCCTCTGCACGGAGCGAGAGGACAGTCAAGGACTGTCTCGACTTTTACGTTACGCCCCTTCGTCGCCTTTCTGCAAGGAGGAAGGGGGGGGGGGGAAAGTGCCACGTTACCCTCGGAGGGCACCGATCATGATGTTTCCAGTGAGTTGCTAACGGGTGATACGAGTGGACGCCCGTGCCCTATTCGTTAGGGGTCGGCTAGTGGCCCAGAGGCGCGCTCCAAAAGTACCTGCAGGTGATTCGCTGGACCCGGACCCCTTTCGACAGGGTCCGAGGGCTCGATGCCTCCCTCCAGTGGGATTCCATTATGAATCGTTCCCGCTGGTGTCGGAAATGTCCTAGGGTACCTCGGGAGCATAGCCCGAGCCTCAGCCATGTAACGGACGTACCCAGAGTCATCCCTCACTCTGCATGCTCTAGGGCGGCTGTCGAACCCTTTAGAGGGGCCAGCCTTCGAACCCCTGATCAGTAATGTGCGCGGAGCCCGAGTGCTCTGGGGTGGCTGTCAAACCCTTCCGAAGGGCCAGCCTTCGAACCCCTGATTAGTAATGGGGGGCTCGGGGCCCGCTTCCTTCGCCGACAAGGATCCTTTCCTAATTATCCCCTTTCCCAGTCCCTATAGCAAGAGAGAGAGAGGAAGAGGAAAAGGAAAAGGATATGAATTTAAATAATTAGGCGCACCTTTTTTGACGCGGTCATCATGGCGGAGGTGAAACGACGCCCGCCTCGCCTGCCAGAGGTGTCGCTTGCCCTGCCAGGGAGTTAATGCGATGGGACGGGCGATTCGCAGGGCGGTCGTTGTGCGTGCGCGAGTCGTTCGAGGAACGGAGCACGGGTGCGTCGTCTTAACGCCGTGGGAGAGGGCTCTCCTACCGCTTTAGGAGGGGACGCGAGTCCTGCAGGCGATTTGGCCGCTGCTTCCGCTCGTCTGCCGCTTGCAATTACTGCCGGCCCACTTTTGGCCATGCCAACCGCCGTGCCTATCCCCGCGGCTGACTGACCCATGATCGTTGCACTTAATTGGCACTGTTGGGTAACACGCAGGGCTGCCTTGAGTCGCGGCACTGGTTCCGCAGTCGAGAAGGCGCGACATTCGGCACAAGTGGCGGTGCGGCTTTTTGCACGTCGTAACCGGCGCGCCGGTTACATGACATGCGGGCCTGGGCCTCCGTGCTGGTCCACCGGATGTGGCGAAGCTGAAAGGGTGCGCACCCGTGGTGCGGTTGCCTGCTCCCTTCGCGACGGTCCGCCCTTCCGTCCGCTGGTTTCGGTGAAGTTGGGGGAGCACTTGTGACCGCAGGGCGGTTTCATGCTTTGCGTGCGGTGGTTTGCCTCCTTCGTGTCTCGGGTCAGCTCACATGATGTGTGGGACCCAACCCCCGTGTCGTAGGGGGAGAACCCTGGAGCACGTCAGTGGAGACTTTGCCCGTGACGCTAGGGGTTGCAAGTGAGGAGATCTGCCTATAAAAGGAGATCGATCCCCGGGCAGTGGCCATGCCTTCGTTCTCCCCTCATGCATTGCGCCCTTACACCTTTCGAGCCCCCAGATGGGGTGCACCGGCGTTGCCTTGCTCTTGCTGTCGTTGGAGGAGCGCGACCTTGTGGAGATTGGCGCTCTTCAGCCATCGCTCGGCTTCAAGGATTTTCGTCATGCAGCCCGGCTGCATTCCCTCACCAATGGTCATCCGTAGGGATGATCACCAGCCTTGTGGTGGGGAGAAGCAAGCCGGGCTGCGGCCTCCGCCCCGCCCTCAGCTTCAAGGATCTTCGTCATCCTCGCTATGGCAGAGGGCGAGCCGAGCCGGGTTCTGCCTCCCGCGTGGGCCAGTGACCCGCTTCTCCCTCCAGCATTTGGGGGAGAAGGGCATCCTCCAGCCCTACGGAGGTGACGTCCTCCAGCCATGCTGGGGAAGGCGAACCGCTGCTGCCCGGCCAGGGTGCAGCTGTCTGTCCTCCACCTAAGCGACGGTCATGCCGTGCGCCGGTGGCTGCTGTCATCGCCCTTGCGGAGGGGGCGGACTTCGACAACATGGGTCCGGTCGGCCGTAGACATCGTCATCGGCAGCGTGCCCGGCTCGCTGGCTCAGCTGGCGCCGCCTCCAACGTCGCCTCCTGCCGCTCGACCCATCCGCGAGGACTTGAGTGGGGATCTGCCAGTGCAGGCTGGGTCGGCCGCCGTTCGCCGTTGTGGTGTTGGCGCGTAGGTGGCCGCTGTCGTCAGTGCTGAGGTGGTGGCAGCCAGAGGAGGTTGTCTCTGCCGACGAGATCGTCAGCACCACCTACGGCCGGATATCTGGCTCTTCGGCCTTAACGGCTTGTCCTCGCCCCTCGTGTGGGGACGTGGGTGAGGGCCTTTTCACAGCAGCATTCGTCCTGAGGTCATCGATGCTGCTATTTAGCCGCCCGAGGCGGAGGTCGTTGTCGCTGCTGCTGCAGAGATCATCGGCGATCCGGTTGGAGTTTGTTATCCCGCGGGCCCCCTGGTGTGGAGGTTGTTCATACCTGCGGGAAGGGAACCGGAGTCCCGTTTGTAAGGGAGTATACTGGGTTTTTGCCTAAGCAAAATGTAACTGCTTCAAGGACTTAGACATTTGTCATAGGCCGGGAGAACCACCGAGGGTCCTGCCGACGCCTAAGTCTATGTAGCATAGTTACCCCAAGCATATGTATTTGTTCTTTGTGGCTGTCGAGGCCTGAACATTTGGGTATTCGAGTATAAAGCTGTGTTTCTTCCTCATTTCGAGCACTAAGACTTGCCTGTCGGTGGCCGAACCACTTAACCGAGCATGAGTTGCCTTGCAGAAGGTGATGAGTGAGGTATCCGTATCCCGGAGGCGTAGGAGTCCCTCGGCTCGGTCGGCCTTGCTGTTTAAAGCCTCTCTTGCTCAGTTTTAGAACCTTCAGCTGCTCTGCGATGAGCTGGAGCCGGAGGCAGCGGTGTCGATGCGGACGGAGGCGATGTCGGCTTCGAAAAGAGGCTTCGTCGGCCCGGGAGCATGTGGCTTCCCAGGCTGAGGAGATGCAGCAGAGGCAGCTGGAGGTTTGGCCAGATCATCTGCAAGCGGGATGAATCCCGGAGCCAAACTGCCGAAGCCGCGAGCCGGGCTGAGATCCTCGGGGGACAGCTGGCTGAGGCTACGGAGCGGCTGGCCGAGGCGTCTACTCGCATTGCTATCTGAGGCCGGGCCAGATTCCTTCGAGGGTGGAAACGACGCCGAGGGTGCTGCTCCTCCCCCTGCCGATGTCTGAGCCTGCAGGAACAGTGCGTTCTAAAGTATGTGTATGTTTTTTCTTTGCCGCCGAGGCCTAAACATATTTAGCGTTCGGATTATAAAGCTGCGTTTTATTTCATCTTATTTCGAGTATCAGGACTTGTTCGTCGGTAGCAGAATCGCTTATCCGAGAAAGTTACTTTTCGCGAAAGGTGATGAGTGAGGTATCCGTATCACGGAGGCGTAGGAGTCGCTCGGCTCGGTCGGCCTTGCCGCTTACGTGCACTCTCGCTCGTTTGTAGGATTCTGTTATCGATATGGTCAAGAAGGCACGAAAGTCGTTTTCTACCTGAGCGTTAGGACTTGTTCGGTAGCAGGACTGCTTATCCGAGCGAGAGTTACTTTTCGCGGAAGGTGATGAGTGAGGTATCCGTATCTTGGAGGCGTAGGAGTCCCTCGGCTCGGTCGGCCTTGCCGCTTAAGGTCTCTCCCACTCGTTTTCAGGGTTCCGTTATCGATATAGTCAGAAGGCATGGGAGTTGTTTTGGTAGAAAACTTTTCTTGGTAGAAAACGTTTTTCGAAGAAAACTTTGACGCAGAGGCGGTTCCCCCCTTCTAGCCCCCGAGGGAGGGTCGGGCTTTGCCGAGGCAAGGCTGATCCTTCCTTGACGATTAGACTTTATTTATGTATGTAAAGAAGACGAGGAACATGAACGACTTGAAACAATTTAAGGGTAGAAGCGACGTAGCTATTTGATGTTCCAAGCGTTGCTGTAGACCTCGCCTTGATCGTTGGCCAGCATGTATGTTCCGGGCTTCAAAATCTTGGCGATGATGAATGGCCCTTCCCAGGGAGGAGTAAACTTATGGCGTCCTCGGGTATCTTGTCGTAACTGGAGTACCAAGTCTCCCACCTGGAAGCCTCGAGGCCGAACCATTCGGGCGTGGTAGCGTCGCAGAGACTGCTGATACCGCGCCGAATGTAGTAAGGCAACGTCCCGAGCCTCTTTGAGCTGGTCCAGCGAGTCCTCTCGACTGATCTGGTTGCTTAGGTCGTCGTACGCCTTCGTCCTCGGGGAACCGTATTCTAAGTGCGTGGGGAGGACGGCCTCGGCCCCATAGACTAGAAAGAACGGTGAGAAACCCGTGGCTCGGCTCGGCGTCGTCCTCAGACTCCAGACCACCGACGGTAGCTCTTTCATCCACCGCTTGCCGAACTTGCTGAGGTCGTTGTATATCCTCAGTTTAAGTCCCTGCAAAATCATACCGTTGGCACGCTCCACCTGCCCATTCGTCATGGGGTGAGCTACGGCGGCCCAGTCCACACGAATGTGGTGGTCCTCGCAGAATTCCAGGAACTTTTTTCTGGTGAACTGCGTGCCATTGTCGGTGATGATGGAGTTTGGGACCCTAAAGTGATGGATGATGCTTGTGAAGAACGCCATCGCCTGCTCGGACCTGACGCTGGTCAAGGGTCGGACCTCGATCCACTTGGAGAATTTGTCGATGGTGACCAGCAGGTGCGAGAAGCCCCTGGGTGCCTTTTGCAAGGGACCGACGAGGTCCAGACCCCATATGGCAAACGGCTAGGTGATGGGTATCGTCTACAGGGCCTGAGCGGGTAGGTGCATCTGCTTCGCGTAGAATTGACACCCTTGGCAGGAGCGTACAATCCTAGTGGCGTCGGCCACCACGGTCGGCCAGTAGAAACCTTGTCAGAAGGCGTTACCCATGAGGGCTCGGGGCGCTGCATGGTGATCGCAAGCCCCCGAGTGTATTTCTTGCAATAGCTCTTGTCCTTGGGCGAAGGAAATGCATCGCTGGAGGATGCCCGAGGGACTGTGGTGGTAGAGCTCCTTTTCATCACCCAGCAAAACAAATGACTTGGTGCGCCGAGCCAGTCGCCGAGCTTCGGCCTTGTCGAGGGGCAGCTCTCCTCGGAGGAGATAATCCAGGTATGGGGTCTGCCAGTTCGGGTTTGGCATGACCCCATTCCGATCTCCCTCAACGCGCAGGGCCTCACCCTCGGCGACCGAGGGCACCTCAGGCTTGGTCGAGGCTTCCTCGGGCTCGGCTGATGGTATCTCGGGCGTGTCATCGATCTTGACGGAGGGTTGATGTATATCCTTGGAGAAGACGTCCGGGGGAACCGTTGCCCGCCCCGAGGCTATTTTAGCCAGCTCATCCGCAATCTCGTTGTACCATCGAGCGATGTGGTTGAGTTCGAGCCTGTAGAACTTGTCTTCCAGGCGCCGAACTTCGTCACAGTAGGCCTCCATCTTCCGATCGTGGCAGTGGTAGCTCTTCATGACTTGATCAATGACAAGCTGCGAGTCACCACGAGCGTCGAGGCGCCGAACCCCTAGCTCGACGGCGATGTGCAGCCCGTTAACCAATGCTTCGTACTCGGCCACGTTGTTTGACGCCAGAAAATGAAGGCGTATCATGTAGCGAAGATGTTTTCCGAGGGGTGAAATGAAGAGCAAACCAGCGCCTGCTCCGGTCTTCATGAGCGACCCGTCGAAGTACATGGTCCAAAGTTCAGGCTGGATTGGAGCTGTCGGCAACTGGGTGTCGGTCCATTTAACCAGGAAGTCTGCCAAGACTTGGGACTTTATGGCTTTCCGAGGGGCAAATGAGAGTGCGTCGCCGATGAGTTCTACTGCCCACTTTGCTATCCTACCCGAGGCCTCTCGGGACTGGATGATCTCCCCTAGGGGGAAGGATGACACCACAGTCACCGGATGAGACTCGAAGTAGTGTCGTAACTTTCGTCGTGTCAGAATCACTGCGTACAACAGCTTCTGGATCTGTGGGTAGCGGATCTTGGTCTCGGATAGCACTTCACTGATGATGTAGACCGGCCTCTGGACGAGCAGTGCATGCCCTTCATCTCGTCTCTCGACTACGATCGCGGCGCTGACCACCTGAGTGGTTGCGGCTACATAGATCAAGAGGGCTTCTCCTGCAGCGGGGGGCACCAAGATGGGCGCATTGGTGAGGAGCGCCTTAAGGTTTCCGAGGGCTTCTTCGGCCTCAGGGGTCCAAGTAAAGCGCTCGGCCTTCCTTAAGAGGCGGTATAGAGGCAAGCCTTTCTCGCCGAGGCGCGAGATGAAGCGGCTCAGAGCCGCAAGGCATCCCATGACCCTTTGTACTCCTTTCAAATCCTTGATCGGTCCCATGTTGGTGATGGCCGCGATTTTCTCCGGATTGACCTCGATGCCCCGCTCGGAGACGATGAATCCCAGGAGCATGCCTCGGGGGACTCCGAAGACACACTTCTTGGGATTGAGTTTCACGCCTTTCGCTCTCAGACACTTGAATGTCGTCTCAAGGTCGGAGAGGTGGTCTGAGGCTTTCTTCGTCTTGACAACAATGTCATCGACGTAAGCCTCGACCGTTCGGCCGATGTGCTCTCCGAACACGTGGTTCATGCACCTTTGGTATGTTGCACCTGCATTCCTCAAGCCAAATGGCATAGTAGTATAACAATACATGCCAAAAGGTGTGATGAAAGAAGTCGCGAGCTAGTCGGACTCTTTCATCTTGATTTGATGATAACCTGAATAGGCGTCGAGGAATGACAGTGTCTCGCACCCAGCAGTGGAGTCCACAATTTGGTCGATGCGAGGCAGAGGGTAGGGAACCTTCGGACATGCCTTGTTTAAACTGGTGTAGTCTACGCACATCCTCCACTTCCCACCTTTCTTTTTCACAAGCACAGGGTTAGATAACCATTCGAGATGGAATACCTCTTTGATGAACCCTGCAGCCATCAGCTTGTGGACCTCCTCGCCTATTGCTCTACGCTTTTCTTCGTCAAAACGGCGCAGGTGCTGCTTCATGGGTCGGGCGCCGGCCCGGATGTCCAGTGAGTGCTCGGCGACATCCCTCGGTATGTCGGGCATGTCCGAGGGACTCCACGCAAAAACTTCGGCGTTTGCGCGGAGAAAGTCGACGAGCACTGCGTCCTATTTGGGGTCGAGCTCGGAGCCGATCCTGACTTTCTTGCTGGCGTCGTTGCTGGGGTCGAGTGAGACGGACTTAACCGTCTCAACTGGTTCGAAGTTGCCGGCATGCCGCTTCGCGTCGGGCACCTCCTTAGAGAGGCGTTCCAGGTCGGCGATGAGGGCCTCGGACTCGGCGAGGGCCTCAGCATACTCCACGCATTCCATGTCGCATTCGTACACGTGGCGGTACGTGGATCCGACGGTGATGATTCCGTTGGGGCTGGGCATCTTGAGCTTGAGGTAGGTGTAGTTGGGGACGGCCATGAACTTGATCTAGCACGGTCTTCCCAATACATCGTGATAGGTTCCTCGGAACCCGACCACCTCAAAGGTGAGGGTTTCCTTTCGGAAGTTGGAGGGAGTTCCGAAGCAGACGGGTAAGTCGATCCGCCCGGGGGGCAGGATTCGCTTTCCGGGTGCCATCCTGTGGAAGGGTGCCGCACCGGCTCGGACCTTGGATCAATCAACCCCTAAGAGTTCCAGGGTCTCGGCGTAGATGATGTTACGGCTGCTGCCTCCGTCCATGAGGACCTTGGAGAGCCTAACGTTGCCGATGATCGGATCGACGACGAGTGGGTACCTTCCTAGGCTTGGCACGAAGTCGGGGTGGTCGCCTCGGTCGAATGTGATAGGCTTGTCGGACCAGTCTAGGTAGACTGGCGCTGCCACCTTCACCAAGCAGACCTCCCGGCGCTCCTGCTTGTGGTGCCGAGCCAAGGCGTTTGCCGCCTGCCCACCGTAGATCATGAAGCAGTTGTGGACCTCCGGGAACTCCTCTTCCTTGTCGCCCTCCTTCTTGTTGTTGCCTTGGCCTTTGCCATCTTCCGCCGGGGGCCCGGCCTTATGGAAGTAGCGCCGGAGCATAACACATTCTTCGAGGGTGTGCTTGACAGGACCTTGGTGATAGGGGCACGGCTCCTTGAGCATCTTGTCGAACGCGCTGGCCCCTCCAGGAGGTTTCTGAGGGTTCCTGTGCTCGGCAGCAGCGACGAGATTCGCGTCAGCGGCGTTGCGCTTCGCTTGCGACTTCTTCTTGGCCTTCTTCTTCATGCCCCGCTGGGCGGACGCCTCGGGGGCATCTTCCTTCGGCTCTCCCTGAGGCTACTTGTCTTTCCAGAAGATGGCTTCGACTGCCTCCTGACCCGAGGCGAACTTGGTGGCGACGTCCATCAATTCGCTCGCCTTGGTAGGAGTCTTGCGCCCCAGTTTGCTCACTAGGTCTCGGCAAGTGGTGCTGGTGAGGAAAGCCCCGATGACATCCGAGTCGGTAATGTTAGGCAGCTCGGTGCACTGCTTCGAAAACCGCCGGATGTACTCTCGGAGGGATTCCCCTGGCTGCTGGCGGCAGCTTCGGAGATCCCATGAGTTCCCAGGGAGCACGTACATGCCTTGGAAATTTCCCGCGAAAGCCTTGACCAGGTCTTCCCAGTCGTAGATCTACGCAGGAGGCAGATGCTCCAACTAGGCTCGGGCAGCATCTGAGAGGAAAAGGGGAAGATTACGGATGATGAGGTTGTCGTCGTCCGCCCCTCCCAACTGGCATGCCAGTCGGTAGTCCACAAGCCACAACTCCGGCCTTGTCTCCCCCGAGTACTTGGTGATGGTAGTCGGGGCTCGGAAACGGGCGGGGAATGGCGCTCGTCGTATGGCCTGGCTGAAGACTCGCGGATCGGATGGCTCGGGCGAGGGACTCCGATCCTCCTCGCTGTCGCAGTGTCCCCCGCGCCTAGGATGATTGCCTCGGCGCACCTTCTCCTCGAGGCGGGCTTGACGGTCGGGATGGTATTGCTCGTCGCCGAGGCGATCCCGGGCGGCAGGCACCTCGTCCCGCGTGCGCTCGGGGCAGACCGAGGCCTCCCGCATGCGTCGGGAGGACACCGCGTGATGCTCCGAGGGGTCAGCTCGCCTTCGGGAGGCAGAGCTCTCGGCTCGTCGAACTGCGGCACCTTCCAGGAGATCCTTGAGTTCGCCCTAGATACGCCGTCCCTTGGTGGTGGATGGCTCCGGCATGGTTCGACGTAGCATCACCGCTGCAGCTAGGTCCTGGCCAGACCCACTGACGGCCGGGGGCAGCGCTGCCCTGGCGTTGTCGATGATGCGACGGTGGACGTCCTAGGCCCGATGACGGGCTCCTCCAGTGAGGGTTCGGCCTGCCCACTCCTGCTCGATGTTCTGTCGGAGCTGCACAAGTCGGCCTGCTTCCTCGTTGACCCTGGCCTGCATCTCGCGGATTTGCTCGAGCTATGTGTTCTGACCCCCTGCAGGGACGGGGACCACAGCTAGCTCCCGTGGGATGTAAACGCGAGATGCGGGCCCAGGGGGATCGTCAACCTCCGGCATACCGAGGTGGTTGCCTTCGTCGTGATCTCCCTGAACGACGTGGAAACATTCGTGACTTCGGCCATGACCCTCGTCGTCAAGGTCGTGGCCATCGTCAAAGCAACCGGAGAGGCAGTGGTCACATGCGGACATGAAGTCCCACATGGCGCCAGGATCACCGAGGCCGGAGAAATCCCAACCGAAGTCGGGGTCGTCATCCTCCTCAGAATTCGTCGGTCCGAAGGTTGAGACGGCCGTCAGTCGGTCCCAGGTTGACCACATATGGTATCCCGGAAGGTTAGGATATACCCTTACGAAAGCACTCACCATAGCGGGGTCGCTAGGTGGATCGAAGCTAAATCGAAAGGGAATAGGGTGGAAAACGGACGGTACATCTTGGTCGATGGATGGTGGTGGAGTCGCATCGGGGACGGAGCGCACCGTCATCTCAGGTACGAGGGTAACGCCCAGCAGGTCCTTTGCGAGGGTGCTGGCATCATCAGTCCGCTTGGGGTTGGCATGTTGCGGGGAAGTGACACCCACCATCGTCTCAGGCGCGAGGACAATGCTCGACATGTCCCCCGCTGGGGCGCCGGTGTCGTCGACTCGCTCTGGTGCGATAGCCGACGAGGTGCTGCCTCCTGCCTGGCCATGGTTGCCCCGTCTTCTCCTCCTGCGGTGAGGAGGGTGGTGAGGCAAACCCGAATGCTCCTCTTCTACCGCGGGGAGATGTCGTCGCCGAGTTCGCCGCCGCCGGGCGAGTCGAAGACCGTCGTTATCGTCGTGCCGCGAGGGGACGAGTACCATGTCTTAGCTACCGTCGAGGGACATGAACTCAAGACTCCCGAAGTGGAGCACCGTCCTGGGTTGAAGAGGTTGCTGAAGACTCCCCATCTGGAACTCAACGGGAAGGCATTTGTTAACACGCAGCAGGCCCCTACCTGGCGTGCCAACTGTTGGCGTTTCAGACCCGGGGGTCCCTAGACCGATGAGTAAATTTGTCGCTGCGTGCCCCTGCCCAGATGGGTTGGTGTGAGATGGAACACAAGGGAGAATGAGACTTGTATTATCCTACACCAGGGTGCTCGTAGTAGGGGTTACAAGCACGTCGTGAGAGGGAGAGAGAGAGCCTATTCGTTTGCTCCTTCCCCGCACGAACCTCCTCTAGGAAGGCCCTAGACCTCCCTTTTATAAATGCAAGGAGAGGGTCCAGATGTACAATGGGGGGTGTAGCTATGCACTAACGTGTCCGGCAGAGAGGTGCCTGAGCCCGGTGTACATGCCAACGTGGCTGTCGGAGAGGTGCCTGAGCCCTGAGTACGTGATAACGTGGCCGTCAGAGAAATGCCTGAGCCCTGAGTACATGATAACGTGGCCGTCGAAGAAGTGCCTGAGCCCTGTAGAAGCACAGCTGGCGGTGCGGCAAGGGTTCTACTGACGTTCCCTTGCTTCCGTAAGGGGACTAAGAACCACCGACGTCATGGACGCACGCGGGGAACCATCATTACCTGTTACTAGGGTAATCTCGATGGGACGCCGGTCTTGTTCCTTTGTAGCCTGAGCTAGCTAGGAGTAGGATAATGATGTATCCCCTGTGGCGTGGTCGGTCCGAGCCCAAGGTCGGGCGAGGCGGATACTTCTCCTGAGGCCGTGGCCAGGGTCGAGCGAGGATGCGACCCCTCCCGAGGCTGAGGCTGAGGCCGAGGTCCGAGGTCGGGCGAGGCGGAGCTCCCTGTTGTTCCTGAGGCTGAGCTCGGGGGAGATCGCGACTTGTTGTCAGCCTTACGTGGGTGGCCGGCTCAGCAGTCGGAGCGGGGCGAGCGACGCTATTTTCCTGTCAGATCGGTCAGTAAAGGGGGCGAAGTGACTGCGGTCACTTCGGCCTGGCTGACTGAGACGTGCGTGTCAGGATACGGTGTCAGGTGATCCCTGCATTGAATGCACCTGCGAAGCGGTCGGTTGGTGAGGCGGTCTGGCCAAGGTTGCTTCACAACGAAGCCTGCCCGAGCCGGGCATCGGGAGAGCCGAAGGTTTGCTCCCTGCCTGAGGAGGCCCTCGGGCGAGGCGTGAATTCGTCCGGGACTACTGTTCCCGCCTGAGGCTGGGCTCAGGCGAGATCGCATCCCTTGGGTAGACGAAGCCTTGACTTGAACTGCGCCCGTCAATCTTTATGGTTTGTTTGGAAGGCGTTTACCAGCTGTGTTTAGGACTTGTCACACCCGGGTTTCGGGGCACTAAGACCCGGGCGCGAACATAATCACTAGGTGTGCTGGGACCAAGTCTCACACATATGATGATTCATGGCACAGGATCGAATGTCACATCTTTACTATATAATAGGAATTCTATACAAAATAAATAAATAAATACATTATAAGGAGACAACTGTCCAGCAACCCAAAGTTGACTGGGAGACGACGGCCTAGACCTCTCACGAACTCGTCACAACATCCTCCATGCGCCTCATCTTGCGGTACCTGTTCTTGACCTGTGGGGGGTGTGAGACAGCAAGAGTGAGCTCACATACGTTCATAGCTCAATAAGTTGTGGGGAATAATGTGCATGAACTCGCCTAAGATGGGAGTTCACGTGAAGTGTAAGGCTTACCAAAGAGGATGGTTAGAGCTGAGCATTGCTTTTAAAGATGGTCAAAATTTTATTAGCAGTTACTAAGTATAAGTAAATACCAAACCCAATTAAGTAGTAGAACAAAAGTAACAACATCACCTACGATGCAATGCATATGACAAATTGAATTTAGTTCCATAAATTAATCATGTGAGGGTCCGAGCTGCTCTTGACCGTGAGCACGGCTAGTATACCAGTTTTACACTCTACAAAGGTTGCACATCTTTACCCACAAGTCATGTTACCCATCAGCCAAAGGATCGCGACTTCCCATACACCTCTACCGAGGAGGCGAGGCAGGGTAACACTACGAGGCCTTTACAAAGTTCCACTAGCTTTAGAAAACCCGCTATAGTTTATAGGAAGCTCCAATGCAGGGACCCCTCGCATGACTGCCATCGTAGCAAAATCATCCCAAGGGCCTCCCTACACTGACCACTCCCCTACTGCCCTTGCCCCTTTCGGGTAAGGTAGTCATCCACTAGCTTTCCTAATTAATCAGCCAAGGGGTCCCATTCCTCCCTTGTGGTAGCACTGTTTTCCCGAGTGGTCGCTCCATGTTCCAATTAACATAATGATCTTATCATGAACAGTAATAATAAACGGATAATAAAAGTGTGATCATGAATAATGTATCTTCATACCCAAAACCACATAAAGCACTAGCAAGTACTACCCAAAAAGTTCAGTGGTAAACAAGGTATAAAGATAGACAAACTAGGGTAACCTATTGGGTCCCATCAAAATTAACCTATGCAGATCATTATGATTAATCAGAACATGGCTGAGTAAAAATAAGTGATCAAGGGCACAACTTGCCTGGGACTTGAGATTCCAGGTACCAGGATGATCTTCATGTGACACGTGTCCTCACTGCTAAACGTAGCAATACAGACAAACATGGTATAGGCAAAATTAACATTACATCAAACATAAGAATAAACTGCGTATTAATAATCTACACGTTGCTACGAGATCGTGGATTCGAGAATTACTAAATTCGGAACTACGGTTACCGAGTTATGATTTTCTGAAGTCTTATGTGATTTAAACAGGAAAATTCAATTCTAGGTCAATTTTAAGTAATATTAATCATGTGAGAAAGATAATCGAAATAATTAACTAACTTCCTCATGATAAAATTATACTTGATTAGAAAACAAATTCTAGCTCCCATTATAATCATAGACATAGTAATCTTTGGTTAGTGAGATAAATCTACTAAACATAGGATAAATAAATAACTAATATAAAAGTATATGATATGATATAATTAGGGCTAACACTGTGTAGGCAATTTTATTTCAAAGCTAACGCAACTCGAATGGGTTTAATCGGAGTTAAAATGAATTAATTATGAGATTTCTAAGTTTAATAGTTTTTTACACTATAAACCCTTTTTAGATTTTATTTTATATTCATTATGATTCCCCTGGACGGCGGCCAATATTTACAATAAGTCTAGGGTCTTCTACGTAAAGATCTGGGCTCATTCGCAATTACTTTGCACACGCCAAGGATGGCGGGTTGATTGCATGGAAACGTAAGGGTTCTTTTGCAAAATGCGTTGGCTGAAGGGGTATCTTCATCTGTGGACCGTTGAATTACGATCGAGCGGGTCAGATTAGATTCAAACCCCACCGAACCAGTATGCAGTTCTAGCCAACCGATTTTGATCAAACGGCCAGGAATCCATCACGAAAGAGGTATGCGATCTAGGCCGTACGCATATGATCCGATGGTCCATCCTTAAAGCATGAAGGCAATGGAGTGATTTAATCGGGTCCGTCCATTGAGCATCCAACAGCCGAGGTCGAACTAACCTCCCACCGACCCGAGTCTGGCGCCACCGACGACCAACGCGGTGGCGCCATCGCTGGTGAAGGTCGGGACACGATTCTAGCACGTAAACCCTCGGAGTATCGGTGCTACATGCGGAGGGGACGATGGCGAACTCAACAAAGAAGGTTTCTCACCCAGCTTGTAGAGCGGAGCACCCTAGCCACGGTGAAGTGCCATCCATGGCGGAGTATCAACGTCGTCGAGGAAATTCGCATGTCTTAGCCGCTGATTCCGCCAGGTGGGGGCACACACATCATCCCCACGTCAAGGCGATGCTCCAGGTCTTCCTTCCACGGCCAGAGACGCAGCCCCGATCGATGCACATGGCGGCGGCAATCTCCTTCTCTCTCCCTCTCTTTCTCTCTCTCTCTGGTTGCTACAACGGTGAGGGTTGAAGGGCTGCGACCCGGATTTTATAGCGCGGTGGCTGCGTGGGTTCCGAACTTCGCGCCGATTTGGGGGGAAAGGTCGGTCAGAGGCGCGCGAGCTACGCGCATGACCCATGGAATCTGTGCTGCCAGACCGGTGTCCGGAGGTTGAAGGGAGCACTGACGCGGCGGACCTACACGTCAGAGCAACATCGACCGAGTTGGAGGGGAGGCGCGATTGGGCCCACGGTGCCACATGACCGAGGATCCAGGAGTGCGGTGCGCCCAGAGGAGAAGTCACAACGGGAGGAAGAAAACACTACTGACAGATGGGGCCCACATGGTAGCCATTAGGGACGCGCGACAGGAAGGGGATGTGGGCTGCATGGGTGCACGGTAATGGGCCAAAAACGGGGTAGCTGGCCCAGCTATGCCTTTTTCCTTTTTCTTTTGTCATTTCTATTTCAAATTTTGGATATCCAAATCAAATTCGAAACCCTATTTAATTTTTCAGATTTCAGCTTTCAATATATAATTCTAATGTAAATGTGAATCCTATTTCCATTATTATTTATTCTTCTACCTATTATTTATTCATAAATGGCTTGATTAGGATTTCCTTTCTTATTTTCTATTTTCTATTTTCATTCATGAGTTGAGGCCAAATTAAGTTATGATTTTCTTTATTCAAATAATATGCATCACAAAATAACATGAGCATGGGATGCACTTTCCTTTATTTATTTATTGGTCACTTAACTAATTTAGTACTCTCAATTGCTTATGAAGAGAAAAAGGTCCTAATATATTTCAGGGTTTCTAAAAATTCCAAAACCACTATTATAATTATACTTGTTTCTTTATTTTATTATTTTATAATATACTTCTTTTTCTTCTACCAATTTTGGGCTTTACAAATCCTACCCCACTTACAAAGAATCTCGTCCTCGAGATTTATAAGGAAAGGGATACAATAGGTTTGTTTTAGAGTTTTTTTTGTTTCTCATTTGGTTTAGGAATCAAAAGTTTTGTTTCAAAATGTTTTTTACATACTAGTTAGTAGATGATTTGGAAAATATGGATATTGTATGTCTAGCCATCTATTATGTCAGATGAGTTACGGTTATGGAACTCATAGGTTGTGGCAAGGAAGAGTATTATAAAGAAAGACTTCATCCTGAACTGTGGATCTTGATTCCTTTCAAAGTTGGATTTGACCCATATCCTTCCTTGTCGTGGTTGATCTCTTCCTTCTCCGGTCTTGGTCTCATTGCTTCGGGGTTCGTGTATATCATCGAAGTTGGGGGATATGGTTGAGATAGATATGGATGAGATAGATTACATGATGTAGATCCAAAATCTTGTTTGATGTTAGGTGGGGATAGATAGATTATGCAATTCATCATGACTCTATTGGTTGGGTTAGCTCTTCTACTCATGGTTGAGTTGGTCTAATGTGCTAAGTTAAGTTAACATCTGGTTAATAGGGTCCAATCTCTTCTACCAGTATCACTAATCCGTTTAAGTAGGCCACATCAGATTAGATCATACTAGGTTAGATTGAGTATAACTAGATTAGACTAGTTTAAGTTAGGTAGGTCTACCAGGGTAGGATATGTTAGAATCTTTTGAGATAAGATGGATATTGTTAGGCTAGATACTTTAATGAGGGATAATCTAGTTTGTCTAGTTATTTTGATGAGCATTTTTCCTATATGTATATGCAGATGTAATTGTAGACATTACTCCACAACTCATCACACTCAATCAAAGATCCAAATCAGGCAAGTATCATAAGAACAAACATTCAAGAGCATAGATACTTAAAAAAATAGTTTTGTTTTTGTTCCTAAGATTAGGTCTCCTATTCCTAAAGGTCACTTTAGGCATAAGATTTCAAAGTATGAAATCCACATTTGTCTTTAGAAGGAAAAGGTAAGAATAATCATAGTAGAGCAAAAATAGATGAGAAAATATTAAGAAAAGTTTAGAAAGAATCAGAGTAGCAAAGGTAAGTATTGGTTGTCCCATTTTATCTAGGTTTCGTCCTACGGTCAACATCCCTCTGATACCACTTCTGTCACACCCGGGTTTCGGGGCACCAAGACCCGAGCGCGAACATAATCACCAGGTGTGCTGGGACCAAGTCTCACACATATGATGATTCATGGCACAGGATCGAATGTCACATCTTTACTATATAACAGGAATTCTATACAAAATAAATAAATAATTACATTATAAGGAGACAACGGTCCAGCAACCCAAAGTTGACTAGGAGACGACGGCCTAGACCTCTCACGAACTCGTCACAACATCCTCCATGCGCCTCATCTTGCGATACCTGTTCTTGACCTGTGGGGGGGTGTGAGACAGCAAGAGTGAGCTCACATACGTTCATAGCTCAACAAGTTGTGGGGAATAATGTGCATGAACTCGCCAAAGATGGGAGTTCACGTGAAGTGTAAGGCTTACCAAAGAGGATGGTTAGAGCTGAGCATTGCTTTTAAAGTTGGTCAAAATTTTATTAGCAGTTACTAAGTATAAGTAAATACCAAACCCAATTAAGTAGTAGAACAAAAGTAACAACATCACCTGCGATGCAATGCATATGACAAATTGAATTTAGTTCCATAAATTAATCATGTGAGGGTCCGAGCTGCTCTTGACCGTGAGCACGACTAGTATACCAGTTTTACACTCTGCAGAGGTTGCGCATCTTTACCCACAAGTCATGTTACCCATCTGCCAAAGGATCGCGACTTCCCATACACCTCTACTGAGGAGGCGAGGCAGGGTAACACTACGAGGCCTTTACAAAGTTCCACTAGCTTCAGAAAACCCGCTACAGTTTATAGGAAGCTCTAATGCAGGGACCCCTCGCATGACCGCCATCGCAGCAAAATCATCCCAAGGGCCTCCCTACACTGACCACTCTCCTACTGCCCTTGCCCCTTTCGGGTAAGGTAGTCATCCACTAGCTTTCCTAATTAATCAGCCAAGGGGTCCCATTCCTCCCTTGTGGTAGCACTATTTTCCCGGGTGGTCGCTCCATGTTCCAATTAACATAATGATCTTTTCATGAACAGTAATAATAAACGGATAATAAAAGTGTGATCATGAATAATGTATCTTCATACCCAAAACCACATAAAGCACTAGCAAGTACAACCCAAAAAGTTCAGTGGTAAACAGGTATAAAGATAGACAAACTAGGGTAACCTATTGGGTCCCATCAAAATTAACCTATGCAGATCATTATGATTAATCAAAACATGGCTGGGTAAAAATAAGTGATCAAGGGCACAACTTGCCTGGGACTTGAGATTCCAGGTACCAGGATGATCTTCATGTGACACGTGTCCTCACTGCTAAACGTAGCAATACAGACAAACATGGTATAGGCAAAATTAACATTACATCAAACATAAGAATAAACTGCGTATTAATAATCTACACGTTGCTACGAGATCGTGGATTCGAGAATTACTAAATTCGGAACTACGGTTACCGAGTTATGATTTTCTGAAGTCTTATGTGATTTAAACAGGAAAATTCAATTCTAGGTCAATTTTAAGTAATATTAATCATGTGAGAAAGATAATCGAAATAATTAACTAACTTCCTCATGATAAAATTATACTTGATTAGAAAACATATTCTAGCTCCCATTATAATCATAGACATAGTAATCTTTGGTTAGTGAGATAAATCTACTAAATATAGGATAAATAAATAACTAATATAAAAGTATATGATATGATATAATTAGGGCTAACACTGTGTAGGCAATTTTATTTCAAAGCTAACGCAATTCGAATGGGTTTAATCGGAGTTAAAATGAATTAATTATGAGTTTTCTAAGTTTAATTAATTTTTTACACTATAAACCCTTTTTAGATTTTATTTTATATTCATTATGATTCCCCTGGACGGCGGCCAATATTTACAATAAGTCTAGGGTCTTCTACGTAAAGATCTCGGCTCATTCACAATTACTTTGCACACGCCAAGGATGGCGGGTTGATTGCATGGAAACGTAAGGGTTCTTTTGCAAAACGCGTTGGCTGAAGGGGTATCTTCGTCTGTGGACCGTTGGATTACGATCGAGCGGGTCAGATTAGATTCAAACCCCACCGAACCGGTATGCAGTTCTAGCCAACCGATTTTGATCAAACGGCCAGGAATCCATCACGAAAGAGGTATGTGATCTAGGTCGTACGCATATGATCCGATGGTCCATCCTTAAAGCGTGAAGGCAATGGAGTGATTTAATCGGGTCTGTCTGTTGAGCATCCAACGACCGAGGTCGAACTAACCTCCCACCGACCCGAGTCCGGTGCCACTGACGACCAACGCGGTGGCGCCATCGCCGGTGAAGGTCGGGACACGATTCTAGCGCGTAAACCCTCAGAGTAACGGTGCTACATGCGGAGGGGACGATGGCGAACTCAACAGAGAAGGTTTCTCACCCAGCTTGTAGCGCGGAGCACCCTGGCCACGGTGAAGCGCCATCCATGGCAGAGTATCAACGTCGGCGAGGAAATTCGCATGTCTTAGCCGCTGATTCCGCCAGGTGGGGGCACACACATCATCCCCACGTCAAGGCGATGCTCCAGGTCTTCCTTCCACGGCCAGAGACGCAGCCCCGACCGATGCACATGGCGGCAGCAATCTCCTTCTCTCTCCCTCTCTTTCTCTCTCTCTGGTTGCTACAACGGTGAGGGTTGAAGGGCTGCGACCCAGATTTTATAGCGCGGCGGCTGCGTGGGTTCCGAACTTCGCGCTGATTTGGGGGGAAAGGTCGGTCAGAGGCGCGCGAGCTACGCATGTGACCTGCGGAATCCGTGCTACCGGTCCGGTGTCCGGAGGTTGAAGGGAGCACTGACGCGGCGGACCTACACGTCAGCGCAACAGCGACCGAGTTGGAGGGGAGGCACGATTGGGCCCACGGTGCCACATGACCGAGGATCCAGGAGTGCGGTGCGCCCAGAGGAGAAGTCACAACGGGAGGAAGAAGACACTACTGACAGATGGGGCCCACATGGTAGCCATTAGGGACACGCGACAGGAAGGGGATGTGGGCTGCATGGGTGCACGGTAATGGGCCGAAAACGGGGTAGCTGGCCCAGCTATGCCTTTTTCCTTTTTCTTTTGTCATTTCTATTTCAAATTTCGGATATCCAAATCAAATTTGAATCCCTATTTAAATTTTCAGATTTCAACTTTCAATATATAATTCTAATGTAAAGGTGAATCCTATTTCCATTATTATTTATTCTTCTACCTATTATTTATTCATAAATGGCTTGATTAGGATTTCCTTTCTTATTTTCTATTTTATATTTTCATTCATGAGTTGAGGCCAAATTAAGTTATGATTTTCTTTATTCAAATAATATGCATCACAAAATAACATGAGCATGGGATGCACTTTCCTTTATTTATTTATTGGTCACTTAACTAATTTAGTACTCTCAATTGCTTATGAAGAGAAAAAGGTCCTAATATATTTCAGGGTTTCTAAAAATTCCAAAACCACTATTATAATTATACTTATTTCTTTATTTTATTATTTTATAATATACTTCTTTTTCTTCTACCAATTTTGGGCTTTACAGGAGTGTTAGGGGTACCCCTAATTACGGTACCCTACAATATCGGTCATTTCCTCTAACTGTTGGCGTAAAGAATTGTCAGAAAACTAGATTTGCACTGGCGGTTCACTTAAAAACTGTCACTGCAAATGCACTATTTTAACTGGCGGTTTTTAAGTAAACCACCAACACAAATGTGTTTTCACTGGTGGTTACTTACTCTAAATGCCTGTGATTATTCTAGTATAAATATTCCTTCTTCTTCCTCGATCAGTATTGTTTCTTGCAGCCACATTCTATTGAAAGCGAATTTGGAGGTCCAAATTTCATAAAATACAAGGGTGGACCACATGACCCAAGGTACTTTGTACAACATAGTTGAGGACGTGTGCTCATTTAGCTTGAAGGAAGTTATTCCATGTGAAGGAAAAATATCACGATGCTACCACTGACCTAGCAAGGCCAGAGTTCAGAGTACTAACATAAATTAATATACTAAATCTTACCCTAAACCCTAACACTAAACTTTGATGTATATAAATGTATTATATAATTAAATTGCATTTTGCTATTATCGAATATGGTTTAGTATATATATAGGGTATGTATATTAGGAGCCTTGTGCTTCAAATAGTTAGATGAAGCTCTAGCCGACCACCCTTGCGACCTAGTCCAGGCCGGCGCGCCCATCCACACCCCAAGACAGGTTGTTGGATGCGTCTCCCACCTCACGTATGTGCATGCAAAAAATAGGAAGGCGTGCATAAGTTAAACACATTTTCCTGTAAATTTAGAAAATAGATGTGTGGTTGTTTCTATTTTATGTTTGATTTTCTCCATAAACATAGGATCGTTGTAACAGGCATGCGGTTAGGCTTTTCAGGACCAATTTATGATATATAGTGATACTAATTATACTGCAGAATGTAGATATTTATGCAATTCAGTACACTACGTAAAAATCTGTTACATGCTGCATGCGCAAAATTAGGATGACAAAAATGTATGATGAAAGGAAATGGATTGACGTGTATGGAAACAAAAATTCGTATTTAATGCTTTATTTTCTCCATAAATATAGGATATCTCCACAAGTCATGTAGCTAGACTCGTCAGGATCAGTTTATGATATACACTGATACTAATTATGCTACACGGTGTAGATATTTATACAATTCGGTATACTGCGTAAAAATCTGTTACCTACTGCATGCGCACAAAATTGGGATGGCAAAAATGTGTTGTCATGCATGGAAACAAAAAAATCATATTTAATGCTTTATTTCCTCCATAAATATAGGATCGCTCTAACAGCCATGCAACTAGACTCGTTAGAACCAATTTATGATATATACTTATACAAATTATGTTACATGGTGTAGTTATTTATGCAATGCGGTACACTGCATAAAAAATATGGCATGTGATTCACTGGTGGACGCATCTCCAGGTTCGAGTGTAAAAATCTTAAGTTTTGAGCATAAAACCCCTCAGTTATAAGCGTAAGTATCGAACCAATGTGAGAGGTTGGTATCTCTGGTGGGTTGTATTCACGATTCTATTTTTATGGATGTTTCGAAAAATATGGAACTCGCATCCATGCGATTTCTATTTTTATGCAGATCCAAAAATTATGGTGGATCGTTGGAGTTTTCATTGCATGCGCGAAAATTTTGGATGATATTTTCATTTTCACTGCACGCATGCAAAAAAAATAGGATGACATGGTTCACGCAGAGCATAAATTCTTATACAAAGTCGCATAAATACATACAACGTGTAGCAAAATTGAAAAAAATTAATGTCGGTTCAACTAACAGCTCCCGCGGGAATTAGAGACAGTTTTATGGCAACATAAAATCATATTCATCGTCGTAAAAATCATCATTGAAATGCATAAATAGTGTAAGTAGCAGGCATAAAACATAATCATCGATGGCATAAACATGGATCGGATAGTTCGTCACCGGAGGACGATCCCGAGGTCGCTAGATCAAAGGACACCGCCGAAGCCACTGGATCAGAGGAGTTGGTCATCGAAGGACACCATAGCCACCCATGCCTAGCGTGGCCGCCATCGCTAGAGACGACCGTGCCTCGTGCGACCGCCAGAGCGACCCGCGTCTCTCATGGCCACCGCCGCCGCTGTCGATGCCTACTGTGCCTCGCGCAACCACTTTTGCCACTAGGCCTAGGGTGCGCTGCCACCGCTCGTCCACTTCGGGAGCGCCATCACCGCTTGCCCGTCCATCTCGGGAGCATCGTCGTTGCTCGTTCCTGGTGGAGCGCCGCCATCGGTTGCCAGCCTCAGGGCGGCACCGTCGCTCGCACGGCCGAGGGAACCACCTCTAAAACCTAATCCCTGGCGGCGTGGGGTGTTTTTGTAGCAGCCCGAACCTGGTTTGGCTAAACTGGATGGCACCATTGAGTTAGGGCTTCCTCTAGTTATTGGAAGGTCAGGGCTCATAATATATATATATATATATGTATATATATATGTGTGTGTGTGTGTTTTGATGGATTTTTTTAAAAAAAGTAGGGAAATTACCACTGGCAACTAAGTTTAGAAAACCGCTAGTGGAAAAATATTTCCATTGGCAGTTAATATAAGAGAACCACCCATGAACATCTATTTCCATTGCAAATTAGTTAAGTGAATCACAAGTGGAAATCTATTTCTACTGGCGGTTGAGTAAAGAGAACCCCCAGTGGAAAGATCTATTTCCACTGGCCCCTAACGCTGGCAGTTCTGAAAAACTGTAGTGGAAAAATATTTACTTTGGCGGTTAATATAAGAGAACCGCCCATAGACATCCATTTCCACTGGCAGTTTAGTTAAGAGAATCGTCAGTGAAAATCTATTTCTACGTGCGGTTGAGTAAAGAGAACCGCCAGTGGAAAGATCCATTTCCACTGGCCCTAATGCTGGCGGTTCTGAAAAACGGAAGTGAAAATAGGTTGTGAGCCACCTATCAATAAACTTAGGTCCAAAACTCTAGGGTCCAAACATATCAAAACTTTGTAGTTGATAACCTTTTAGTTTGAGTGATTAATATTTTTTTTATTTGAGATTGTTTAAAGTGTAAAATATGTGATATAAAATTCGTAGATATGTAGCTAGAAGAATAGTGTCACTTGTATGGCTACATTGTTGCGTAGGTACAAATACTTGAGAGAGGACGCTGAGGTCCTAAGTCTGAATTCTAAAAAAACACACACACAGAGATATATATATATATATAATAAGCTTTGGGCTTACAATAGCTAGAGGAAGCCTAGACCAAACGTGCCATCCGGTTGAGCCAGATCAGGTCTGGGATGAAAGCTCTCTTGTGGTTTTTGGTGTTTGGATGACAACCCAATTAAAGGACTAACAAGTGTGCTAAGTGTTGAACAAGTGCTTAATGAAAGCTAACAGGGTTCAACATAAGTGAACAAGTGTCATGGTCCAAAGACTGGATTATCTATAGATAATGGCATCACAAGTAAGATGGACATTGCTTAAGTGAGACTCGGTGTGCGTAACCCATAGACAACCGATCAAGCCAAGGATGGAGGCAAGAAGAGCTTTGAGTTACCGAGTGCACGGGAGAAGGTCAAGGAGACCAAGAACCCAAAGCCAGGGGTGAAGAAGAAGACTTGCAAAGTCAAGGTTGATCGAGTTAAGAAGAGTTATGGTGCATCAAGGATCACTACATAAGGACATGACTTACAACCAATGAGGTAACATCTATAGTTATGTGGTGTATGTCATAAGGCTCAGGATCAATCTAGATCAAGTCAAGTCAACTTGATGGTTTAGAGTCCAACATCGACCTCAAACATGCCAAATTGGGTAAAACGATGAAAAAGGTTAAGTATGTAAGGTTTGAGTGTTCAACCATGTTGCATACACCTCTTACTACAAGTTTGGTGCTTTGGTTTGCTCTCTAACTCTTTCTGTAGAGAAAGTGCCATTCTGAGCTCTGCTTGAGGAGAAACAGAAAAGCTAAGAGAAGAACAAGAAAGAGGTAAGCTCTAGACACTTAGTCAATTATTTTATGTGCTAAACGTGCTTGTCTAAGTGCTAGGGACCAAATTGAGCCAAATCTAAAAGGAGCAAAGGAAGTCCAGCTGAAAAGCCAGTAGGGCACCTGCTGTGGGTGCACCGGACAGTGTCCGGTGCCCCTGCTGCTCGGCTGGCGAACTCGCCGCTCTCGGGAATCGATGAGGGCGCTGCGGCTAAAATTCTCCAGTGTGCACCGGATTGTCCGGTGAGCCAACAGCGCTCGTGCCCATGGTCGGAAGCACGATCAGCGGGCGACGCGTGGCCAGAGCCAATGGTCACTTGGCCGCACCGGACAGTGTCCGGTGTGCCAAGGGGACTAAGGGTTCAACTATCGGCTTTGCCAGGAAAGGAAAGAAATCAAGCATTGTTCATATCTGGTGGTGCACCGGACTGTCCGGTGCGCCAGTGGACAGAAGGCAAGAATTGCTTACCAAATGAAGCTCCAACGCTCCTAGGCCCCTCGGGACTATAAAAGGGACCCTAGGCGCCTCCAATAGGTGAATAAGAGCAGCCAACAAGTCCATACATCATTTGGATCAATTCTTTCTCTCCCTCTCTTGTGTATCTCTCTAGTTTGTGTAGAGGCGAAGTTATAAGCCTTTAGAGAGAGGGGAAGTGCTGCTGAGAACTAGAGCAAAATATTGGACGCGTTGTTACTCTGCCGGAGTGCTATCGAGAAGATTGTAAGCAGCCACGACATCATTGTAACTGCTATCAACATAGTGGAAGGCTCTATTTGTCGCACTGACAGATCTGAGCAAACAGAGGAAGGAGTTGAAATAGACTCCAAGCCAAGGTGTGGCTAACTCCAATGAGGACTAGGCAAGCATTTCAGGCTTGACCGAACCTCGGGATAAATCCATGTGTCTGTGTGCTCTGCTCTGTGCTGTGTGCTGTTTCTATGTCTTATTTGCTGTTTATACTTGCACTTCAATATTTATATGTGGTACAAGCTATCTTCAAAGTGCAGGGTATTTTAAGACAGGAACATCAATTTCACTGCAACCTACTCAAAGGGTTTTACATTCCAATGCGATCCAGCTTTCGAGTAGAGTAAGAATTTCCAGTTTTAAAGTGATAATTGTTATTCGCCTATTAACCCCCCTCTTGGCGACATCCAGATCCTGTTCTTGGGCATAGGGAACTTTCAACTGGTATCAAAGCTAGGCCTCTCCAGTGTGGGCTTAGCCGTCCGGAGATGATGATGTCGTCACAAGAGGTAACTGTAGAACTTCTTAATTCTAATGGATCTAAATATGCATCCTGGTCTTTTCATTTATATAATACTTTTAGGAGTTTAGGTTTTGAAGTAGAGAAAATATTTGATGCTAGTGTTTTGCCCATTAATATTGATATGAAAAATCCATCTGAGCATGATCTAAGATGTTTGCGTCAAAATTATCAAGCCTATGACATCCTAGTAAATTCCCTTAGCAAAGATGTTTATTTTGTTGTCATAGGTAGTAAGAGTGATGTTCTTGTCGATGCTCATGATCTATGGACTAGAATCAAAATAAAATATTCTGAGTCCAATTGTACTACTTCTACTCCCTATGTTGCTTGTGGTACAAACCTTTTGAAGGGAGAAGAAAAACGATGGCAACCAAACGATGAATCCACCTCACTGACAGGTGTGTCTTCCACTAGTTATAAATGTCTTATTGCTAACAATGATAGTGGAGACGAAAGCGATGATGAGGAGGAATATGAGGATGATAGCAAGGATGAGTCTTCATCACCACAAGGTACATTTTCCTGTGTTGCTTCCACTAATAATAATGACAGGGAAAATGAGATCGATGATGTGGAAGAAGAGGAGATTCGTCGGTTCTACACCCATCTCAACAAAGAAGACAAAGTGCTCTTGGTTAAGCTGTTGAGGAGGAACAAGGAACAAGGCGAGATGCTTCTTAGGCTAGAGGAGACTCTCATCAAAACCAACGATAGCCTGGAGAAGATGACCAAAGAATATGAGGAGCTAAGGTGCTCTCATGATGATTTGGTCCAACGGTATGATTCAGTTTTAATTGAGCAAAGAAATAATGATGATGCTTTATCTTATGTTGCTCAACTTAAAATTGAATATGCCATGCTTGAGAGGCAAGTAGAGTTGCTAAGTCATGATAAACTTGCTCTTACTGAAAAATATGATGTGTTGTCTTATTATCATTATAATCTTTTGGATAGACATATCATGCTTGATGTTGCTCATGAGGTTGTAATTGCGAACTTAAATTCATGTGAACCTCATTCTTGCACACGTGCGCATTTAGATAATATATCACCATGTGCTAACCCCTGTTGCTCTAAAGAAAGCCAATTTTTGAATGAGCATCAAGTTGCAGGATCAAAAGAAAAGTTGCTCATCAATAAAGAAAGGAACAAGAAAGCAAAGCAACTAAGAAGAAGATGTATTGCTCAACCTCCTCAAGATATCCATGGACGCGTGGTGAAGAAGCTTGAGACGGGTGAAACCGCGGCAAGTGTTAAACTCCATAAGAAGGATGTTCCTAAAGCAATAAATGAAGCAATCAACATGAACAAGGAAAAAGGTAAAAATTCAATTAATCATGTTGTTTGCACTGATCATCTCTCTATGTCATCCAAGAGCAAAAAGGGAAGAGGAAAAACGAGGTGCTTCAAGTGCAAGGAATTAGGCCACTTCATTGCGTCTTGTCCACACAAAAATAAGGATGAAGGGATGAGGGGATGTTTTGGATGCAACGATAAGGACCATATGACCACTTCATGTCGCTCATGAAGAATTAAAGACATGCACCCTCCAAGATGACCCTCACTAAGAAAAAAGACAAACAGCAAGCGTCATGTTAGGTTGAGCTATGCTTCTGCTACATGTGTGGTGAGCATGGCCATCTACCTAAGGTATGTAAGAAGGGTAAGGTTCCTAAGCAAGTAAATTTATCTCAATCTTATTCGCTTAGGAGACCCAAATCATACACTTGTGCTAGATCAGTAATGAGATCAACTAGAACTAGCGCAAATGCTATTTGGGTACCAAAGGCTCTTTTAGATGAACATTATGGACCCATCCCAAGATGGGTACCAAATTGTGCCAACTAGACCATACAGCTGCCTCGAGATGGACTGGAGACCTTGGGAGAGCTTAAGATGGTTAATTCAAACTCTATGCTTAAGCTGTCAATTTTATTGTCTATTTATTGACCCAAGGTTGAATTATTGTGCAATACTAATCCCATGTTCATCTTGAGTTAAATAAGTTGTAGAGGTCCTTAATCATTATTGGTGAATCAAGCAAAGGACTTTGATAAGAATCTGCAACTTGCTCTCCAAAGGACGGTACCCGTGTATCTTAAGTGCATTATTTCCAATCAGTATTGCTCTTAAGTTGGATTGTCGTGCTATACCTATCCTTGGAGTAGTTATGCTTCTGAGATTGCTTGTGTTTAAGACCTTTCAATTAATGATTCACGATTTCCAAGATCATAATGATGTTGTAAGATCCAAAATTAGTAGGAAAAATAATATAATTATAAAATAAATCAACAAATATAGTATTATAATGCTTTGGGAATTAGGGAATGAGAAAAGAAATTTGTAATAAAAGTCAATTATTGTTAGAGACAAATATGAGGAGGAGAATAAAATAGCAATATTTAAAATAATATGGTTTATATTCACATTTGGATTTCAATTGATACATTTGTAAAATCTCGAAAAAAAATTAAAATAGGAAAGTGCTAGAGAAAAGTAATAATGATAATCATATAACTCTAAAACATTTAATTATTTTTGAATTAAATGGTGAGGAGGAAGATAAATAATAAAAATAACTATAATAATAATAATAATAATAATAATAATCTGAAGATGGGATTTCTGGCCACATTAGAATTGTGCTTGAAATTCAAGGTTGAACCGATTTGAATTTGGAATAAGGGATTTGAAAATTTTAAATTGAAACATAAATTTGAAAGAAAAAGAAAAGGAACAGAACTATTTGGGCCAATTCTGGCGCCACTTGGCCCATTCCCTGTTCTCCCCTCAAACGCGGCCCACTCCATTTTCTCCCATCTCGGCCTAGTTAACCAAATCTCTTCCCCGCGTCGGCTTGCTTTCCCCTTTTATTTTCTTTTTCTCTGCTGGCGCTTACATGTGGGCTCGCCGTGGCAGCTCTTCAATCACGCACGCCGTTCCCCGTCATCCGACTTGTGGGTCCCGCACGACAGGTTTCCCTTCGTCCCTATCCGAGCGCGGCGAAGAGCAACAGAGGCGCGCTTAACGCGCGGAATCCGGCGCCAGAAGCACACGGCACGGGGGAATCTCAGGGTTGTTGCGACCACTTGGACCCTCCCTGTTGTGCATAAGTACGGGCGCACAGCCTCGCCCTCTCACCCCTATCGAACCAGCGCCCGCACACAAACTCCACTGCAGACGCAAACGAAGAAGTTGGTGCCGCCGCCGTGCATCTTCACCGTCAGTGTCAATCGGTGACCGGGATCGGTTCAGAGCTGTGCGCAACACCTAGGGGAAACGTGCTCCTGTGGGTAATCGCGCACAGGGTCAACCTGATTGAAGCAATTGCTCACCGGAGCTTGGCGGGCAGCTCTGGACCGCATCCTGCCGTGGGCGAGTGCCTTCACGGCCTACTACTCCGGTATAATCTCACCCCTAGCTTTGCCTCCCTCTGCTCCTTGTGATGCCCTAAACCGAATAAGAAATAGCGCTGGGGGGCTTCGATTTGGTGCTCGCCGGCGTGTCACGGCCGCGGTGGGTGGGCGACGCCGCCTCAGGACGGTGAAGGGTGGGGGAGAAGTGGTAGTCGTCGATCCATCGATGAACGATTCAGATTAGATCATGTGCCTCCTTTTGCGTGATTCAATTTGAACCGTTGGATCGCGATCGGACGGCCATGATTCGATACTAGTTCATAAACATGCGCTGTGATCTGGTCCACCCACGTGTGATCGGATGGCTCAGACACCTCCATACCCCTTTGGCCTGTGCCTTTTGCTGATAAGCCCCTAGCTTTATTATGATTAAACCCACAGCCCACACTAGGTGTTGGGGGTTTAAACCATGCCCTCAGGTTTCTTAGAATAGACCCCGAGCTTTTGTCTAATTGTGGTCGCGGTCCATACACGTTTGGTTAGGGATAAAATTAATTCGAAAATGGTTTTTAATGCAAAAATAATTCCAAAAGCTTAGAAAAAAACATAACTAATTCTTTCTTAGCTCCAAATTTATTCATTCCAGTTGCAATGATTTTGTTTCAATATTATTTATCAATTGGTAACTCTGTTTAAACAGGAAACCAGATCAAAATTTTCCCTTTGATTTATTCTATACTAGGTATTTAATAACTTTGGAAAATCGTAACTTGAGAACCGTAACTCCAATTTGATCTGTTCGAATTGCATTAGATTCATAATAATATCCTCTATATAGTAAGCCACTAACATTTATCACACCCCCATACTTTTATTATTAGAAATTTGTCTAGCCTTTGTTTAATGAATTAACTCCTCTAATCGAAGCTAACCTATCCATAATTATAGTTAGATTAAAATATGATCTCTAGTTGAGTTATAATTAGGATTAAAGTTGAATTAATTATTCATAGAACATTTTCTCATATGGGGCATTGTAATCAATTTATAATATAGTTTAATATTTAAACCACATAGATCTTTATGAAATCATAACTCCGAAATCGTAACTCCAATCTTAGTGATTCTCGTTCCTACGATCTCGTAGCTTCGCGTAGATCATTATTATTCAGTTTGTAATTATGTTTGATGTGATGTTAATTTTGCCTATACACTGTTTGTTTGTATTGCTATGACCCCTTGGCTGATTAATTAGGAAAGCTAGTGGAAGACTACCTTACCCAAAAGGGGCAAGGGCAGTAGGGGAGTTGCATGCAGGGAGGTTCTCGGGTTGATTTTGCTGCGATGGCGGTCAGACGAGGGATTCTTGCAAGTGCTCTTCCCATAAACTGTAGCGGGTTTTCGGAAGCTAGTGAAACTTTGTAAAGGCCTTGTAGTGTTACCCTGCCTCGCCTCCTCGGTAGAGGTGTATGAGATTGGCCGTCTCTTGGCAGATGGGTAACATGGCTTGTGGGTAAAGATGCGCAACCTCTGCAGAGTGTAAAACTGGTATATCAGCCATGCTCACGGTCATGAGCAGCTCGAACACTCACATGATTAATTTATGGAACTAAATTCAATTTGTCATATGCATTGCATCGCAGGTGTTGTTATCACCTTTGTTCTACTACTTAATTGGGTTGGTATTTACTTATATTTAGTAATTGCTAATAAAATTTTGACCAACTTTAAAAGCAATGCTCAGCTCTAACCATCCTCTTTGGTAAGCCTTACACTTCACATGAGCTCCCACCTTTGGCAAGTTTATGCACATTATTTCCCACAACTTGTTGAGCGATGAATGTATGTGAGCGCACTCTTGCTGTCTCACACCCCCCCACAGGTCAAGGACAGGTACCGCAGGATGAGGTGCATGGAGGATGCTGTGACGAGTTTGTGAGAGGTCTAGGTCATCGTCTCCCAGTCAACTTTGGGTTGCTGGACCATTGTCTTCATATGATGTAATTATTTATTTATTTTGTATAGAACTCCTATTATGTAGTAAAGATGTGACATTCGATCCTTTGCCATAATTCATCATATGTATGAGACTTGGTCCCAGCACACCTGGTGATTATGTTCGCGCCCGGGTCTTGGTGCCCCAAAACCTAGGTGTGACAGATGCTTGCTCAATCATGATTGTGTGCTTTATAGGTTAATCTCTTGAATCATTCAATGGGTAGCTTTTCATTTGATATATCTACCATGATTAACTCTCTTGGTGTATGTGGCTAAACCTGTATCTATTTGTAAATCATGTTGTGCGGTTTTTAATGATTATGTATTAACCTATGTGCAAGCATGATAGTTTTGTTTAGTCCTTGTTCACATGATTACTTTGTCTTGGTACTTTGTGTATACCAAAACAAGAAATCCATGTTGTGTCTCTAATGCACCCTCTCGAGCTATGAGGTGCATGAGCAAAAGGAGCCCTCAATTAGTGACAACAGGTGCTCTCACTCCACACTACCTAAAAGAATGAATCTCATGGCATTCAGGTAAAAGGCAAAGGTATGGAGAATGGAACTATGCAATTTTATTGAATATCTTGAAGTTCCATTGATTGTGGTCATAGCTATGTTCTTGCCTTTCAATTGGTAATATCTTGGCTTAGGTGCTTTATGCTTTAAAATGTTGTTTCCATTGGTGTACCTAAGAAAATACTTCTTAATCATGGTGTGCTTAGACATTGTGCTTTATATGCATGGTCTTGTCGTTTTTCAATTGGTATATGTGTTGCAATGATCATCATGTGTGAAGCGTGTCTAGGTTGCTTTTAAAATGTTATATATCTTGAGGCATGCATTGTTTCCACTAGTTATCAGTTGTATTATCTCATCCATTCAATTGGTATCTTTTTGTGATGCAATTGATATATTATGCCTAGACCAAGGTATGTTGTGATCCCCTCTAGTTCTGAGGATGCTAGAATGTGCAAGGTGCAAGTCATTCAAATACTTGATGCACAACTTTAGAGGGAGCACACATAACTTGTGTCTTTTGAGACTAAATGTTTCTTAAGTGATCCTATAGAGTCTCAAGGTGGAAAAGGGAAGATGAGCAAGAAATGGAGCAATCAGGACTTGGGTACCTCCACAAGTTGAGTAATTGGTATGTAAAGTTGTGAGTAATTGCGTATTTAAAGATTGCTCGTGCTCTATAATAGTTGGTGATCCTAAATGCTTATCTTTAAATATCATGGAGCTATGACAGTGATGATCTTTCAATTGGTAGCCTTGGTAGTGTGCTTCAATTGATATCTTTTGGTAATCTCTAGAATAGAAGCTTCATCTTGTGCCACAATACTATAACTTGTTCTAAGTTTGGTGTTTTAGCAACAAGTAAAGGTCATGATGAAGGATCAGGCACAAGTGCTTCAATTTCCCTCCAATGTTTGTGTTGCATATGTTTAATGCATAAGGGGGAGTAATGTTAGTGTGTTGCATTTTCCCTGCTTAATACCCTGTTGTCCCTTAACATCATCCTATGTTCTTGCTTGAATATGGTTTTGGTGTTTGATGTCAAAGGGGGAGAATTTGTGCATTAAAGCTTACCTCGACCTAAGAGAAAAGCTTATCTTAAGGGTGAAGATTAATTTTTTTGTCTACTAAAGGACTCAAAGGGGTTTTCTTGAGTTCCTTTGATCTTAAGGAAGAATGTGTTAGTTTTGTTGATAATACTTGTCATATGCTTCTTGTTGTATTATATGGTGATAATGCATAATTAGTGCTTCCGGTGATATGAATCAAATGGTATCTATTGTGTTTGTCCTATAATAGATATTCATGTGGTTCTGGTGCTTTAAATTGGTATCTTAATGGTGAATAGTGGTAGGTTGATATTCATGTGGTATATCCATTTAATTGGTGTTTAACTCTAATTATGTGCATTTGTGTGTTATACACATCACGGTTTAATTCTTGACACAATGCATCCCACGGGTGCTAAGGTGTAGTTATGCGTTGAATTAGCCTAAGTATGTGCAATTTGGCATATAAGCCCAAAGTTAAGATTTTAATGTAAGCACATATTTAGGGGGAGCATTCTATAAACTTAGAATTCAAAATTTGTGCTTTAAATCTTATTCTTGTGTAAGCTTTAATTGTGTTGCCATCAATCACCAAAAAGGGGGAGATTGAAAGCTCTCTTGTGGGTTTTGGTGTTTGGATGACAACCCAATTAAAGGACTAACAAGTGTGCTAAGTGTTGAATAGGTGCTTAATGCAAATCTAACAGGGTTCAACACAAGTGAACAAGTGTGATGGTCCAAAGACTAGATTATCTATAGATAGTGGACATCACAAGTAAGATGGACATTGCTTAACTGAGACTCGGTGTGCGTAACCCATAGACAACCAATCAAGCCAAGGATGGAGGCATGAAGAGCTTCGAGGTACCGAGTGCACGGGATAAGGTCAAAGAGACCAGAAACCCAAAGCCAGGGGTGAAGAAGAAGACTTGCAAAGTCAAGGTTGATCGAGTTAAGAAGAGTTATGGTGCATCAAGGATCACTACATAAGGACATGACTTACAACCAATGAGGTAACATCTACAGTTATGTGGTTGAAGTCATAAGGCTCAAGATCAAGCTCGAGAAGTGAACAAGGGGGTTGGAGCTCAGATATGTCAATCTAGATCAAGTGAAGTTCACTTGATGGTTTAGAGTCCAACATCGACCTCAAACATGCCAAATTGAGTAAAACGATGAAAAAGATTAAGTAAGTAAGGTTTAAGTGTTCAACCATGTTGCTTACACCTCTTACTACAAGTTTGGTGCTTTGGTTTGCTCTCTAACTCTTTCTGTAGAGAAAGTGCCATTCTGAGCTATGCTTGAGGAGAAACAGAAAAGCTAAGAGAAGAACAAGAAAGAGGTAAGCTCTAGACACTTAGTCAATTATTTTATGTGCTAAACGTGCTTGTCTAAGTGCTAGGGACCAAATTAAGCCAAATCTAAAAGGAGCAAAAGAAGTCCAGCTGAAAAGACAGTAGAGCACCTGCTGCGAGTGCACCGGACTGTCCGGTGCCCCAGCTGCTCGGCTGACGAACTCGCCGCTCTCGGGAATTGATGAGGGCGTTGTGGCTAAAATTGACTGGACTATCTAGTGTGCACCGGACTGTCCGATGAGGCAACAACGCCCGCGCTAACGTTCAGAAGCGCGACCAGCGGGCGACGTGTGGCTAGAGCCAACGGTCACTTGGCCGCACCGGACTGTCCGATGTGCACCGGACAGTGTCCAGTGTGCCAAGGGGACCAAGGGTTCAACGGTCGACTTCGCCAAGAAAGGAAAGAAATCAAGCACTGTTTAGGTCCGGTGGTGCACCGGACTGTCCGGTGCGCCAGCGGACAGAAGGCAAGAATTGCCTACCAAATGAAGCTCCAACGGCTCCTAGGCCCCTTAGGACTATAAAAGGGACCCTAGGCACCTCCAACAGGTGAACAAGAGCAGCCAACAAGTCCATACATCATTTGGATCAATTATTTCTCTTCCTCTCTTGTGTATCTCTCTAGTTTGTGTAGAGGCAAAGTTATAAGCCTTTAGAGAGAGGGGAAGTGCTGCTGAGAGCTAGAGCAAAATCTTGGGCAAATTGTTACCTCTGCCGAAGTGCTGTCGAGAAGATTGTAAGCATCCACGACATCGTTGTAACTAATATCAACACAGTGGAAGGCTCTATCTGTCGCACTGACAAATCTGAGCAAATGGAGGAAGGAGTTGAAATAGACTCCAAGCCAAGGCGTGGCTAACTCCAACGAGGACTAGGCAAGCATTTCAGGCTTGGCCGAACCTTGGGATAAATCCTTGTGTCTGTGTGCTCTGCTCTGTGTTGTGTGCTATTTCTCTGTCTTATTTGTTGTTTATACTTGCACTTATATGTGGTACAAGCTATCTTCGAAGTGCAGGGTATTTTAAGACAGGAACTTCAATTCCGCTGCAACCTACTCAAAGGGTTTTTCATTCCACTACGATCCAGCTTTCGAGTAGAGTAAGAATTTCCAGTTTTAAAGTGATAATTACTATTCGCCTATTCACCCCCCCCCCTCTAGGCGACATCTAGAATCCTATTCCCGGGCATAGGGAATTTTCATGGGCATCTATGAAAACACCCCATACACCTAGGGATTAGGGTTTCGGGGCCTTGCAGCGGCTACAACCATGTGAGGTGCGAGAGGCAGCCAGATGGCGACGACAACTTCCTGTGACGCGAGACACGAGCGGTGGTCCCAGGCGATGTCGGTGAGTGGCGGCCCAAGACGCGAGCGCCACGACAGTCGTGACTGCCTAAGAGCGAGCAATGGTGGCTGCATCTTCCCGAGGCGCAAGTGGTTGCAGCGACCGCAAACTCCTGAGGCACGATCGGTGGCGGTGGTGACGACCTTCCGAGGCGTGAGCGATGATAGCTGCGGTGACCGTCCGTTGTGGCATCCAAAGACAATGATCTCCTCCGATGCGGTGCATCGGAGGGCGTCCTCCTCTGACAACCACCTTCGATCTGATGGCCTCTGAGACGTCCTTTGATCTGGCGGCCTCGGGATCGTCCTCCGAAGACGAACTATCCAATCCATGTTTATGCCATCGATGATTTTGTTTTATGCATGCTACTTACCCTATTTATGCATTCCAGTTATGATTTTTACGATGTTGAATATAATTTTTACGTATGCCATAAATCTGTCCCTAATTCCCGCGGGGTGTGAGTTGAACCGATATTAGGTTTTTTATCAATTATGCTACATTGTGTATGTATTTATTCGACTTTGTATAATAATTTATGCTCTACGTGAATCATGTCACCCTATTTTTGCATGCGTGTAGTGGAAACAAAAATATGATCCAAAATTTGCGTGTATGGAATGGAAATTCCCACGATCTATCATAATTTTTAGGTCCGCATAAAAATAGAAACTGCATGCATTGTGAAAGTCACCTAGAGGGGGGTGAATAGGCGAAATCTGAAATTTATAAACTTTAAGCACAACTACAAGCCGGGGTTAGCGGTTAGAAATATAATCGAGTCCGAAAGAGACGGCGAAAACTAATCAACCAAAGAAATAGAGTGGATGACACGGTGATTTGTTTTACCGAGGTTCGGTTCTTGCAAACCTACTCCTCGTTGAGGTGGTCACAAAGACCGGGTTTCTTTCAACCCTTTCCCTCTCTCAAACGTTCACCTAGACCGAGTGAGCTTCTCTTCTCAATCAAATGGGACACTTAGTCCCCACAAGGACCACCACACAATTGGTGTCTCTTGCTTTGATTACAAATGTTGCGAGAACAAGAATGGAGAAGAAGAAAAGCGATCCAAGCGCAAGAGCTCAAATGAACACGACAAAACTCTATCTTCTAGTCACTATTGTTTTGAGTGGAATTGGGACTTGGAGAGATTTTGATTCACTCTAATTGTGTCTTGAATTGAATGCTATAGCTCTTGTATTGAATGTGTTGGCTGAAAACTTGGATGCCTTGAATGAGTGGTGGTTGGGGGTATTTATAGCCCCAACCACCAAAGTAGCCGTTGGGGATGGCTACTATCGTATGGCGCACCGGACAGTCCGATGCGCCACCGGACACTGTCCGGTGCGCCAGCCACGTCACCCAACCGTTAGGGTTCGACCGTTGGAGCTCTGACTTGTGAGGCCACCGGACAGTCCGGTGGTTCACCGGACAGTCACTGTTCAATGTCCGGTGCGCCTTCTGGCGCCTGCTCTCACTTCTACGTGTGCAGTTGCACTGTTCACGTTCACTGTAGCCTTTTGCAGATGACCGTTGGCGCAGTTAGCCGTTGCTCCGCTGGCATATCGGACAGTCCGATGTTACACCGAACAGTCTGGTGAATTATAGCGGAGTGGCTCCCCAAATTCCCGAAGTTGAGTAGTTCAGAGTTGATCCACCCTGGTGCACCGGACAGTCCGGTGTGCCAGACCAGGGCAGCCTTCGGTTGTCTTTTGCTCTTTTTATTTGAACCCTTTCTTGGACTTTTTATTGGTTTGTGTTGAAGCTTTGGCACCTGTAGAACTCATAATCTAGAGCAAACTAGTTAGTCCAATTATTTGTGTTGGGCAATTCAACCACCAAAATCATTTAGAAAAAGGTTTGACCCTATTTCCCTTTCAATCTCCCCCTTTTTGGTGATTGATGCCAACACAAACCAAAGCAAATATAAAAGTGCAGAATTGAACTAGTTTGCATAATGAAGTGCAAAGGTTGCTTGGAATTAAACCAATATATATTTCTACTAGATATGCATGGATGGTTTTCTTCTTATTTAAGATTTTGGACCATGCTTGCACCACAAGTTTTGTTTTGCAAATTCTTTGTAAAATTCTTTTCAAAACTTTTTGCAAATAGTCAAAGGTATATGAATAAGATTAAAAGAAGCATTTTCAAAATTTGAAATTTTCTCCCCCTGTTTCAAATGCTTTTCCTTTGACTTAAATAAAACTCCCCCTCAATGAAATTCTCCTCTTAGTGTTCAAGAGGGTTTTGCAAATTTTTGAAGATGCTAGAACTTTCTTCCCTTTTGAAAACACATTAAGATATCAATTTGAAAATTTTATTTTAAAATTTGGTGGTGGTGCGGTCCTTTTGCTTTAGGCTAATACTTTCTCCCCCTTTGGCATGAATCGCCAAAAACGGATACTTGTGAGTGAAATATAAGCCCTTTTACTTTCTCCCCAATGGCAAACAAATAAATATGAGTGAAAGATTATACCAATGTGGAGAACGATGCGGAATACCGGCAAAGAGTAGATAATGCCGATGGAGTTGAGTGGAAGCGTCGTCTTTGCCGAATACTCCATTTCCCTTTCAATTCTATGACTAAGCATGACAATACACTTGAAAACACATTAGTCATAGACATAAAAGAGATATGATCAAAGGTATATAAATGAGCTATGTGTGCAAAGTATCAATCAAAATTCCGAGAATCAAGAATGTTTAGCTCATTACTAAGTTTGGTAAAGGTTTTCTCATCTAAAGGCTTGGTAAAGATATCGGCCAATTGTTCTTTGGTGTTAATATAAGCTATCTCGATATCCCCCTTTGTTGGTGATCTCTCAAAAAGTGATACTGAATGGCTATGTGCTTAGTGCGGCTGTGTTCAACGGGATTATCCGCCATGTGGATTGCACTCTCATTATCACATAGGAGAGGGACTTTGCTAAATTTGTAGCCATAGTCCCTAAGGGTTTGCCTCATCCAAAGCAATTGCGCGCAACAATGGCCTGCGGCAATATACTCGGCTTCGGCGGTAGAAAGAGCTACTGAGTTTTGTTTCTTTGAAGCCCAAGACACCAGGGATCTCCCTAGAAATTGACAAGTCCCTGATGTGCTCTTCCTATCAATTTTACACCCTGTCCAATCAGCATCTGAATATCCTAATAAATCAAAAGAGGATCCCTTGGGGTACCAAAGGCCAAACTTAGGTGTATGAACTAAATATCTCAAGATTCGCTTCACGGCCCTAAGGTGAACTTCCTTAGGATCGGCTTGGAACATTGCACACATGCATACGGAAAGCATAATATACAGTCGAGATGCACATAAATAGAGTAAAGATCCTATCGACCGGTATACCTTTTGATCTACGGATTTACCTCCCGGGTCGAGGTCGAGACGCCCATTGATTCCCATGGGTGTCTTGATGGGCTTGGCATCCTTCATTCCAAACTTGGTGAGTATATCTTAAATGTACTTCATTTGGCTAATGAAGGTGCTCTCTTGGAGTTTCTTCACTTGAAATCCTAGAAAATACTTCAACTCCCCCATCATAGACATCTCGAGTTTTTGTACCATGATCCTACTAAACTTATCTTCAAAGCCTAGAGGTTGCTCAACATAGACCTCTTCCTTGATTGGTCCATTGAGGAAGGCACTCTTCACGTCCATTTGATAAATCTTAAAGCCATGGTAAGTAGCATAGGCAAGTAATATGCGAATTGACTCAAGCCTAGCTACGGGTGCATAGGTTTCACCAAAATCCAAACCTTCGACTTGTGAATAACCCTTGGCCACAAGTCGTGCTTTGTTCCTTGTCACCACACCATGCTCATCTTGCTTGTTGCGGAATACCCACTTGGTTCCTACAACATTTTGGTTAGGACATGGAACTAAATGCCATACCTCATTCCTCGTGAAGCTGTTGAGCACCTCTTGCATCGCTAGCACCCAATCCGAATCTTTAAGTGCATCCTCTACCCTGTGTGGCTCAATAGAGGAAACAAAAGAGTAATGTTCACAAAAATGAGCGACTCGAGATCTAGTTGTTACCCCCTTATGAATATCGCCGAGGATGGTGTTCACGGGGTGATCTCTTTGAATTGCCTGGTGGACTCTTGGGTGTGGCGGCCTTGGTCCCTCATCATCTTCCTTGTCTTGTTCATTAGCCTCTCCCCCTTGATCAATGTCCTCCTCTTGAGGTGGCTCATCATCTTGATCTTCATTTTCATCATCTTGAGCTTGATCCTCATCTTGAGTTGGTGGAGATGCTTGTGTGGAAGATGATGGTTGTTGATCTTGTGCTTGTGGAGGCTCCTCGGATTCCTTAGGACACACATCCCCAATGGACATGTTCCTTAGCGCGACGCACGGAGCCTCTTCATCATCTAGCTCATCAAGATCAACTTGCTCTACTTGAGAGCCATTAGTCTCATCAAACACAATGTCACAAGAAACTTCAACTAGTCCAGTGGACTTGTTAAAGACTCTATATGCCCTTGTGTTTGAGTCATAACCAAGTAAAACGCCTTCTATAGCCTTAGGAGCAAATTTAGATTTTCTACCTCTTTTAACAAGAATAAAGCATTTGCTACCAAAGACTCTAAAATATGAAACATTGGGCTTTTTACCGGTGAGGAGTTCATATGATGTCTTCTTGAGGATTCGGTGAAGATATAATCGGTTGATGGCGTAGCAAGCGGTGTTGACCGCCTCGGCCCAAAACCGATCCAAAGTCTTGTACTCATCAAGCATGGTCCTCGCCATGTCAAGTAGAGTTCTATTCTTCCTCTCCACTACACCATTTTTGAGGCGTGTAGGGAGAAGAGAACTCATACTTGATGCCCTCCTCCTTAAGGAAGCCTTCAATTTGAGAGTTCTTGAACTCCGTTCCATTGTCGCTTCTAATCTTTTTGATCCTCAATCTGAACTCATTTTGAGCCCATCTCAAGAATCCCTTTAAAGTCTCTTGGGTTTGTGATTTTTCCTGCAAAAAGAATACCCAAGTGAAGCGAGAACAATCATCCACAATAACTAGACAGTACTTACTCTCGTCGATACTTATGTAAGCTATCAGGCCGAATAGGTCCATGTGGAGTAGCTCAAGCGGCCTGTCGGTCGTCATGATGTTCTTGTGTGGATGATGAACACCAACTTGCTTCCCTGCTTGACATGCGCTACAAATCCTTTCTCAAAATGAACATTTGTTAGTCCCAAAATGTGCTCTCCCTTTAGAAGCTTATGAAGATTCTTCATCCCAACGTGGGCTAGTCGGCAATGCCAGAGCCAACCCATGTTAGTCTTAGCAATTAAGCAAGTGTCGAGTTCAGCTCTATTGAGATCAACTAAGTATAGTTGACCCTCTAACACTCCCTTAAAAGCTATTGTATCATCACTTCTTCTAAAGACAGTAACACCTATATCCGTAAAAAGACAATTGTAGCCCATTTTACATAATTGAGAAACAGAAAGCAAGTTATAGTCTAAAGAATCTACAAGAAAAACATTGGAAATATAATGGTCGGGTGATATAGCAATTTTACCCAATCCTTTGACCAAACCTTGATTTCCATCCCCGAATGTGATAGCTCTTTGGGGGATCTTGGTTTTTCTCATAGGAGGAGAACATCCTTTTCTCCCCGGTCATGTGGTTTGTGCACCCGCTATCAATGATCCAACTTGTGCCCCTGGATGCATAAACCTACAAAACAAATTTAGGCCTTGTTCTTAGGTACCCAAACGGTCTTGGGTCCTTTGACATTAGAAACAAGCACCTTGGGTACCCAAACACAAGTCTTGGAGCCCTTGTGTTTGCCTCCAACATATTTGGCAACTATTTTGCCTGATTTGTTAGTGAGCACATAGGAAGCATCAAAAGTCTTAAATGAAATGTTATGATCATTTGATGCAATAGGAGATTTCTTCTTAGGCATTTTAACATGGGTAGAACACCTAGAGCTAGAAGCCTCATTCTTATAAATAAAAGCATGGTGAGAAACAGAATGAGTCTTCTTAGCATGAATTCTCCTAATCTTATCCTCAGGATAACCAGCAGGATATAAAATATAGCCCTCGTTATCCTGAGGCATGGGAGCCTTGCCCTTAACGAAATTAGACAATCTTTTAGGAGGGGCATTAAGCTTGACATTGTCTCCCTGTTGGAAGCCAATGCCATCCTTAATGCCAGGGCGTCTCCCACTATAGAGCATGCTTCTAACAAATTTAAAATTTTCATTTTCCAAGTCATGCTCATTGATTTTAGCAGTTAATGTAGCTATGTGATCATTTTGTTGTTTAAATAAAGCAAGGTGATCATGAATAACATCTACATTAACATCTCTACATCTAGTGCAAATAGAAACATGATCAACCGTAGATGTAGAGGGTTTGCAATCATTTAATTCAACAATCCTAGCGTGTAAAATAGCATTCTCATCTCTAAGATTGGTAATAGCATCATTGCAAACATTTAAATCTTTAGCTTTAGCAATTAATTTTTCATTCTCAATCTTAAGGCTAGCAAGAGATTCATTCAACATGTCAATCTTAGCAATTAAACTAGCATTATCATTTCTAAGATTAACAATTGAATCATCACAAACATTTGATTTCTCAACCTTAGCAATTAATTTGGCATTTTCATTTCTAAGGCTAGAAATAGTGTCATGACAAGTGCTAAGCTCACTAGTCAATTTTTCATTTTTCTCTACATCCTGAGCATAAGCATTTTTAACCTTAACTTGATTTTTGTTTTCCTTAATAAGGAAGTCCTCTTGGCTATCCAAAAGTTCATCCTTCTCATGAATAGCACTAATCAATTCATTCAATTTCTCTTTTTGTTGCATGTTAAGATTGGCAAAAAGAGTAAGCAAGTTATCCTCATCATCACTAGAATTATCCTCGTCACTGGAGGTTGCATACTTAGTGGAGGATCTAGATTTTACCTTCTTCTTCTTGTCGTCCTTTGCCATGAGGCACTTGTGGCCGACGTTGGGGAAGAGAAGACCTTTGTTGACGGTGATGTTGGCGGCGTCCTCGTCGGAGGAGGAGTCGGTGGAGCTCTCGTCGAAGTCCCACTCCCGGCAAACATGGGCATCGCCGCCCTTCTTCTTGTAGTATCTCTTCTTCTCCTTCTTCTTTCCCCTCTTGTCGTTATCCCTGTCACTATCACTAGACAAAGGACATTTAGCGATAAAATGATCGGGCTTACCACATTTGTAGCAAACCTTCTTGGAGCGGGGCTTGTAATCCTTCCTCCTCCTTTGCTTGAGGATTTGGCGAAAGCTCTTGATGATGAGCGCCATTTCCTCGTTGTCGAGCTTGGAGGCGTCGATGGGGATCCTACTTGGTGTAGAATCCTTCTTTTCTTCTTTTGTTGCCTTGAATGCAACGGGTTGCACCTCGGGTGTTGAGGTGGTGCCTTGCTCGATGATTTTCTTGGAGCCTTTGATCATCAATTCAAAGCTCACAAATTTTCCTATAACTTCCTCTGGAGACATTAGCTTATATCTAGGATCACCACGAATTAATTGAACTTGTGTAGGGTTAAGAAAAACAAGTGATCTTAGAATAACCTTGACCATTTCATGGTTATCCCATTTGGTGCTCCCGAGGTTGCGCACTTGGTTCACCAAGGTCTTTAGACGGTTGTACATGGCTTGCGAGTCTTCTCCTTTATTGAGCATGAACCGACCGAGCTCCCCCTCGATCGTTTCCCTCTTGGTGATCTTGGTCACCTCATCTCCTTCGTGCGTGGTCTTGAGTACGTCCCAAATCTCCTTGGCGCTCTTCAACCATTGCACCTTATTATACTCCTCTCGACATAGAGAGGCAAGAAGTATAGTGGTGGCTTGGGAGTTGAAGTGTCGGATTTGGGCAACCTTGTCCGAGTCATAGTCTTCATCCCCTACGGATGGTACCTGTACTTCAAACTCAACAACATCCCAAATGCGAGTGTGGAGTGAGGTTAGATGGTGCCTCATTTTGTCACTCCACATATTATAATCTTCACCATCAAAAATGGGTGGTTTGCCTAATGGGACGGAAAGTAAAGGAGTACGTTTGGAAATGCGAGGATAGCGTAGGGGGATCTTACTAAACTTCTTGCGCTCATGGCACTTAGAAGTTACGGACGACACGTCGGAGCCGGAGGTAGATGGCGACGAAGAGTCGGTCTCATAGTAGACCACCTTCTTCTTCTTCTTCTTGCCGCCACTCTGATGCGACTTGTTGTGGGAGTGTGATTCTCCCTTTCCTTTGGAGCCGGACTCCCTTGATGGAGCCTTCCCGTGGCTTGTAGCGGGCTTCTCGCCGGTCATGACCTCCTTCTTGGCGTGATCTCCCGACATCACTTCGAGCGGTTAAGCTCTAATGAAGTACCAGGCTCTGATACCAATTGAAAGTCGCCTAGAGGGGGGGTGAATAGGCGGAATCTGAAATTTATAAACTTTAAGCACAACTACAAGCCGGGGTTAGCGTTAGAAATATAATCGAGTTCGAAAGAGAGGGCAAAAACAAATCAACCAAAGAAATAGAGCGGATGACACGGTGATTTGTTTTACCGAGGTTCGGTTCTTGCAAACCTACTCCCCGTTGAGGTGGTCACAAAGACCGGGTTTCTTTCAACCCTTTCCCTCTCTCAAACGGTCACCTAGACCGAGTGAGCTTCTCTTCTCAATCAAATGGGACACTTAGTCCCCACAAGGACCACCACACAATTGGTGTCTCTTGCTTTGATTACAAATGTTGCGGGAACAAGAATGGAGAAGAAGAAAAGCGATCCAAGCGCAAGAGCTCAAATGAACACGGCAAAACTCTCTCTTCTAGTCACTATTGCTTTGAGTGGAATTGGGACTTGGAGAGATTTTGATTCACTCTAATTGTGTCTTGAATTGAATGTTATAGCTCTTGTATTGAATGTGTTGGCTGAAAACTTGGATACCTTGAATGAGTGGTGGTTGGGGGTATTTATAGCCCCAACCACCAAAGTGGCCGTTGGGGATGGCTACTGTCGTATGGCGCACCGGACAGTCCGGTGCGCCACCGGACACTGTCCGGTGCGCCAGCCACGTCACCCAACCGTTAGGGTTCGACCGTTGGAGCTCTGACTTGTGGGGCCACCGGATAGTCCGGTGGTTCACCGGACAGTCACTGTTCACTGTCCGGTGTGCCTTCTGGTGCCTGCTCTGACTTCTGCGCGCGCAGTTGCACTGTTCACGTTCACTGTAGCCTTTTGCAGACGACCGTTGGTGCAGTTAGCCGTTGCTCCGCTGGCACACCGGACAGTCCGGTGAATTATAGCGGAGTGGCTCCCCAAATTCCCGAAGCTGAGCAGTTCAGAGTTGATCCACCCTGGTGCACCGGACAGTCCGGTGCACCAGACCAGGGTAGCCTTCGGTTGTCTTTTGATCTTTTTATTTGAACCCTTTCTTGGACTTTTTATTGATTTGTGTTGAACCTTTGGCACCTGTAGAACTCATAATCTAGAGCAAACTAGTTAGTCCAATTATTTGTGTTGGGCAATTCAACCACCAAAATCATTTAGGAAAAGGTTTGACCCTATTTCCCTTTCACATTGGACTCCTATAATTTTTGGATCTATCATAAAAATAGGATTATGAATACAACATACCAGAGTTATCAACCTCTCTCGAACAGCTCAGTATTTACGCAAATAACTGAGGGGTTTTATGCTCAAACCTTAAGGTTTTTATGCTCGAATCTAGAGATGCGTCTACCAGTGTACCACATGGCAGTTTTTTTGCAGCGTTCCATATTGCATAAATAGCAAGACTATGTAACATAATTAGTATCAATATATATTATAAACTGGTTGTAACGAGCCTAGCTGCATGGTTGTTGGAGTGATTCTATATTTATATAGAAAATGTAGCATTTAAAAAAGATTTTATTGTTTCCATGCATGCCAATCAATTTTCTTTCATCGCACATTTATGTTATCCTAAATTTATGCACATGTAGTAGGAAACAAATTTTTACGTTGTGTACCGAATCACATAAATACCTACACCATGTAGCTAATTAGTATCAGCAAATATCATAAATTGGTTCTAATGAGCCTATTTGCATGGTTGTTGGAGCAATCCTATTTTTATGGAGCTATGGGAAACGAAAATGTCATCCAAAATTAAATACCTACACTGTGTAGCTAATTAACATCAGCAAATATTATAAACTGGTTCTAACGAGCCTATTTTTGATGACATTTTTGTTTCCACCGCATGCACGAAAAAAATTGAATGACTCCATAAATATAGGATCGCTCCAACAGCCATGCAACTAGACTCGTTAGAACCAGTTTATGATATATATTGATATTAATAATGCTACACGGTATATGTATTTATGCAAATTAGTACATTGTGTACAAATTTGTTTCCTGCTACATGCGCACAAATTTAGGATGGCAGTAATGTGCGATGAAAGGAAATGGATTGGCATGCATGGAAATAAAAAATCTTATTTAAATGATTTATTTACTTCATAAATATAGGATCGCTCAAATAACCATGCAGTTAGTTTTATTAGAACCAGTTTATGATATATGTTGATACTAACTATGCTCCACGATTGTGGTATTTATACAATATGATACATGTGTAAAGATCTGGCATGCGGTTCACTGGTAGACGGATCTCCATGTTCGAGCATAAAAACCTTCGGTTTGAGCGTAAACACATGCAACGTAAATACTGATCCAACATTCATGCGGTTCCTTTTTATGCAGATCCGAAAATTATGACAATCACTAGGCACATGCTTGCGGTTCCTATTTTTTTGCAGATCCAAAAATTATGGCAGGTCGTGGGAGTTTCAATTGCATGCACACGAATTTTGAATGACATTTTCGTTCCCACAACATATAGGAAAAAATTCAATAGTTGATATCACGCAAAGCATAATCGTTATAGAAAGTTGTGTAAATAACTACAGCGTACATCATAATTAATGAAAACAATCCTAGTATATGCTCAACCAACAATGGCATGCATAAACAAAGGATTGGAGGAGCTCGTCGCTGAAGGACGCCGCTGAGACCACTAGATCGAAGGAGTTGGTGTCCGAAGGACGTCCAAACCGTCGTACAGATCGCCGACCCTCGCAACTTGTGCCTCACGCGACGCGCCTCACGTGCACCGTTGCCGGAGAAGACCGCGCCTCACGCGACCGCTGAAGGGGGCCATCCACTACCAGAATTCGGCTCTTTGCTGAGTGCCAAATGTTTTGACGAGTGTTTTTTCAACACTAGGCAAAGACAATTTAAAATTGCATTTTAAAGTAGTAAATTAATTCAAATGATTTTCAACTACAATTTTTTATAACTCATCATGATGTAAAATTTATATTTTGAACATTTCTTCATATATGACAAAATAAAAGTAAATTTGTTCATAAAACCTATCTCTCTCGTAGTTTATAAAACTATGAGAGAGATGTATAAGATTTGTTAGAACCATAATGTGGGATGAACAAATGGCCAAACAACTAAAATAAACTTTTGTATATCTTGAGAAGTTATTGAATTTTGTAGTTGGCAACCTTTTCATTTGAAGTCATTTTGTCAACGAAAACTATGTTTGAATTTTAAAAAATTAAAAAATTGAATTTCAAAAACGACCTCAAAAGAAAAAACCGCAAACATGAAATTTGTAGGTATTGAAGAGTTATGAAACTTTGTAGTTGACAATGTTTTGGTTTGAAATCATCTTGTCATGCAAAACTATGTTTATATTTTAAAACTAACAAAATAGAAGTGGTATATCTTGAAATGTTATGCAACTCTATAGTTGACAACATTTTCAATTAAATTTATTTAATGTCTCAAATAATTAAATTACTCTCGGTTTGTTATAATATATGAGAAATGAAAATGTAATATATTATGTTTTCATTCATCATGTACTATAAAAAAACCGAGAGTAATTTGATTATTTGAGGCACTAAATGAATTCATTTAAAAATGTGACCAACTATAAAGTTGCATAACTTTTTAAGATCTACAAGTTCTATTTTGATAGTTTCTACATCTGAGACCGTTTACAAAATTTGAATTTCAAATTTGAAAACTTCACACGAATTTTTCAATGATAAGATGATTTCAAACCAAAATATTGTCAACTACAAAGTTTCATAAATTTTCAATACCTAAAACTTTTTTGTTGGTGGTTTTTCCATTCAACATCGTTTTGAAAATTCAAATTTTAATTTTTTTTAATTCAGACGTAGTTTTCGTTGACAATTTGACTTCAAATGAAAAAGTTGTCAACTACAAAATGCTATAACTTCTCAAGATCTATAAAGTTTATTTTGGTTGTTTGGTCATTTGTTCATCTCACATGATGGTTCTAACATTATTCAAAAATCTTGTACATCTATCTTGTAGTTTCATAAACTACGAGAGATATATAAGTTTTATGAACAAATTATTTTTATTTTGTCATATAAAGAAATGATCAAAATATAAATTGTACTTCTTGATGAGTTATACAAATTTGTAGTTGAAAACTTTTTCATTTGAATTAATTTACTGCTTTAAAATGTGATTTTTAAATTGACTTTGCCTAGTGCCCAAAATAAAACACTCGGCAAAAAGTTTTCTTGCCGAGTGTTTTTCTTTACCGAGAGTTTTTTGCTTGGTACTCGGCAGAGAGCTTCTTTGTCGAGTGCCCGAAAAAATACTCGGCAAATCGTCTGGCACTCGGGAAAGAGCCGAATTCCGGTAGTGATGGTCATCAGGTCTACTATACAATGTTGTATTAATCTTTTTTACTACCCATCGACTTGCATTACAATTGTACTGACATCTGATAATGGGCTTTGCAACTATTCTAGATGATATGTGTTATACTTTTGTCTTTTCATAACTAGCTAATGGTGACAAGTTTAGTGTTTCTAGCTAAGAGGTTGTAGACAAGGAATAGACACCAGCAAATAATGGGCTATTTTCATGCCGTGTTGCCCATACACGTACGACTCAAGATACAGACCATGTCATGCTGTTCAGCGTAGGCAGCATCCTGTGGCACACTTCTTTTTTTTTCCAACGCCGTAGTTAATTATTACAAGTCATGATGTCGATAATGGCGCACACTTTCTTTTTACCATTGACGCATGTGATGTTCAGTAGGAAAATATGTTGACCGCTGGAAAGATCGAGAAAATAAATAAAACTGATGGAGGATGATGAGGGTCTAGCAGTTAATTTATTTTATGGCAAATTTTGAGCGTATAGAAATATAATCTTTTATGGACGAAGACGAGAGTACGTACTGCACATCATGTATAACAAGATCCGACATATATATACGAGGTACGTATAACATTCAGCTTATATATATATAGTTTATATATTAAGAGCCATGTGCTTTCAATAACTAGAGGAAGCCTAGGTCGGATGATGCAATCCGGTCGAGCCAGACCAGGTCCGGACGTCTATAAAACGGGACCCAGAGTGCTAGGGTTCAGTTTTTTACGCTCCACCCCGATTCATTAGCGACGCCGCGTGCGAGGACAGCGGTTGCCCCAGAGCGTGTGCGGCGGTGGACCCCAAGCCGGTGGCCACAACTTCATGACCTCGACGCGCTGTGGCGGAGGTTCCTCGATCCGGAGTAGTGACAGCAGTTCTCAGGTTGGTGGCGCGCTGCTCCCCGATCCAGAGGGCGGGCGACAGCGGGGCCCTTGTGCGGGCAAGCGGCGGCGCCCCCGAGGCCCCGAGGAGGCGGCACTTCTAAGGCCGGCAAGCAAGCGACGCCCGTTGACGTGCGAGTAGCGACGGTGACGCATGAGGAGCGAGGTTCGAGCGAGCGGCGTCACGGAAGGCGCGAGATGCGCGCAGCAATGATCGCGCGTGACATCCTTCGATCCGGCACAGTTTGGGTGGCCCGAGTGACGACCTACATTTATGCTTGTGTCATCAATGACGTCCTCCGGCCACTACCTCCTTCGATTCATGTTTTCTTTTCGATTATTGTGTTTTATGCCTACCACATGTATTATTTACGCTAAAAATTATACGACTTTATGCTTGAACACGGAGTTCGTATATCAATTTACTGCATGCCTATTTTTTGCATGCACATTGGAAAGACAATTCCTTGATTTATATTGTACGTAAAAATAGAAACCGCATGCATGCGGCTACCATGATTTTTGGATCTGTCATAAAATAGGATCGTAATAACAACCTAGTAGAGCTATTATCTGTCATAAAATAGGATCTGTCATGTTTTTCGAATTTTATGCTCAAAACTTAAGGTTTTTACGCTCCACCCGGAGATGAGTCCACCAGTGAACAACATGCCAGATTTTTTACACAGTATAATGAATTGCATAAATACCTACACCATGTAGTATAATTTGTATCAGTATATATCATAAACTAGTTCTAATGCGTTTAGCTACATGGCTGTTGGAGGGATCCTATATTTATGAAGGAAATAAAACATTAAATGCGATTTTTTGTTTTTATGCATCCAATTCATTTCCTTTCATTGCACATTCTTTTCATCATAAATTCATGCGCATGCAGCTGGTAACAGATTTTTACGCAGTATACCGAATTGCATAACTATCTACACAGTGTAGCATATTTAGTATCAGTATATATTATAAAATAGTCATTACGAGTCTAGCTGCATGGCTGTTACAGCGATCCTAAATTTATGGAGGAAATAAAGCATTTAAAATAGAAACCGTCACGCATATCTTTCCTAAATTTACGCGCATGCAAGGGAACATGTTTGACTCATGCATGCATTTTGCCATAATTTTTGGATCTGTATAAAAATAGAAACCGCATGCATGCGGCTGTCATGTTTTTTGAATCTGACATAAAAATAGGATCGTAATAACAACCTACTAGAGCTATCAACCTCTCACATTGGCTCGATATTTACGCTTATAATTGAGTGATTTTATGCTCAAAACTTGTTTTTACGCTCTAACCCGGAGATGCGTCCACCAGTGCACAACATGTCAGATTTTTTTACGCAGTGTACCGAATTGCATAAATACCTACACCGTGAAATATAATTTGTATCAATATATATCATAAACTAGTTCTTACGTCTTTAGCTGCATGGTTGTTGGAGGGATCTTATATTTATGAAGGAAATAAAATATTAAATACGATTTTTTTTCTATGCTTGCAATTCATTTCCTTTAATTGCACATTCTTTCCATCATAAATTTGTGTGCATGCAGCTGATAACAGATTTTTACGCAGTATACCGAATTGCATAATTATCTACACAGTGTAGCATATTTAGAATCAGTATATATCATAAAATGGTCTTACAAGTCCAGCTGCATGGCTGTTGCAGCGATCCTAAATTTATGGAGGAAATAAAGCATTTAAAAATAGAAATCGGCACACATATCTTTCCTAAATTTACGTGCATGCAAGGGAACGTGTTTGACTCATGCATGCATTCTTTTTTTGCGTGTACAGACGTGAGGCGGATGGCGCACCCGACAGCCTGGTTGAGTCGGCGCGCTGGGTTGAACCAGGTTACAGGAGTGGTCGGCCTGGGCTTCCTTTAACTATTAAAAACACAGAGCTTCCGTTTTATATATATATATATATATGCGTATCTAACAATGCTTGTGTATTGATCAAGTGGTTTATGATGACAACAACAGCTTAGCGCCTTATTAACCAGCATCAAACAACACGATTCTTTATTTATATATATACTATAGTTGTACTGCATGCGGACTGGAACAGGTGGCAGCGCCACCTGCTCAAAGCAACTGCCGCCCTCTAAGGCTAACAAGTTGTTGATCCTAGACCCGTTTCATACGAAAAGCTTCCCGTCAGCGTTCATCAGGAGCAGTACAAAAAGATGTCTGAAATCATGTGCATTGTCGTTTTCACTTTGATTTGGTTAGTTTATAACCAGCTGATGAAAGTGAACAAGCTAGCAAATAAAGTCCAGGGGATCTAGAATGGAGAGGGTCATTTTTCGTACCCTACGTGCATATGTGCATGAATATGTCGTCCATTTCAGCATGCAGCAGCCAGCCAGCCATGTGGATGGGAACGAAACGGCAGGCGGCTGTGCCATTGCATACTAATCAGCAATCATGCACGCCTCAGTCCAGCAGGCTGTCTTGCTGGCGGCGTCGCTCTCATGCTTAGCTGCATCATCTTCGCCTTATTCCTGACTCGTGCTTCTTTGTCTTACGCATAAATTCGTGGAAGCTTCGTATTCGCGCCGAAAAAGGCTTTGCCCCTGTCAGGAGTACTGCACGCCTGCACGGCACCGGAAATGTATGTATATACTTTGGTCACCCATCTCTGCCTGCCGACAAATTCAGGCCGCCCCAGGTGCCATCTTTTTATATTTGACACCAAACAGTATAAAAATAGTTGTATTTAAAGGTGTTATATCTTGCTTTTCTCCTAAGCTGAACTGATAATAAATCAGGGAAAATAGATTGATTCCCAAATAAGCCAATCATGAGCAAGAATGGACCGAATTCTTTTCGAGGAGAAGAATGAAAACAAATGCATCTGGAGAACTTCGTTATATATCCTTCTGACCACACATGCAGCAGCATGTCTGTGAGTGGGCCAAGACAAAAGTACAGCTGGGGAAACAAGAATAGAACCCAGAATCGGATTCTTATAAACTTCAGCATAGGCAGTGACTTCTCGAATCACAGCGACCGATAACAACCTGTTTCAATCAGGTTTGGACGTTTGGTACAACTGAGTTTGAATAACTTGCAATTACATTGGTTTTTTTTCGTACACATGGAAGGAGTTCCTTGCTAATTTGGTCCGATCTATCTCCTTCGCGAAGAACCCAGAACTATACAAGCACATCCTACAGCCCCAAATGATGATCATCGACACCAACATATACAAGATGGTAATTTCACGCGGAAAGAAAAAAGGAACACAAATGACATGAAGAGTTTCTGAAGGACTTCAGATGTCAGAGCATCCAACATGGTAGCCTACATTAGACGGCCAATGGAATACACATACATATATGCTACAATTTCCATCGCCAACACTACATAACACCTTTGAAATCTTATTAGAACATCAAATAGATGCGATCCTACGTTGAACAATTAAGCAAGATACAGACAGACAAGTAGACAGCTTCGGGTGCTCATCGCCTTGGAGGAACGATTGACCAACCTAGACTGCGATATCATGCTGGATGTGTCGGAGTAAGACAGGGATTACAATGTCCGGAGAGCTAAGCTGGGGAAGATGGCCTTCAGAGGGCATCACCTCCACGATGGAGTAGCCACCAAGGTGCCTGTGCAGGTACTCAGACACCACGACCGGCACCGCGAGATCCTTGGTGCTCTGAACAATGTGGCATGGGACAGTGACGTGCGGGAGGAGGCTGCGCACGTCGCTCTGGAAGATCGTCTGGGCAACACTAAGCGCAATGTCCGGACGTATATTGAAGAGCGTCCTGCTAAACTCCTGAACTGCCACTGATTCCATATCTCCACCAACACACAGGGGCGCAAAGCCTGAGCACCAGGCCTTGTAGTTTGATCGCATCGCCTCAAACAGTTCATCAAGCTCATCTTGCTCAAACCCGCCATAGTAGTCCACATCATTGAGGTACCTATTTGGTCAAAGACAGAGCTGAATTGATGAGGGTAAATACAAGATGCTAACCGGCAAAGGAGAATAATGTAAAAACTTCATACAAGTCTAATGAAATCAGGTGGGGAACACCCCCCCCCCCCTAAAACTTTCGAGAGAGAAATATACAAGATACAGTTAATATGTGAACACATCCAGAAAAGATAAAACAGAATAGAGATCCAAAGAGCGCGACCAATTCGAGAACAAAGTCCTGGGACAAAAAAAAAGGATATTTCAGATATTCAGATGCTGTTCACTACCACTAGATGACAAACATGGTCTTCAGTTCCATTTGCAGTGGAAGATGAACTGCAGAGTTCAGATGATGGTCACGACACTAGCATCTTTTCGTAAGAAAGGATGCATCATATAAAAAAGAAACTTATCGAGTAGCAGAAGTGAAATTCACATCTAGGTTTTACCATATCTAAGGAAGGTTCAAATGAAGCTGTGACTTATGAGACAAAAATGTGATTTAATACCTCTTAAACCTAACTTTATTGCAAAGAACACTGGCATGTAATCATATAAGGAGGGGCTACCCTAGTGCAATATGATGTTAATTTATAGATCAAATGCCCATGCTTCACTATGATCTGAATTTTGTTGCAAGACAATCAGCTCAGAATAACTTCAGAAAAATGACCCTTGTGGCATTTGCAAATTACTACACAAGTAAATCATGTTGTTTCTCAAGAGAATTGCAGTTTAGACACTATGTTTGCACATTTGTGTCACTTGGTCTAGAACTTGAGAACTAAACTGTTGGAAACTATATATGTATAAGGAATTCAAGCCAGGCAAAAGGGGCCATGTCACTGTGGATTCATCATGACACTTCAGTATTTCACTCAAGTAAAATGTGGAAACTGTTGATTACTAATCAAAATAAAAGGCCACAAAATTATTACGAAGGTTATATCTGTTGTATCCATGTAAAATCTGGAACTTGAACTCCGATTCAGGGATCAGTTAGAAACAATTCCTAAGAGTTTTCTAAGAGCGCAAATTCATTGGCTTCCACGCATCCGAAGTTGTTAATGTCTCCTCCAAAAAGCGCATAATTTCTAATTGAGAGAAATTAAATGAAAGGAAATAAATGTTAGTAGTTTTTCAGGAAAACGAGACATGAGACAGAGAGCATTCTAAAAGGATTCAGTTATTGTGTTACACAATAAAATGAACTTCAAACATCAACGTATCAAGAAGTGTACACTCTTGCGTTTTTTTTTCTTGCAAGATAATATAAGTCGAACTTAAATCACAAATCCAATCCATATGATTTCCTATTTTGTTTCTATGCAAAGAAAATGCTAACATGAATGGATTGAGAGAACGTGACAATTTGTAAGCTGATCATTGCTGTGACAGTGCTATACATGAAAATAATTTTGCAAACATACAGACAAAATTGATTACTCAACTAACACTTTATTTCAAGAACGCAGAAGTTCCCATTTCATAATCTAATTTTGCGTTGATTTCCATAAGAACTTAGGAAGGTCCAGTTTTCTGCCTTGACATATAAACTATCTGTGTTTAAACTATATATGTGTTTTTGAAGCACTATACCTGAAGCATACTAAATGTATCACAAATGATTCTCAACAACACTTCCTTTTGTTGCAGTTATATTTCCAGACGGTTCGCGACAAACCACGGACTTGGGTTTGTTAGAGTGGACGCACTAATCAATCCAACCCAAAAGCTTAAGCTGAGGGGAGAAGGTAGTCAATCTACTTATACACTTCAACACCCACTCACGTGCAGCCAGAGAGAAATGAGCAAACATAGAAATAAATGGGTGGAAGCATAAATAAAGCCTCTGCCAGGATTCGAACTCGAGACATCTGACTTTAATACCATGTTTGAGTGGACGCACTAAGCAGTTCAACCCAAAAGCTCTCTAGCTTTGATAACATGTTAGAGTGGACGTACTAACTAGTTCAACCCAAAAGCTTAAGCTGAGGGGAGAAGGTAGTCAATCCACTTATACACTTCAACAAGGTTGACTAACTGTCGTGGGCTGAATACTGCTACAACACGGTGTTCCATATGGCACTGCGCACCACGCCGTTCTAGGTAAGGGTGATAATGGATCACGATCCAAATGTTTCTTCACAATAAGTTAGGGCCTTAATTAATTCTAGTTTAAAAATGAATAGAAATAGAGTCCGATCTTAATCCGATTCGATCCTTAAATTTTATAATGTAAAATCTAGAGCCCATTACTACCCCTAGTTTCAGGTGGTGTATGGTCGCAAACCATTGTGCCCTTCACTGAAGGCACGGCGCGCACACAGACGGTTGATGACCTCCTTCGTGAGCGGGACCTCTTTTTGGAAGACGTCCATGACCAGCTTCTCCAGGCTCAAACGTACACCCAACACCAGTATGATGACCACCATCGCGATGAAAAATTTGCTATTTTAGCCTTTTTAACGTGGGCTAAATGCTATTATGTGACCCTCTGTCTATGACTTATGGGACCATCTGTGTCTATGATTTGTGGGCCTAAGTTTAAAATAGAGAAGTTCACGCGATAGGGAGTTTGTGGTGAGCGATTAGGTCTGGCTGCACCTTCTCCATCGCCAGGCCGCGTCCTTGGTACATCGCCCTAACGTCAAGCTGGGTCCCCGGTATGCTGGCCCGTTCTAGGTGTTGGAGCGTGTTGCAGTTGCAGTGGCGGACTCACCCCCGGCTAGCCGGGGCGACTTCTCGGGCTCCGCTGCCATATGTTGTGGAAAGATATACATATTTTAAAGGTGAAACACACCTTGGTGTAGGCAACAATGGCCAAGGCCTGACTCACAACGCAAACGTCCAGGCTCTCCAAATTTTCTAGGTCCGCCACTGGCATGTTGGGACTGTGGCATATCGCCTACAGCTGCCCGAGGGCGCCTGTCTACACGACGTGTTTCATGTTAGTCTCCTCAAGCCATTTCATGGTGCACCTCCGGAGGGACCCCTGCCCCTACAGATATAATACTAGAACAAGGGTGACTACTTCCAGTTCCCCAGCAGGTGATGTGCGCCAAGCTCCGCCGCGGCATATGGCATGTAGTCATTTACTAGGCAGGACTGTCACCAGAAGAAGCTACATGGGAACCTTTGGAGCAATTCAAGGCGTCTTATCCCGTTGTCCAACTCGAGGACAAGTTGTTTTTGGAGGCCGAGAGAGATGTTATGACCGGCATCCCATATCAGCATCGCCATCGCGATACAAGTGGCTAGAAATGGCGTCCAGGAGCAGTAGTTCGAGCGCCCAGCAGCCCTAGTTAGAATTAGTTAGTTTGTTTGGATAACAATTGGTTTGTTAGTCTTGAATAGAGTTGGTTAGTTTGTTTGGTTGGATAAGCATTGGTTTGTTAGTCCTGGATAGAGTTGAATAGTTTGTTAGAGGCTGCTATCTCAGCCATATAATATACTCCTTCGGTTAATGAATGAATCAAGCAGACAAGTATCTTGCTCGTGCTTTCCCCCTTCGCCTACTATTCACCTACGATGAACAGTACCACGCTTTCCCCAACAAGCAGCCCTAACCCTAGGACGACGGCGCCCAAGTGCTAGGTCACCACTCATACTACTTCTGTAACCCTAATTCCAATAGTTCTATAATGATACAAAAAAACTTAATGCATTGTTTGTAATACCAATCAACACTAAAATGGTTGGGAAGATTGAATACGAAAATATCATTAGAGATTTTATTTTAAAGAACACTAGAAGAATAATGCTTTCTAAATGAAGATTACGTAACTGATACAATATTTAGTCGCCATTATATTATATGTACATGTATACATACTATTACTTAATACTTTTTGCTGCGTTTTGGGCAGGCCACCCAAAATACCGGGAGTCCGGGATGGCCCTGACTGAATTATGGTAACTACTAATTGCCCACTTGTTTAAAATGATCGATCTACACCTAGGACTAGGATTTCAGTTCTGTAAATTTTAGTGACAAGACCAATCGTATGCTAGAGAAAAAGGTAACCTTGCATATATTGTCTACTGCACCTTATCCTTAGTTATTATGACAGTATGGCCCTATTTCCTTCTCAACACAACTGTTGAATTTCAGATCCAACAGTAGAACACTCAACTACTATCTGCAACCAAATTTAAATTACAGGTCATGTTAACAGCTCTGAGTACTTGTAGATGATTGATCGCCATCATCCACAAATGTATCACCATCTGGGCGGCCCATGCCGCACCACCTGATTTGGAAAGATTAATCCAATATGCGTTCCTCATGTTCTAAATAGTGCGATGATAAGTGACAGAGCACAGTCACAGCTATCAAAAGTTTTCGAGTATCGATAAGAGTGGATCCTTCCAGAAAAGATGCCCACACGCTACTCTAGGAGGTCCTACTCTAGTCGCAGACAGAGTGGACCACGAGACATACATGTTGACAGCCATATACAGTACATGATTTCTGTTCCACGTCCCTCACAGGGCTCTAATTTCCCGAAACCCAAAAGTTGCCGTCATGGGGACAGGGCTAGGGGGTCCGTGCCGGTACCTTATCAAGAGCGTATAGCTCAACTCACAAAAATTAAAGCACAACAGCAGGGAAATCAAGAGCTGCCACAGTGGATTCGTTCCCCTGTTCCCGATCGTGATAGTATGGATTGTGAACAGAGCAGGAAGCATAACAATACAGTAAGAAAAACAAAGGGGAATTTAGCACGAGCGAGCAAGGAAGTAAGCCAAATTGAACGAACGAATTGGATGAAATTACCTTGGGGACGCGGAGAGGAGCACGAGCTTGGTGAAGAGGTCAGGCCTGGAGATGGAGGCGAGCGCGCCGATGACCGCGGAGACGGAGTGGCCGACGTAGATGCAGGAGCGGACGCCGAGCTCCTGGAGGATGGCGAGGAGGTCGAGCGCGTAGCCCTCGAGCGTGGCGTAGCGGGAGAAGTCGAAGTAGTCCGGGTTGGTGGGGCCGGCGCCCATGGTGTCGAAGAGCACGACGCGGTAGTCGGCGACGAGGTGCGGCACCAGGTGCTTCCACACGGACTGGTCGGTGCCGAAGCCGTGCGCCAGCACGATGACCCCGCGCTTCCCCTCGCCCACCACGCGCAGGTTGTGCGCCTCCTCCACGATCCCCATGCCGCGGGGTTGGTTCCTCGGGGGGACGCGCTGGGCGGGAAGGGGAGAGGAGGAAAGACCGGGAGAGGAGGAAAGACGGGGAGCAGAGCAGAGCACAGAACAGAACAGCTCAACAGCACAGCACAGCCGCGGAAGGGCAGTGAGAAACGGGATTAGTGGCGGGCGTTTTAAGGCGGGGGTGTGGACGGGGAATCTGCCGGTCGGGGAGGGGAACGAACGCGCGCGGACCGGACGGACGCCGCTGCCCGCTGCTGCTGCCTGGGCTTCGGCGACAGGGGTTGGGTGCTCGCTGACGGACTGGGTCGCTCGGCGGGGCGGTTTGGTGGGGGCGGCCGCACCGGACCGGACTGTTGTTGCCACTTGGTAGGTTTCCTCTGCTCGGCCTCGGCGGGCCTTCCCCTTGGGGCCCCACTATTTTAGTTAACGGAATACTAGATGGTCGATGGATATCGTATCGCCAATACACCCTGGAGTTGCCATTGCCAGTTTGCCATTACATCCTCTAAAACGTCTGCAAATTGCAAATGCGTGCTCGTACGTCGGAGCGTACTGGTTCATTTGAGAGAACCGGGTCAACTGGTTTCGCGGATTTCAAACTGAAAACTCTTGAAGAAAAAAGGTTAAAAACACAAGAAAATAAAAGTCCAAAAATCATCGAATTATGCAGATAGCTTGCCTGCCTCATGTAGGTATTCCCGAGAGATCCTGTGAAAGGTTAAAGGTTTTTGTATGCATCTCATTCCCTAGATCGAGCACGACAATCAACAGAAACCGACCAATCTTAAATAAAAATACTAAAATGTGGACTTCAGAAAAAGAAAAAAAATAGTTTTTAAAGGACTAATTACGTGGAATTGTTCGCTTCGAATTAAAGCTAGTTATTTAGACATAATTTATAGAGACCAAAATACTATAAAAACAGTAGAATTCAATACGGATTAAAGCCAAACAAACATGTTGATGCTTCAGTCTAGCTCTGCTCATCATGTACCCATATCGGTAGGTGTCTTGTTATCTAGGTTAAAATACCTGATAAAAAATATAGAGGGAGTATATGCCTAACAAACAATGTAGATCTACATGTTTTCTAGCCATCTTTTAATTCGTCCTCCGGTATTTTAGCCGTTTGATCGAAGTGTCCGTATTCAGTTTTCATCATTAACCACTAGCTTCATCCTCACGGTCACCACACCGATCACCTTGTATACACTCAGGACTTGCATATTCATGATTTTTTAAGAGATATATTGCACAACACACACCAACTCAACACCTTATTTAGTCTAAATTCTGTTAGAACCAGCTCCACCAAAGCTTGGCCATCTCACTACGAAAATCGATCCTCATCCGTGACAACTTGTTTAGCTGCATTTATACCCATCATAATTTACATGTGCTAGAGTGAATGGAAGAGAATATGAGTCAATTTTCCGTTCCAAAACTTACGAATTGAGATGGATTCATGTACCATACGTTTGGTTGCTCGCTCGAGCACAGCCAGGCTCTGTGCACTGTGTTTGGTTGCCTATACGGGACAGAGAAGGCCTATATGTGTTGGTGCAATCCAAGCCAAATCGAGCAGCTTTGGCTGCATCCACGGAGACACGACCCACGCATGTATCTAACGGGCCGAGCTACAGCGAGTCAAATGATGGACATGTAGGGAAATGATCGTGTGGATGAGTGCAACCAAATAAAGCCTAACAAGAATGCATATCCCCACAATACCATCTAGCTCTCTCATGCAATGTGTGCAGCATAAGTAGAGATGGTAATGGGCTCTGATCTTCGATTCACGGTGAGGAATTCTTCTATTAGAAGATGGGGAAGATGGGGATGAGAAGATTTCTTCTTCGATGGAGATGTAAATAGGAAAAAAATTCGCCTCGACAGGTAAACAGGTCAGAGACAAGGAAGCGTTCCTCGTCCCTGAAAGGGAATTAGGCTTACACCTAGTTCCTAAATAATTTTGGTGGTTGAATTGTCCAACACAAATAATTGGACTAACTAGTTTGCCCAAGTGTATAGATTATACAGGTGTAAAAGGTTCACACTCAGCCAATAAAAAGACCAAGTTTTGGATTCAACAAAGGAGCAAAGTGATAACCGAAGGCACCTCTGGTCTGGCGCACCGGACTGTCCGGTGTGCCACAGGACAGTGTCCGGTGCACCAGAGGACTTCAGCTTGAACTCGCCACCTTCGGGAATCTCCGGAGGCACTCGCGCTATAATTCACCGGACTGTCCAGTGTACACCGGACAGTGTCCGGTGCTCCAAGGAAGCGCGGCCTCCGGAACTCGCCAGCCTCGGGATTTTAATTCAAGCCACTCCGCTATAATTCACCGGACTGTCCGGTGAACCACGGAGCAACGGCTACTTCCGCGCCAACGGTCACCTGCAGACGCATTTATTGCGCGCTCTGCGCGCGCAGAAGACAGGCGCGCCCATACTGGCGCACCGGACAAGGAACAGTGCATGTCCGGTGTGCACCGGACATCCAGGCGGGCCCACAAGTCAGAAGCTCCAACGGTCAGAATCCAACGGCAGTGATGACGTGGCAGGGGGCACCGGACTGTCCGGTGTGCACCGGACTGTCCGGTGCGCCATCGAACAGACAGCCTCCACCAACGGTCAAGTTGGTGGTTGGGGCTATAAATACCCCAACCACCCCACCATTCATTGCATCCAAGTTTTCCACTTCCCAACTACTACAAGAGCTCTAGCATTCAATTCTAGACACACCAAAGAGATCAAATCCTCTCCAAATTCCACACAACACCATAGTGACTAGAGAGAGTGATTTGCTTGTGTTCTTTCGAGCTCTTGCGCTTGGATTGCTTTCTTCTTTCTTGATTCTTTCATTGCAATCAAACTCACTTGTAATTGAGGCAAGAGACACCAAACTTGTGGTGGTCCTTGTGGGAACTTTGTGTTCCAAGTGATTGAGAAGAGAAAGCTCACTCGATCCGTGGGATCGTTTGAGAGAGGGAAGGGTTGAAAGAGACCCGGCCTTTGTGGCCTCCTCAACGGGGAGTAGGTTTGCGAGAACCAAACCTCGGTAAAACAAATCCGCGTGTCACACTCTTTATTTGCTTGCGATTTGTTTTACGCCCTCTCTCGCGGACTCGTTTCTATTTCTAACGCTAACCCGGCTTGTAGTTGTGTTTATATTTGTAAATTTCAGTTTCGCCCTATTCACCCCCCCTCTAGGCGACTATCAATTGGTATCAGAGCCCGGTGCTTCATTAGAGCCTAACCGCTCGAAGTGATGTCGGGAGATCACGCCAAGAAGGAGATGGAGACCGGCGAAAAGCCCACTACAAGCCACGGGAGCACTTCATCGGAAGAGTCCCGTACCAAGAGGAGGGAGAAGAAAAAGAGCTCCTCCAACAAAGGGAAGGAGAAGAAATCTTCTTCTCACCACAAAGAGAAGAAGGAAAAATCTTCTTCCCACAAGCCGCATCGGAGTGAGGACAAGCCAAAAAGGATGAGGAAAGTTGTCTACTACGAGACCGACACTTCATCAACATCGACCTCCGGCTCCGATGCGCCCTCCGTAACTTCTAAACGCCAAGAGCGTAAGAAGTTTAGTAAGATCCCCCTACACTACCCTCGCATTTCTAAACATGCACCTTTACTTTCCGTCCCATTAGGCAAACCACCAACTTTTGATGGTGAAGATTATGCGAGGTGGAGTGATTTAATGCGATTTCATCTAACCTCACTCCACAAAAGTATATGGGATGTTGTTGAGTTTGGTGCACAGGTACCGTCCGTAGGGGATAAGGATTATGATGAGGATGAGGTGGCCCAAATCGAGCACTTCAACTCTCAAGCGACAACAATACTCCTCGCCTCTCTAAGTAGAGAGGAGTATAACAAAGTTCAAGGGTTGAAGAGCGCCAAAGAGGTTTGGGATGTGCTCAAAACCGCGCACAAGGGAGATGAGCTTACAAAGATCACCAAGCGGGAAACGATCGAGGGAGAGCTCGGTCGGTTTCGGCTTCGCAAAGGGGAAGAGCCACAACACATGTACAACCGGCTCAAGACCTTGGTGAACCAAGTGCGCAACCTCGGGAGCAAGAAATGGGATGACCACGAAATGGTTAAGGTTATTTTAAGATCTCTTATTTTTCTTAACCCAACTCAAGTTCAATTAATTCGTGGTAATCGTAGATATACTAAAATGACCCCCGAGGAAGTTATCGGGCATTTTGTAAGTTTTGAGTGCATGGTCGAGGGCTCGAGGAAGATCAACGAGCTCGACGAACCCTCCACATCCGAAGCTCAACCCGTCGCATTCAAGGCGACGGAAGACAAGAAGGAGGAGGCTACACCAAGTCGACAACCAATAGACGCCTCCAAGCTCGACAATGAGGAGATGGCGCTCGTCATCAAGAGCTTCCGCCAAATCCTCAAGCAAAGGAGAGGGAAAGACTACAAGTCCCGCTCCAAGAAGGTTTGCTACAAGTGTGGTAAGCCCGGTCACTTTATTGCTAAATGTCCATTATCAAGTGATAGTGACAGGGGCGACGACAAGAAGGGGAGAAGAAAGGAGAAGAAGAGGTATTACAAGAAGAAGGGCGGCGATGCCCATGTTTGTCGGGAGTGGGACTCCGACGAAAGCTCAAGCGACTCCTCCGACGACGAGGACGCCGCCAACATCGCCGTCACCAAGGGACTCCTCTTCCCCAACGTCGGCCACAAGTGCCTCATGGCAAAGGACGGCAAACGGAAGAAGGTTAAATCTAACTCCTCCACTAAATATGAATCTTCTAGTGATGATAATGCTAGTGATGAGGAGGATAATTTGCGTGTTCTCTTTGCCAACCTCAACATGCAACAAAAAGAAAAACTCAATGAATTGGTTAGTGCTATTCATGAAAAGGATGACCTTTTGGACACTCAAGAGGAATTCCTTATTAAAGAAAATAAGAAGCATGTTAAGGTTAAAAATGCTTATGCTCTAGAAGTAGAAAAATGTGAAAAATTATCTAGTGAGCTAAGCACATGCCGTGAGATGATTGACAACCTTAGGAATGAAAATGCTAGTTTAAATGCTAAGGTTGATTCACATGTTTGCAATATTTCAACTTGCAATCCTAGAGATAATAATGATGATTTGCTTGCTAGGATTGAAGAGTTAAACATTTCTCTTGCTAGCCTTAGAATGGAAAATGAAAATTTAATTGCTAAGGCTAAAGATTTTGATGTTTGCAATGCTACTATTTCCGACCTTAGAACTAAGAATGACATGTTACAAGCTAAGGTTGTAGAACTAAAATCTTGCAAACCCTCTACATCTATTGTTGAACATGTATCTATTTGTACTAGATGTAGAGATATTGATGTTAATGCTATTCATGATCACATGTCGTTAATTAAACAACAAAATGATCATATAGCAAAATTAGATGCTAAAATTGCCGAGCACAACTTAGAAAATGAGAAATTTAAATTTGCTCGTAGCATGCTTTATAATGGGAGACGCCCGGGCATTAAGGATGGCATTGGCTTCCAAAGGGGAGACAATGTCAAACTTAGTGCCCCTCCTAAAAGATTGTCCAATTTTGTTAAGGGCAAGGCTCCCATGCCTCAAGATAACGAGGGTTACATTTTGTACCCTGCTGGTTATCCTGAGAGCAAGATTAGGAAAATTCATTGTAGAAAGTCTCACTCTGGTTCTAACCATGCTTTTATATATAAGAGTGAGACATCTAGTTCTAGGCAACCAACCCGTGCCAAGTTGCCTAAGAAGAAAATTCCTAGTGCATCAAATGAGCATGACATTTCATTTAAAACTTTTGATGCATCTTATGTGTTAACTAACAAATCCGGCAAAGTAGTTGCCAAGTATGTTGGGGGCAAGCACAAGGGGTCAAAGACTTGTGTTTGGGTACCCAAAGTTCTTGTGTCTAATGCCAAAGGACCCAAAACCATTTGGGTACCTAAAGTCAAGAACTAAAATTGTTTTGTAGGTTTATGCATCCAGGGGCTCAAGTTGGATCATCGACAGCGGGTGCACAAACCACATGACAGGGGAGAAGAAAATGTTCTCCTTCTATGAGAAAAACCAAGATCCCCAACGAGTTATCACATTCGGGGATGGAAATCAAGGTTTGGTCAAAGGATTGGGTAAAATAGCTATATCTCCTGACCATTCTATTTCCAATGTTTTTCTTGTAGATTCATTAGATTACAATTTGCTTTCCGTTTCTCAATTATGCAAAATGGGCTACAACTGTCTTTTTACTGATATAGGTGTCACTGTCTTTAGAAGAAGTGATGATTCAATAACATTTAAGGGTGTGTTAGAGGGTCAGCTATACTTAGTAGATTTTGATAGAGCTGAACTCGACACATGCTTAATTGCTAAGACTAACATGGGCTGGCTCTGGCACCACCGACTAGCACATGTTGGAATGAAGAATCTTCATAAGCTTCTAAAGGGAGAACACATTTTAGGACTAACAAATGTTCATTTTGAGAAAGACAGGGTTTGTAGCGCATGCCAGGCAGGAAAGCAAGTTGGCACTCATCATCCACACAAGAACATAATGACGACCGACAGGCCACTGGAGCTCCTACACATGGATCTATTCGGCCCGATCGCTTACATAAGCATCGGCGGGAGTAAGTACTGTCTAGTTATTGTGGATGATTATTCTCGCTTCACTTGGGTATTCTTTTTGCAGGAAAAATCTCAAACCCAAGAGACTTTAAAGGGATTCTTGAGACGGGCTCAAAATGAGTTCGGCTTAAGGATCAAGAAAATAAGAAGCGACAACGGGACGGAGTTCAAGAACTCTCAAATTGAAGGCTTCCTTGAGGAGGAGGGCATCAAGCATGAGTTCTCTTCTCCCTACACGCCACAACAAAATGGTGTAGTGGAGAGGAAGAATCGAACTCTATTAGACATGGCAAGGACTATGCTTGATGAGTACAAGACTTCGGATCGGTTTTGGGCCGAGGCGGTCAACACCGCTTGCTACGCCATCAACCGATTATATCTACACCGAATCCTCAAGAAGACATCATACGAACTCCTAACCGGTAAAAAGCCCAACATTTCATATTTTAGAGTCTTTGGTAGCAAATGCTTTATTCTTGTTAAAAGAGGTAGAAAATCTAAATTTGCTCCTAAGACTGTAGAAGGCTTTTTACTAGGATATGATTCAAACACAAGGGCATATAGAGTCTTTAACAAGTCCACTGGACAAGTTGAAGTTTCTTGTGACGTTGTGTTTGATGAGACTAACGGCTCTCAAGTAGAGCAAGTTGATCTTGATGAGATAGGTAATGAAGAGGCTCCGTGCATCGCACTAAGGAACATGTCCATTGGGGATGTGTGTCCTAAGGAATCCAAAGAGCCTCCAAATGCACAAGATCAACCATCCTCCTCCACGCAAGCATCTCCACCAACTCAAAATGATGATGAGGCTCAAGTTGATGAAGGAGAAGATCAAGCAATTGAGACACCTCAAGAAGACGGCAATGATCAAGGGGGAGATGCAAATGATCAAGACAAGGAGGATGAGGAGGAACCAAGACCGCCACACCCAAGAGTCCACCAAGCAATCCAACGAGATCACCCCGTCGACACCATCCTCGGCGATATTCATAAGGGGGTAACTACTCGATCTCGTGTTGCACATTTTTGTGAACATTACTCGTTTGTTTCCTCTATTGAGCCACACAAGGTAGAGGAAGCACTTCAAGATTCGGATTGGGTGGTGGCGATGCAAGAGGAGCTCAACAACTTCACTAGGAATGAGGTATGGCATTTAGTTCCACGTCCTAATCAAAATGTTGTAGGAACCAAATGGGTCTTCCGCAACAAACAAGATGAGCATGGTGTGGTGACAAGGAACAAGGCTCGACTTGTGGCCAAGGGATACTCCCAAGTCGAAGGTTTGGATTTCGGAGAAACCTATGCACCCGTAGCTAGGCTTGAGTCAATTCGCATATTATTGGCCTACGCTACTGTAGAGCCCTAAAAATTTTATAAGGTCAATAATAATAATAATAATAATAATAATGAGATAAAAAAAATAATATAATATAATAGTGTTTTGGGGTTATGGAACCCTTGTGATCAATTGAGTTTGTTTTATTTGCGCATATACAGTAAATGGAATTATATTGGTTAAACAACAAATAAATAAATATAGAAAAAAATAATACATATCATGCTGGATTTCCTGTATTTTCGCATTTGTATTCAAATTTGTGAGACAAGTTTATTTTGGAAAATAGAACTTGAAAAATGGAAAGAGGAATAAGAAAGGAGAATGAAATAGAAATGGAAGGGAATATATGAATACTTATAATTCTTCGTACTAGAACTTTATTTGGGCATTGAACCTGTGTGTGAACCCACAAACAAGTTTGAATTCAAATACTAGAGTTTGAAATTTAGGGAAGAAAATGAAAACAGAAATAAATAAATAAATTAAAAAAAAGAAGAAATACCTGCGCTCGGGCCAACCTTCTCCTCGGCCCAGGATTCCTCCGCGTTGGGCCACACTTTGTTCTCCCCGGGCGGCCCATCTCCACTGGTGCGCACCAGCCCACATCCCTTCAACCGCTGCCATGTGGGGCCCGCAATCCATCCTCACCCTCCCTTGCTCCCAGCGTGGCCATAGCTCTGACGGTGGGCCCCTCTTGGCGGGTCTTCCTCTTCCCGACACCACGGCTCGAAACGAGCCCCGCTTCTGACGGCGGGCTGCGCGCGAGCAACTCCGTCGTCCCTCCGTGATTTGCGCAGAGCTTGGGAACGGATCGACCGAGCCGCACTCGCCCAGGCTATAAATATCGGGCCTCGCAGGCAGGCCAGGGTGCTCCGCCGGGCGATCTCCTGCGTGCGGTTCTTCCCCCTGCGGGCGCCACCGAGGATTCCCGCCCCTGTTGGTGTAACGTCCTTGGAGTATGGGTCTAGGGCCTCGGCACTTCGTGTGGAGTGCGGATGTTGTGTCATTGGGCTCGGTATGTTGTCTACGGGTGAGTAATCGCTCACCGACGCTCCTCGTTCACCGCGGTTCCGCCTGGTGCGGTGGCCGACATCACCCGGGACACCTATACCAGTAAGTTCTGTACCCCTGTAATCATTAGGACCCAAGCATCCTTTTGCACCATTCGTTTGAGAGTTCGGAGCCTTGGGCGTGGTGTTGGCCTGTGCTGGCCATGGCGCGCCGCCGTGAAGTCCCCTTTGCGGCGCCGCTCGGCCTGGCTCTGGGAGGGAGGAAGATAGGCTCCCTGTCATTCGATCGTGAACGGACGGTGGAGATTAGTCATGAGAGTTGGATTGGGTTGGGGATGTGCTGACCGTTGGATGGCCAGGGAACGACCGTGATCGGGTCACGTGTCCTTCGCGCTTTAAATCTGTGCCGTTGGGGCGATCGTAGGGCTGTAAGGGAATTCGGGCTCGGGGCAATCCAATTCATCGGATTTGGATCCAACGGTAACCTTAGCGTGTGACTGCTGTTTGGGCACGATCAAATCGGGACCTTCAGAATCTAATCCAGCGGCCACGATCGGTCGATACCCCTTCGCGGGTCATTTTGTTAAAGAGTCCTCGGGTTTCCGGGAAATAAACCCGCCGTCCATGTGTTGCTATTCTCTGTGTCTGGGAAAACTTGCGCAGACAACCCTGTGCTTTCCAGAAATTGAGGCCCAGTCCAGAACTCGTTTAAATTGAATAAATAAAATAGAAAATAGATTTTTAATATGAAAATAATTGCTAGAACTTAGATAATTCATAGAAAATTCATTTTAGCTCCAAATTGAGTCATTCCAATTCCTAAAATTTTGTAATAATATTCTTCATCATTTTGTGCCTCTGTTTTGGCATGAAAGGCTCATTTAAATTTATCTAATACTTAATCTTGTATTAAACACATAAAACATTAGAAAATCCATAACTTAAAATCTATAACTCCAAAATTAATGATTCCTGTTCCTAGAATCTTATTTTAATGTGTAGATTATTATTATGTATTTTGTTTACATGTTTGGTGTAATGTTGAATTTGCCTATACTATGTTTGATTGAATTGCTACGACTAGCAGTGAGGACACGAGTCATCTGAAGATCATCCTGGTACCTGGAATCTCAAGGCCCAGGCAAGTTGTGCCCTTGATCACTTCTTTTTACCCAGCCATGTTCTGATTAATCATAATGATCTGCATAGGTTAATTTTGATGGGACCCAATAGGTTACCCTAGTTTGTCTATCTTTATACCTTGTTTACCACTGAACTTTCTGGGTAGTACTTGCTAGTGCTATATGTGGTTTTGGGTATGGAGATACACTATTCATGGTTACACTTTTGTTATCAGTTGTTATTTATTGTTCATGATGAGATCATTATGTTAATTGGAACATGGAGCGACCACCCGGGAAAACAGTGCTACCACAAGGGTGGTATGGGACGCCCTTGGCTGATTAATTAGGAAAGCTAGTGGAAGACTACCTTACCCGAAAGGGGCAAGGGCAGTAGGGGAGAGGTCAGTGTAGGGAGGCCCTCGGGAGGATTTTGCTGCGATGGCGGTCCTGCAAGGGATTCCTGCACTGGATCTTCCTATAAACTGTAGCGGGTTTTCGGAAGCTAGTGGAACTTTGTAAAGGCCTCGTAGTGGATCCCTAGCCATTCACCTCGGAAGTGTCTAAGGGCTTTGCAAACCCTGGCGACATGGGATACACGACTTGTGGGTAAAGATGCGCAACCTCTGCAGAGTGTAAAACTGGTATACTAGCCGTGCTCACGGTCATGAGCAGCTCGGACCCTCACATGATTAATTTATGGAACTAAATTCAATTTGTCATATGCATTGCATCGCAGGTGATGATGTTACTTTTGTTCTACTATTTAACTGGGTTGGTATTTACTTATACTTAGTAACTGCTAATAAAATTTTGACCAACTTTAAAAGCAATGCTCAGCTCTAGCCATCCTCTTTGGTAAGCCTTACACTTCACATGAGCTCCCACCTTTGGCGAGTTCATGCACATTATTCCCCACAACTTGTTGAGCGATGAACGTATGTGAGCTCACTCTTGCTGTCTCACACACCCCACAGGTCAAGAACAGGTACCGCAGGATGAGGCGCTTGGAGGATGCTGCGACGTGTTCGTGAGAGGTCTAGGTCGTCGTCTCCCAGTCAACTTTGGGTTGCTGGACCGTTGTCTCCTTATAATGTAATTATTTATTTTATATAGAACTCCTGTTATATATAAAGTTGTGACATTCGATCCTGTGCCACTATACATCATATGTATGAGACTTGGTCCCAGCATACCTGGTGTTTATGTTTACGCCCGGGTTTTGGACCCCTAAAATCCGGGTGTTACAGAAGTGGTATCAGAGGAATGTTGACTGTAGGACGAAACCTAGATAGAACTGGACGACCCTTATTTACTTACCTCTGCTACTCTGATTCAATTCTAAACTTATCTTAATCTTTTCTCATCTATTTCCGCTTTACTCTGATTACTCTTACCTTTTCTAAAGACAAACTTGGATTTCACACTTTGAAATCCTGTGCCCAAAGTGACCTTTAGGAATAGGAAACCTACTCTTAGGAACAAAAATAAAACTAATTTTGTAAAAATTTATATGCTTGAATGTTTGTTCTTATGACACTTGTTTGATTTGGATCTTTGATTGAGTGTGTGGAGTAATGTCCACAATTACATCTGCATATACGTATAGACATAAATAGAATTCATAAGATAACTAAAGAAACTAGATTTTCCTCCATTAAAGTATATCTACCTTAATGAATCTCTCCTCACTTAAAGGATTCTACCTTATCTTTAACGGATCTCTCTTATCTTAAAAGATTCTCTCTTATCTTAATAGATTCATCTTATCTTGAAGGACTCATATTATCCAAACCACCTGACTTATTACACCATGGTCATAATCTAAACCAAATCTAGGCTCAATTAGTAATACTCACCTAACCTAGATCTGATCTAATGTGATAAAGCTAATTTAATATAAGTTGCTTAACAAGAAGGATAATACTAATGAAACAAATGAGACTCTACTCCTATAAATAGGTGTTAACCTAAATTGTTGCTCTATACCAACTTGACCTTATGCAACTACCTTACCCATCAGATAGTTGCAAAACCCCTTTGTTTTAACCTAACAACAAAAATAGAGATTCTGATCTACCTTCACCATATAATTCATCCTATCTCAAAAGATTCTAACATATCCTAACAAGATATATCTTACCCTGATAAATCTATCTAACTTAAACTAGTCTAATCTAGATCATAGCTAATTTAATATGGTCTAATCTAGTGTGAGTTACTTAATGCTGGTACACAAGATATGTCCATACTCCTAAAATCACTTAAGCCTAATTTGGAGACTTATATCAACTTGGCCATACACAACAACTCGACCTATATAACAAGTTACATAACTTACCCAATCAATAGAGTCTTAATGGATTACATAATCTATCAACCAACACCTGACATCAAACCAGACTTTGGCCTACATCATGTAGTCCATCTCACCCATAACTATTCTAACCATATTTCCCCCAACTCCGATAATATACACTAACTCCTAATCAAAGAGGCAAGACCGAAGAAGATGATCAACTTCATCAAGGGAGGATGAGCACCAACTCAAGTCTTCAAGGATCAAGTGTGGTCACCAAGAAGAGTCAAGATCCACAAATCTTGGAGGAAGTCTTTCTTTACCCCACTCTTTCTTACCCAAACCTATATATACCCTAAAGACATCTTCTATCCTACATAATAAAGTGGACATACATATATACACCCATGCTTTCCTAACCACCAGTTCCACCAAGATACATAAACATATTTATATACTATTTGTAAGATCTAAGTGTTACCTTAGTTAGTAGCTAGTATTTTACTATATTGAGAATAATAAAAAGGTCTATCTGACCCCATGTGTTGCTAATAAATAATGCATCATGCTGAGATTTTGTTTGTGCATATGTTGGAGATAACATAAGTTATGCACCCTTTTCTTACAAATCTCGAGGACGAGATTATTTTTAAGGGGGGTAGGATTTGTAGAGCCCTAAAAATTTTATAAGGTCAATAATAATAATAATAATAATAATAATAATAATAATGAGATAAAAAAAATAATATAATATAATAGTGTTTTGGGGTTATGGAACCCTTGTGATCAATTGAGTTTGTTTTATTTGTGCATATACAGTAAATGGAATTATATTGGTTAAACAACAAATAAATAAATATAGAAAAAAAAATAATACATATCATGCTGGATTTCCTGTATTTTCGCATTTGTATTCAAATTTGTGAGACAAGTTTATTTTGGAAAATAGAACTTGAAAAATGGAAAGAGGAATAAGAAAGGAGAATGAAATAGAAATGGAAGGGAATATATGAATACTTATAATTCTTCGTACTAGAACTTTATTTGGGCATTGAACCTGTGTGTGAACCCACAAACAAGTTTGAATTCAAATACTAGAGTTTGAAATTTAGGGAAGAAAATGAAAACAGAAATAAATAAATAAATTAAAAAAAAAGAAGAAATACCTGCGCTCGGGCCAACCTTCTCCTCGGCCCAGGATTCCTCCGCGTTGGGCCACACTTTGTTCTCCCCGGGCGGCCCATCTCCACTGGTGCGCACCAGCCCACATCCCTTCAACCGCTGCCATGTGGGGCCCGCAATCCATCCTCACCCTCCCTTGCTCCCAGCGTGGCCATAGCTCTGACGGTGGGCCCCTCTTGGCGGGTCTTCCTCTTCCCGACACCACGGCTCGAAACGAGCCCCGCTTCTGGCGGCGGGCTGCGCGCGAGCAACTCCGTCGTCCCTCCGTGATTTGCGCAGAGCTTGGGAACGGATCGACCGAGCCGCACTCGCCCAGGCTATAAATATCGGGCCTCGCAGGCAGGCCAGGGTGCTCCACCGGGCGATCTCCTGCGTGCGGTTCTTCCCCCTGCGGGCGCCACCGAGGATTCCCGCCCCTGTTGGTGTAACGTCCTTGGAGTATGGGTCTGGGGCCTCGGCACTTCGTGTGGAGTGCGGATGTTGTGTCATTGGGCTCGGTATGTTGTCTACGGGTGAGTAATCGCTCACCGGCGCTCCTCGTTCACCGCGGTTCCGCCTGGTGCGGTGGCCGACATCACCCGGGACACCTATACCAGTAAGTTCTGTACCCCTGTAATCATTAGGACCCAAGCATCCTTTTGCACCATTCGTTTGAGAGTTCGGAGCCTTGGGCGTGGTGTTGGCCTGTGCTGGCCATGGCGCGCCGCCGTGAAGTCCCCTTTGCGGCGCCGCTCGGCCTGGCTCTGGGAGGGAGGAAGATAGGCTCCCTGTCATTCGATCGTGAACGGACGGTGGAGATTAGTCATGAGAGTTGGATGGGGTTGGGGATGTGCTGACCGTTGGATGGCCAGGGAACGACCGTGATCGGGTCACGTGTCCTTCGCGCTTTAAATCTGTGCCGTTGGGGCGATCGTAGGGCTGTAAGGGAATTCGGGCTCGGGGCAATCCAATTCATCGGATTTGGATCCAACGGTAACCTTAGCGTGTGACTGCTGTTTGGGCACGATCAAATCGGGACCTTCAGAATCTAATCCAGCGGCCACGATCGGCCGATACCCCTTCGCGGGTCATTTTGTTAAAGAGTCCTCGGGTTTTCGGGAAATAAACCCGCCGTCCATGTGTTGCTATTCTCTGTGTCTGGGAAAACTTGCGCAGACAACCCTGTGCTTTCCAGAAATTGAGGCCCAGTCCAGAACTCGTTTAAATTGAATAAATAAAATAGAAAATAGATTTTTAATATGAAAATAATTGCTAGAACTTAGATAATTCATAGAAAATTCATTTTAGCTCCAAATTGAGTCATTCCAATTCCTAAAATTTTGTAATAATATTCTTCATCATTTTGTGCCTCTGTTTTGGCATGAAAGGCTCATTTAAATTTATCTAATACTTAATCTTGTATTAAACACATAAAACATTAGAAAATCCATAACTTAAAATCTATAACTCCAAAATTAATGATTCCTGTTCCTAGAATCTTATTTTAATGTGTAGATTATTATTATGTATTTTGTTTACATGTTTGGTGTAATGTTGAATTTGCCTATACTATGTTTGATTGAATTGCTACGACTAGCAGTGAGGACACGAGTCATCTGAAGATCATCCTGGTACCTGGAATCTCAAGGCCCAGGCAAGTTGTGCCCTTGATCACTTCTTTTTACCCAGCCATGTTCTGATTAATCATAATGATCTGCATAGGTTAATTTTGATGGGACCCAATAGGTTACCCTAGTTTGTCTATCTTTATACCTTGTTTACCACTGAACTTTCTGGGTAGTACTTGCTAGTGCTATATGTGGTTTTGGGTATGGAGATACACTATTCATGGTTACACTTTTGTTATCAGTTGTTATTTATTGTTCATGATGAGATCATTATGTTAATTGGAACATGGAGCGACCACCCGGGAAAACAGTGCTACCACAAGGGTGGTATGGGACGCCCTTGGCTGATTAATTAGGAAAGCTAGTGGAAGACTACCTTACCCGAAAGGGGCAAGGGCAGTAGGGGAGAGGTCAGTGTAGGGAGGCCCTCGGGAGGATTTTGCTGCGATGGCGGTCCTGCAAGGGATTCCTGCACTGGATCTTCCTATAAACTGTAGCGGGTTTTCGGAAGCTAGTGGAACTTTGTAAAGGCCTCGTAGTGGATCCCTAGCCATTCACCTCGGAAGTGTCTAAGGGCTTTGCAAACCCTGGCGACATGGGATACACGACTTGTGGGTAAAGATGCGCAACCTCTGCAGAGTGTAAAACTGGTATACTAGCCGTGCTCACGGTCATGAGCAGCTCGGACCCTCACATGATTAATTTATGGAACTAAATTCAATTTGTCATATGCATTGCATCGCAGGTGATGATGTTACTTTTGTTCTACTATTTAACTGGGTTGGTATTTACTTATACTTAGTAACTGCTAATAAAATTTTGACCAACTTTAAAAGCAATGCTCAGCTCTAGCCATCCTCTTTGGTAAGCCTTACACTTCACATGAGCTCCCACCTTTGGCGAGTTCATGCACATTATTCCCCACAACTTGTTGAGCGATGAACGTATGTGAGCTCACTCTTGCTGTCTCACACACCCCACAGGTCAAGAACAGGTACCGCAGGATGAGGCGCTTGGAGGATGCTGCGACGTGTTCGTGAGAGGTCTAGGTCGTCGTCTCCCAGTCAACTTTGGGTTGCTGGACCGTTGTCTCCTTATAATGTAATTATTTATTTTATATAGAACTCCTGTTATATATAAAGTTGTGACATTCGATCCTGTGCCACTATACATCATATGTATGAGACTTGGTCCCAGCATACCTGGTGTTTATGTTTACGCCCGGGTTTTGGACCCCTAAAATCCGGGTGTTACAGCTACTTACCATGGCTTTAAGCTCTCTCAAATGGACGTGAAAAGTGCCTTCCTCAATGGACCAATCAAGGAAGAGGTCTATGTTGAGCAACCTCCCGGCTTTGAAGATAGTGAGTACCCTAACCATGTCTATAGGCTCTCTAAGGCGCTTTATGGGCTCAAGCAAGCCCCAAGAGCATGGTATGAATGCCTTAGAGATTTCCTTATTGCTAATGGCTTCAAAGTCGGCAAGGCCGATCCTACACTCTTTACTAAAACTCTTGAAAATGACTTGTTCATATGCCAAATTTATGTTGATGATATCATATTTGGGTCTACTAACGAGTCTACATGTGAAGAGTTTAGTAGGATCATGACACAAAAGTTCGAGATGTCTATGATGGGGGAGTTGAAATATTTTCTAGGATTTCAAGTCAAGCAACTCCAAGAGGGCACCTTCATTAGCCAAACCAAGTACACTCAAGACATTCTCGCTAAGTTTGGGATGAAGGATGCCAAACCCATCAAGACACCCATGGGAACCAATGGGCATCTCGACCTCGACACGGGAGGTAAGTCCGTAGATCAAAAGATATACCGGTCGATGATAGGTTCTTTACTCTATTTATGTGCATCTCGACCGGATATTATGCTTTCCGTTTGCATGTGTGCAAGATTCCAATCCGACCCTAAGGAATCCCACCTTACGGCCGTAAAATGAATCTTGAGATATTTAGCTTATACTCCTAAGTTTGGGCTTTGGTATCCTAGGGCATCCACTTTTGATTTAATTGGTTATTCGGATGCCGATTGGGTGGGGTGTAAAATCAATAGGAAGAGCACATCGGGGACTTGCCAGTTCTTGGGAAGATCCTTGGTGTCTTGGGCTTCAAAGAAGCAAAATTCGGTTGCTCTTTCCACCGCCGAAGCCGAGTACATTGCCGCAGGCCACTGTTGCGCGCAATTGCTTTGGATGAGGCAAACCCTGCGGGACTACGGTTACAAATTAACCAAAGTCCCTTTGCTATGTGATAATGAGAGTGCAATCAAAATGGCCGACAATCCCGTCGAGCACAGCCGCACTAAACACATAGCCATTCGGTATCATTTTCTTAGGGATCACCAACAAAAGGGAGATATCGAGATTTCTTATATTAACACTAAAGATCAATTAGCCGATATCTTTACCAAGCCACTAGATGAACAATCTTTTACCAAACTTAGGCATGAGCTCAATATTCTTGATTCGCGCAATTTCTTTTGCTAGATTGCACACATAGCTCTTTTATATACCTTTGATCATGTCTCTTATATATGCTATGACTAATGTGCTTTCAAGTCTATTTTAAACCAAGTCATAGGTATATCGAAAGGGAATTGAAGTCTTCGGCGAAGACAAAGGCTTCCACTACGTAACTCATATTTCGCCGTCACTCAAAGCAACTCTCCATTCTTAGGGGGAGAAAAGCATGAGCATCAAAGAAAAGGACCGGACTTCGTCTTTGGTATAATCTTAACTCGTTCATTTATGACCAAAGGGGAAGAAAGCACTTCAAGGGCTCTAATGATTCCGTTTTTGGCGATTCATGCCAAAAAGGGGGAGAAATGAGCCCAAAGCAAAAAGGACCGTACCACCACCAATTTCAAAAATTTCGTGTTTCAAAAGAATTTTATCGATTGGTATCCTATTGTGTTCAAAAGGGGGAGAAAGTAGTATTTCAAAAAAAGGGTATTTCAAAAACCCTCTTGAACACTAAGAGGTGGATCTCTTTTAGGGGGAGTTTTGTTTAGTCAAAGGAAAAGCATTTGAAATAGGGGGAGAAAATTTCAAATCTTGAAAATGCTTTGCAAAATATTATTTATTTACCTTTGACTATTTGCAAAAGAACCTTGAAAAGGATTTACAAAAGAATTTGCAAAAACAAAACATGTGGTGCAAGCGTGGTCCAAAATGTTAAAAACAAAGAAACAATCCATGCATATCTTGTAAGTATTTATAATTGGCTCAATTCCAAGCAACCTTTACACTTACATTATGCAAACTAGTTCAACTATGCACTTCTACATTTGCTTTGGTTTGTGTTGGCATCAATCACCAAAAAGGGGGAGATTGAAAGGGAATTAGGCTTACACCTAGTTCCTAAATAATTTTGGTGGTTGAATTGTCCAACACAAATAATTGGACTAACTAGTTTGCCCAAGTGTATAGATTATACAGGTGTAAAAGGTTCACACTCAGCCAATAAAAAGACCAAGTTTTGGATTCAACAAAGGAGCAAAGTGATAACCGAAGGCACCTCTGGTCTGGCGCACCGAACTGTCCGGTGTGCCACCGGACAGTGTCCGGTGCACCAGAGGACTTCAGCTTGAACTCGCCACCTTCGGGAATCTCCGGAGGCACTCGCGCTATAATTCATCGGACTGTCCGGTGTACACCGGACAGTGTCCGGTGCTCCAAGGAAGCGCGGCCTCCGGAACTCGCCAACCTCGGGATTTTAATTCAAGCCGCTCCGCTATAATTCACCGGACTGTCCGGTGTGCACCGGACTGTCCGGTGAACCACGGAGCAACGGCTACTTCCGCGCCAACGGTCACCTGCAGACGCATTTATTGCGCGCTCTGCGCGCCCATACTGGCGCACCGGACAAGGAACAGTGCATGTCCGGTGTGCACCGGACATCCAGGCGGGCCCACAAGTCAGAAGCTCCAACGGTCAGAATCCAACGGCAGTGATGACGTGGCAGGGGGCACCGGACTGTCCGGTGTGCACCGGACTGTCCGGTGCGCCATCGAACAGACAGCCTCCACCAACGGTCAAGTTGGTGGTTGGGGCTATAAATACCCCAACCACCCCACCATTCATTGCATCCAAGTTTTCCACTTCCCAACTACTACAAGAGCTCTAGCATTCAATTCTAGACACACCAAAGAGATCAAATCCTCTCCAAATTCCACACAACACCATAGTGACTAGAGAGAGTGATTTGCTTGTGTTCTTTCGAGCTCTTGCGCTTGGATTGCTTTCTTCTTTCTTGATTCTTTCATTGCAATCAAACTCACTTGTAATTGAGGCAAGAGACACCAAACTTGTGGTGGTCCTTGTGGGAACTTTGTGTTCCAAGTGATTGAGAAGAGAAAGCTCACTCGATCCGTGGGATCGTTTGAGAGAGGGAAGGGTTGAAAGAGACCCGGCCTTTGTGGCCTCCTCAACGGGGAGTAGGTTTGCGAGAACCGAACCTCGGTAAAACAAATCCGCGTGTCACACTCTTTATTTGCTTGCGATTTGTTTTACGCCCTCTCTCGCGGACTCGTTTCTATTTCTAACGCTAACCCGGCTTGTAGTTGTGTTTATATTTGTAAATTTCAGTTTCGCCCTATTCACCCCCCCTCTAGGCGACTATCAGTCCCCGTTTCTCGTGGGAACCTAATAAAATTGCACGTGACGATGTTTTCATGTAATAGTTAATGGTAAAAATAAATAATTACCATATCAAATATCATTTATTATACAAATGTGTTCATTTTGATGTACACATAATGGTTTCTTATGCCTAACAATGTGTATAAGTACAATCTTTTGTATTAATAACAAAGGAAGCATGTCCTAATTATAATTTAAGCATGGTAGGTCTCCATGGAAAACATAGATGGAAAAAACATAGATGGTAGACCTTCTTACTTCGACCCAAATGTGATGCCACCTCATCTTCTAAACTAGTTTCTTATTTCAAACTTAAAATTCATCTATATGGCATATTTTTTTATGGGGAAATGAGTGACAAGCGCCTACTAATAATTAGTACTCTCTCTCCACAAGCATAAAGAATCAAGAGTTTAAAATTTATACTAAATTATAAGGGACTCTAAGTAAACAAGCACCTACTAATAATTAGTACTCAATGTGAGAATTGTTTTTTGTGAAAATCATCCGAAATCAACGTATAGTTATAATCGGCCAAGTCCTCGCGATAGAAGTAATCTGTTATTTTTTAATCATAAACAATATAGACTCTTTTATTTTTCTCCGCAGGTAATCTCGACGATACTTAAATTATCGTAGCCCCTCGATGGAATTGCATCCTTTTCTTGGTACACGTAGACAGAAATTCACAAACTAGCTAGTCAGTGGCTGATTGAGGGAAAGAAAGGTTAGGTGGCCGCTGACAGCCGGACGGGTACTTTAGCCTTTCGTTGTCAGCCCCTTGCATTTGTGCCTGTGAGCGAACGGTTGGGATAATGCATGTGATTAGCGACCGGCCGGGAGAGGGAGACAGGGGTGTACGTGGGGCCACGTTGATGAGCAAGTGATGTGTTTGTCTCGGGTCTTAATGCGTGACAGCGACTTAATTAATCCATGGGCATGGGCCGGTGTATCTGTACTGTACAGCCATCCATCCGTTGCAGGTTTGGGGTGCGTGATTGAACTGTACTGTACTATACGCTGACTTCACCTTGTCTTCTTGTACGTCCGCCAGTTGCTCGGCAGCGTACAGTGCATCCGGCCGCTATGATTGGGTCATTGTTTAACGGAGATGCGGACGTGAATGGACGAAATTACTTTGATTTTTCGTACTTTAACGTGATAGCATATGGTAGAGCCAAAAGCAAACACTGTGCATGATGCCATTAATTTTATAGAAGATTGAGAAAATCCTTAATCACGAGCGCGGACGACTTTGCTTATGGCCTCCGGAGTCCGGACGCAAATTAAGGATATGTTCGGTTCTTAGGGATTGGAGCCCCCAGGTTGATTCCTATTCGGATTACTTCTCTAATTTATATAGATTTTGATGACCTGGAATGAATTCTGGTTTATTCCGGTATAACCAAACGGACCCTAAGTGACGAGACAAAATAAACGAAGAAACATACCGTTTTTTACACCATATATGAACAAATAGAGCTCATGTGTGTTAGTACGGTCTTACGGTTCTGGGTGGACAAAAACTTTTAACTGAGGTGACTAACAAAGGAACATAAAATCAGGGGCGGATCTGTAGCCGGGCTGCCTGGGCTATAGCCCCGATCGCGGCCCAGTAAATATAGCGACACCAAAAAGGCATAGCTCAACACGTAGTCCACGCGAGTACGCCGCTGCCCGCCCACCGCTTGCCCAGTCGCCCAGCCGCTGCGTCCAAGTGTCCCGCCGCTTGCCCAGTCGCCTGGAGAACCGCCACGCGCCGCAGTAAGCATACAAGGACACACCGTCTGAGCGCCACTGTCTGAGCGTGCCTGCGCGCGGATCTGAGCAGCCAAGCAGCGACCACGCCGTTGTCTGAGCGTGCCTGCGCGCGGATCTGAGCAGCCAAGCAGCAAAGGTGAAGGCGTGAAGCTGTGATTTGTGAAGCAGTGCAGGTGAAACGTGTGCTATTGTTTGCTTTGATTTGAAGTTTTGATTTAATTATTTATTTGGTAGTAATCCAATGTTTATAGGAATAAGATAGACAAATTTCTCATCAAGAACCAGAAGAAAGATGCTTCTAATTCTAAAACAAGTAGGACAACGTATTGAGCTAGATATGAATGATATAGTTACAGATCCTGGCCTTAGAAAAACAATTGATGAGTTCCCCATGAAATTAGAGATGATGCTAAAAGAGCTTATTTACAAATGGGCCCATGTCAACCATTTGGTCATACATTTCCACGAACACCGGGTAAGTCTTAAACTAGAGGCTTTGTTGAATCTTGGTTCAAACAGTTTGATTGGTTAGAGTACAGTGTACAAAAAGATGCAGCTTATTGCTTTTATTGCTTTTTATTTAAGCCTCCAAGAACCAACAACTTTGGTAAAGATACATTCACTAAAGTTAGGTTTAAGAATTGGAAAAAAGTAAAGGATGTATTCAAGGAACATGTCCAATCAATTGATGGTTCTCATAGTTATGCGAGGAAACGTGCTCCTGGTAATAATAAAATGAGTTGCCCAAATGTCCAAAAAATTTTGGTTCGAGCTTGTGCGGAGGAGACAAGTGAGGCTATTAAAGCTGAGATAGGTGATCGTCTATTTGCAGTGCTCATTGATGAGGCTCGGGATGCATCAATTAAGGAACAAATGGCTGTGGTTGTAAGATATGTAAAATCTTTTACTTTATTTTTGTTGTTTTTAGTTCTTTACTAATATTATTTTCCTTGTTTCACTTTGATGTAGGTATGTCAATGATAAAGGCCATGTAATTGAGAGGTTTTTTGGTGTTCAACATGTTCCTGATACTACATCATCTTCATTAAAGGTAGCTCTGTTGGTGAGCTACTACCATCATTTTCATATGGAATTTTCATTGTTGTCATTGATCAAGTTCTTGTTGAGTTCAACAACCGCTTCCCTGAAAGATCAACTCAGTTACTTGGATGTATTGCTTGCCTTGATCCAAGGGATTCTTTTGCCAACTTTGATTTAGAAAAGTTAATTGAGCTATCAAAGATTTATGATGCTGATTTTAGTGATTATGAACGTACATGCCTTATGGACCAACTTCTGTTATTCATTGATGAGGTTAGAAATGATAATGGATTTAGAGATTGTAATGATCTTGGACACCTTGCTACAAAGATGGTTAAAACAGATAGACACATATGTTTTAGTTTAGTGTATCGTCTTGTTGAGCTTGCATTAATCTTGCCAGTGGCAACTGTAACTGTTGAGAGGACCTTCTCTGGTATGAACATTATCAAGACTGAAAGAAGAAATAAAATGAGTGATAAATGGATGAATAACAGCATGCTATGCTATATTGAGCAGGATATGTTTGTAGATATTCAAGATGAAAATATTTTGAAGCATTTTCAAGGCTTAAGAACTCGAAAGATAAATTTACCTCGCAACATCAACTCATGATCGGTATGTATTGATTATTATATTTCTAGAATTCGTATCGACTTATTTTTGGGCTACATTTTTCTTGAATGTTTAAATTATATTTTGCTTCTTGTGTCATATTAACCATCAATTATATTTTTTGTTTGGTTTAAAAAAAGTTATAGCCTTAGCTTAATAGCCCCTTCTTGGATCAATCTTGGATCCGCCGCTACATAAGATGGAGTTTGAACAAGGCTATGAGACGATGAAGAATGTTGAAGTTCATTGGACTTCCCCTATTTAATTACTTTATAATAAAATCTGGAATAAGTTGTAAAGAGTGCAAATTATGAATTTTTATCTCACATAAAAGTGAATGGGGACGAAGCCAACTTAAATAGCTTGGTTCTTACCATTTCTTGATAGAGAAAAATAAAGCCACATACAGGTCCCTATGTGCACTTGTGACGTACGACGTGTTGTCTGGCGACATCTATTATCTTTTGGCATTTTCTACACTAATTTGACTCTGTTTTGCGTGACAAATTGAAATTGAATCTATTAGATCTGGAGATCGTAACCAAGTTAGTTTTTTCATCTCTTTGCGCATGGTTATCCTAATCCTAACCCTCTTAATATAATTATTTTATATAATAGAGAGGGTGTTCTCCCAAAGGTATTAGGCAGCCAGAGGAGAGAGGATGAATGGGAGCCAATAAAAATCTTTGCACTTCCATAGTCTTGCCTTGCTTTCAAAAACTTCACTCAAACCTCTAAGACATCAAAAACCTCACAGACATATCAACATCAAGAGTATTTCAACCACCAAGTCATTGAAAGCTCAATGAAGTTCCTGGCGTATGTGTGAATCAAAGAAAGCAAACAAATCAAAAAATGGATACTCAATTATCGAAAAGAGGCCAAATCTAAAACCTAACCGAACAACATGACAATGTCGCTTTTCTACATACTGAGATGAAATTTCGAATCTATTCCTGAATATTGAACTCCAAAACACCAAACCTTCAAGATCATATCAAGAATTACAAAATTGAGTTGGGTTTTCACAAAGTAGTTCAAACTACTGGAAACTTGTGCTCAAGATGAATCAGCTCATACCAGTTGGTGGCAAGGATTCTAGGAGGATATTTCATGTCTCTAACCAACCCAAACGTCCCTACAAACTTAAATTCAAGAAATTACTCAAAATCTCAATCAAATCAAGCTCGGGAAAGAAGAACCAAATTAAAAACTCAAAGCAAAATAGTTTTTTATAGGGGTAAAACACAAAGGAACCACCATAGTTAGTGTCATGCTTCCCGAATTTAAAAGAAACATAGATGTGAATTCTTTCTTTAAAATATCTGAGGATCTCCCTTATGGATCAAAGGTGAAAAACTAAGAGTAAAGATCAAAGATAGAGAGAAAGTTGGGTGGGAGCAACCCTCCTCTTATTAATAAAAGGGTTTTTACATTCCCCAAACTTTTCTAGATATTTAGATCTAAACCACTTAATCAAGGCCATAATGGTCCAACTCTCAGTTTGATGATCTGATAGCCATAGACCCTTCACAGATTTGCTTCGCCTTGACACAACCTTTGAGATGGCTCCATGTGCCACACCTTCGATTCCCTTTAGAAGCCACAAAACCATCGCAAGGTGGTTTTGAGATGGCTCCATGTGCCACGCCTTCGATTCCCACCATTTCTTGATCATGTTGGCTACATAATGTTTCTGCCATGTCCTTGTGCAAGTTGGTGTCCTCAAGTGTCAACCATCGTAGTGATCACCCGACTTGTCCTTCACCACTCCTCGATTATCAGCATGAACTTACATGACCTTCAACTTTGTCATTGATCACTGCCTCTGGACTCCACACTTGTGCGCCACAAGCAAGAGACATGTTGCCCAAACTCACACCCTAGTTAGTCTATATAACTCAACTCAAGACGCTACTCCATTGACAATCAATCATTAGAAATCTGAATAATAAATGCTCATATCAACCTTGTGTTCATAATTTTCCACTTGATGAGTGCATTATCAACACCAACACATTAACACAAAGAGGAACAGAAAAACAAGAAGGTAAAAAAGGAAGAACTCACTCAAATGACCAAAAGTTAAACAAAAGAAAAATTAGTGTTGTTTGAAATGAGCAAAACTAGATTCCTAAAGACATAGTCAATGACTTGATGCAACCAAGCAACCATGGCTATTCCTCAAGAAGATAAGAAGGGGATCAACATCACTAGCTAGAAATCAAAGCAAAAGCCAAAAAAATCCCAAAAAACTCTAGTAACATAACCAATCCCTCCAGAAAGAAGCGGGTCAACACCACTTTCGAATAAAGAGTTATGCTTGATTTACTCGAAGGTGTACATTTTGTCATGGAGTTGTGTGAGTTTAAGAGAAGTCTCATCAACTCCTCCACTAAGAATAATTTTCATCTACTAGGCTTTATGTGTTTTTGCACCCAACTAGGAGGGTTGTTCCTAGTATAAATACTCCATGTAATCTCCATATGAAAAGTAGAATTGTTGAGAAAAATTTGGAACAATCATATGGCATTTCATCCACCATAGTGTGTGAGTCTATGGTGGGTTCCTTATCCAACCATTGTGTTGCATCTTCATTGCGAGGTTGTACGCATGATAGCTTTATCGGCTCCTAATTGGTGCTCATGGTCCATTCGTTCTAGGTTGTGTTGGTTGGTTCTTTGAGAGTATGGTTGGGCAAATCCTTGATTCAGGTTGACGGTTAAAGATAATGGTTGGTTTTGACTTTTATTTTCTAAGTTGCACTAGTTATTTCAATTACTTGTAGCTAGTTATCTTGTTCAGATCCTAGATCATAAAAATTGGAAATCTGTCCACATCATTTTGAAAGCTCTCTTGTGGGTTTTGGTGTTTGGATGACAACCCAATTAAAGGACTAACAAGTGTGCTAAGTGTTGAACAGGTGCTTAATGCAAAGCTAATAGGGTTCAACACAAGTGAACAAGTGTGATGGTCCAAAGACTAAATTATCTATAGATAATGAACACTGCTTAAGTGAGACTCAGTGTGCGTAACTCAGAGACAACCGATCAAGCCAAGGATGGAGGCAAGAAAGAGCTTCGAGGTACCGAGTGCACGGGAGAAGGTCAAGGAGACCAGGAACCCAAAGCCAGGGGTGAAGAAGAAGACTTGCAAAGTCAAGGTTGATCGAGTTAAGAGTTATGGTGCATCAAGGATCACTACATAAGGACATGACTTACAACCAATGAGGTAACATCTACAGTTATGTGGTGTAAGTCATAAGGCTCAAGATCAAGCTCGAGAAATGAACAAGGGAGTTGGAGCTCAGATATGTCAATCTAGATCAAGTCATGTTGACTTGATGGTTTAAGAGTCCAACATCAATCTCAATCGTGCCAAATGCTAAAGAAGTGCAAAAGAAGAACAAGGTGTGTTTCTAGACTTAGTGAATTGTTTTTAAGTACTAACATGTTTATCTAAGTGCTAGAAATAGAGCCAAGCAGAGAACATGTGAATTGAAGAAGACTTGGTTGTGTACAGCCAACATCTGCTCTGGCCTAGCGCACCGAACTGTCTGGTGGCGCATCGGACAGTGTTCGGTGCCCTAGGCTGGCTCGGCGTCAACTTGGTGCTCTCGGGAAAAGAGATGGGCGACGTAGCTATAATTCATCGGACTGTCCGGTGGTGCACCAGACTATCCGGTGAGCCAACGGTGCCCGCGCCAACGGTCGGCAGCGCAATCAGCGGGCGACGCGTGGCCTGAGCCAACGGTTAGTTGGCGCACCGGACTGTCCAGTGTGCACCGGACAGTGTCCGGTGCGCCAAGTGGACCGAGGGCGCAACGGTCGGCTTCGCCAGAAAAGGAAGGAGATCGGGCACCAGACAAGCTACTGTTTATGTTCGGTGGTGCACCGGACTGTTCGGTGCGCCACCCGACAGAAGGCAAGGATAGCTAGATAGCTTTCCAAATGGAATTCTAACGGCTCCTAGGCCCTTTGGGGCTATAAAAGGGACCCCTAGGCGCCTCAAACAAGTACACAAGAGTAGCCAACTAGTGCATACATCATTTGGATCAATTCTCTCTCTCCCTCTCTTGTATATCTCTCTAGTTTGTGTGGGGGCAAAGCTATAAGCCTTTAGAGAGTGGAGAAGTGTTGCTGAGAGCTAGAGCAAAATCTTGAGCGCGTTGTTACTCTACCGGAGTGCTGTCAAGAAGGTTGTAAGCAGCCACGACGTTGTTGTAACCAATATCAACAGTGGAAGGCTCTATCTGTCGTACTGACAGATCTGAGAAAACGGAGGAAGGAGTTGAAATAAACTCCAAGCCAAGGTGTAGCTAACTCCAACGAGGACTAGGCAAGCATTTCAGGCTTGGCCGAACCTCGGGATAAATCCCTGTGTCTGTGTGCTCTGCTCTGTGTTATGTGCTATTTCTCTGTCTTACTTGCTGTTTATATTTGCACTTCAATATTTATACGTTGTACAAGTTGTTTTCGAAGTGCAGGGTACTTTTAAGATAGGAACTTCAATTCCGCTGCAACCTACTCGAAGGGTCTTTCATTCCACTGCGATCTAGCTTTTGAGTAGAGTAAGAATTTCCAGTTTTAAAGTGATAATTATTATTCGCCTATTCATCCCCCTTCTAGGCGACATCCAGATCCTGTTCCCGGGCATAGGGAACTTTCAATTGGTATCAGAGCTAGGCCTCTCCAGTGTGCGCTTAGCCGTCTGGAGATGACGATGTTGTCACAAGAGGTAACTCTAGAACTTCTTCTAGGCGACGGTTCTAATTATAAATCTTGGTCTGTCTCTATTTATAATGCTTTCATGCATATTGATCCTGATTTGAGATAGATCTTTAGTAGAAGTATTTTTCCCTCTGATTTTAGTAAAGAACCTTCTAATGCTGAACTAAGATGTATGTCTCTCAATCACCATGCTTGCAACATCTTAGTTGACTCTCTTTCTAGAGATGCTTATTTTGCCATCATGAGTATTGAAAGTGATTTATTTGTTGATGCTCATGATCTATGGACTAGAATTAAAATAAAATATTCTAAGTCAAATTGTACTACTTCTACTCCCTATGTTGCTTGTGGTACTAACCTTTCAAAGGGAGAAGAAAATCGATGGCAACCAAATGATGAATCCACCTCACCGACAGGTTTGTCTTCCACTAGTTATAAATGTCTTATTGCTAACAATGATAGTGGAGACGAAAGCGATGATGAGGAGGAATATGAGGATGATAGCGAGGATGAGTCTTCATCACCACAAGGTACATTTTCCTGTATTGCTTCCACTGATAATAATGACAGGGAAAATGAGACCGGCGATGTGGAAGAAGAGGAGATTTGCCTGTTCTACACCCATCTCAACAAAGAAGACAAAGTGCTCTTGGTTAAGCTGTTGAGGAGGAAAAAGGCGAGACGCTTCTCAGGCTAGAGGAGACTCTCATCAAAATCAACGACAGTCTGGAGAAGATGACCAAAGAACATGAGGAGCTAAAGTGCTCTCATGATAATTTGGTCCAACGGTATGAATCTGTTTTATTTGAGCAAAGAAATAATCATGATGTATTATCTGATGTTGCTCAACTTAAAACTAAGAATTCTATGCTTAAGAGTCAAGTAGAAATGATAAATTTAGAAAAACTTGCTCTAAGTGAAAAATATGATATGTTGTCTTATTCTCATAATGAATTAGTTAATGACCGTATCATGCTCAATATTGCTCATGAGGTAGTAATTACTAGTTTAAACTCATGTGAACTACATTCTTGCATAAGTGATCAATTAGTTAAAATATCATCATGTGTTGACCTCTACTGCCCCGAGAAAGGCCAATCTTTGATTGAGCAACAAGTTGTAGGATCAAAAACAAAATTGCTTGGGAACAAGAAACAAAGATAATTGAGGAGAAGACGTGATGCTCGACTTCCTCAAGATATCTACGAACACGTGGTGAAGAAGCTTGAGGAAGGAGAAACCGCAGCAAGGGTCAAACTCTACGAGAAAGAAGTTCCTAAGGCAATAAGTGAAGCAATCAACATGAAACGAGAAAAGGTAAAGATTCAATTAGTCATGTTGTTTGCACTGATCATCTCTCTATGTCATCCAAGAGCAAAAAGGGAAGAAGGAAAAGGAGGTGCTTCAAGTGCAAAGAGTTAGGCCACTTCATTGTGTCTTGTCCGTACAAAGACAAGGATGAAGGGATGAGGAGATGTTTTGGATGCAATGACAAGGACCATATGATAACTTCATGTCTGCTCATGAAGAATCAAAGACGTGCACCCTCCAAGATGACCCTCACTAAGAAAAAAGACAAACATCAAGCATCATGTCAGGTTGAGTGACGCTTCTGCTACTTGTGTGGTGAGCATGGTCATCTATCTAAGGTATGTAAGAAGGGTAAGGTTCCTAAGCAAGTAAATTTATCTCAATCTTATTCGCTTAGGAGACCCAAACCATACACTTGTGCTAGACCAATAGTGAGATCACCTAGAACTAGCACAACTGCTATTTGGGTACCAAAGGCTCTTTTCGATGAATGTTATGAACCCATCCCGAGATGGGTACCAAACCGTGCCAACTAGACCATACAGATGCCTTGAGATGGACTGGAGACCCTAGGAGAGCTTAAGATGGTTAATTCAAACTCTATGCTTAAGCTGTCAATTTTATTGTCTATTTATTGACCTAAGGTTGAATTATTGTGCAATACTAATCCCATGTTCATCTTGAGTTAAATAAGTTGTAGAGGTCCTTAATCATTATTGGTGAATCAAGCAAAGGACTTTGATGAGAATCTGCAACTGCTCTCCAAAGGACGGTACCTGTGTATCTTAAGTGCATTATTTCCAATCAGTATTGCTTTTAAGTTGGATTATCGTGCTATACCTATCCTTGGAGAAGTTATGTTTTTGAGATTGCTTGTGTCGAATATCTTTCAATTAATGATCCATGATTTCCAAGATCATAATCATGCTTGCTCAATCGTGACTGTGTGCTTTATAGGTTATATCTCTTGAATAATCATTCAATGGGTAGCTTTTCATTTGATACATCTACCATGATTACTCTCTTGGTGTATATGGCTAAACCTATATCTTTTTGGTAAATCATGTTGTGTGGTTTTTAATCATTATGTATGAACCCATGTGCAAGCATGATAGTTTTGTTTAGTCCATGTTCACATGATTACCTTGTCTTGGTACTCTGTGTATACCAAAACAAGAATTCATGTTGTGTCTCTAATGCACCCTCTCGAGCTATGAGGTGCATGAGCAAAAGGAGCCCTCAATTGGTAACAACAGGTGCTCTCACTCCACACTACCTAAAAGAATGAGTCTCATGGCATTCAGGTAAAAGGCAAAGGTATGGAGGATGGAACTATGCAATTTCATTGAAACTCTTGAAGATCTGTTGATTGTGATCATAGCTATGTTCTTGCCTTTCAATTGGTAGTATTGGTAGTATCATGGCTTAGGTGCTTTATGCTTTAAAAAATGTTGTTTCCTTTGGTGTACCTAAGAAAATACTTCTTAATCATGGTGTGCTTAGACATTCTGCTTTATATGCATGATCTTGTCGTTTTTTCAATTTGTATATGTGTTGCAATGATCATTATGTGTGAAGCGTGCCTAGGTTGCTTTTAAAATGTTATATATCTTGAGGCATGCATTGTTTCCACTAGTCATAAGTTGTTTTATGTCATCAATTCAATTGGTATCTTTTTGTGATGCAATTGATATATTAAGCCTAGACCAAGGTATGCTGTGATCCCCTCTAGTTCTGAGGACGCTAGAATGTGCAAGGTGTAAGTCATTCAAATACTTGATGCACAACTTTAGGTGGAGCACACATAACTTGTGTCTTTTGAGACTAACTGTTTCTTGAGTGATCCTATATAGTCTCAAGGTGCAAAAGGGAAGATGAGCAAGAAATGGAGCAATCAGGACCCGGGTACCTCCACAAGTCGAGTATTGGTATCTAAAGTTGTGAGTAATTGCATATTTAAAGATTGCTCGTGCTCTATAATAGTTGGTGATCCTAGATGCTTATCTTTAAATATCATGGAGCTATGACAGTAATGATCTTTCAATCGGTAGCCCTGGTAGTGTGCTTCAATTGGTATCTTTTGGTAATCACTAGAATAGAAGCTTCATCTTGTGCCACAATACTATAACTTGTTCTAAGTTTGGTGTCTTAGCAACAAGAAAAGGTCAGGATAAAGGTTCAGGCACAAGTGTGAAGGAGCTCCCTAGTGATAAAGCTTTCAAGATGGAAATCTTAAATTGATGACAAAAGCAACTCCGCCTACTTAGATGGAAAGTACACCATAACAATGGTAAAGGTACAAAAGGAGGTATTGACCTTTTTGTGTATTTGTACCTTAATTTTTCTCCAATGCTTGTGTTGCATATGTTTAATGTGTAAGGGGGAGTAATGTTAGTGTGTTGCATTTTCCCTGCTTAATACCCTGTTGTCCCTTGACATCATCCTATGTTCTTGCTATGAATATGGTTTTGGTGTTTGATGTCAAAGGGGGAGAATTTGTGCATTAAAGCTTACCTCGACCTGAGAGGAAAGCTTATCTTAAGGGTGAAGATTAATTTTTTTGTGTGCTAAAGGACTCAAAGGGGTTTCCTTGAGTTCCTTTGATCTTAAAGAAAAATGTGTTAGTTTGTTGATAATACTTATCATATGCTTCTTGTTGTATTATATGGTGATAATGCAAAAATAGTGCTTTCGTTGATATGAATCAATTGGTATCTACTGTGTTTATCCTATAATAGATATTCATGTAGTTCTGGCGCTTTAAATTGGTATCTTAATGGTGAATAGTGGTAGGTTGATATTCCTGTGGTATATCCATTTAATTGGTGTTTAACTCTGATTTTGTGCATTTGTGTGTTATACGCATTCTTGACACAATGCATCCCACAGGTGCTAAGGTGTAGTAATGCTTCGAATTAGCCTAAGTATGTGCAATTTGGCATATAAGGCCAAAGTTAAGATTTTAATGCAAGCACATATTTAGGGGGAGCATTCTATAAACTTATAATTCAAAATTTATGCTTTAAATCTTATTCTTGTGTAAGCTTTAATTGTGTTGCCATCAATCACCAAAAAGGGGAGATTGAAAGCTCTCTTGTGGGTTTTGGTGTTTGGATAACAACCCAATTAAAGGACTAACAAGTGTGCTAAGTGTTGAACATGTGCTTAATGCAAAGCTAATAGGGTTCAACACAAGTGAACAAGTGTGATGGTCCAAAGACTGAATTATCTATAGATAATGAACACTGCTTAAGGGAGACTCGGTGTGCGTAACTCAGAGACAACCGATCAAGCCAAGGATGGAGGCAAGAAGAGCTTCGAGGTACCGAGTGCACGGGAGAAGGTCAAGGAGACCAGGAACCCAAAGCCAGGGGTGAAGAAGAAGACTTGCAAAGTCAAGGTTGATCGAGTTAAGAGTTATGGTGCATCAAGGATCACTACATAAGGACATGACTTACAACCAATGAGGTAACATCTACAGTTATGTGGTGTAAGTCATAAGGCTCAAGATCAAGCTCGAGAAATGAACAAGGGAGTTGGAGCTCAGATATGTCAATCTAGATCAAGTCATGTTGACTTGATGGTTTAAGAGTCCAACATCAATCTCAATCATGCCAAATGCTAAAGAAGTGCAAAACAAGAACAAGGTGTGTTTCTAGACTTAGTGAATTGTTTTTAAGTACTAACATGTTTATCTAAGTGCTAGAAACATAGCCAAGCAGAGAAGATGTGAATTGAAGAAGAGTTGGTTGTGTACAACCAACATTAGCTCTGGCCTGACGCACCGGACTGTCCGGTGGCGCACCAGACAGTGTCCGGTGCCCTAGGCTGGCTCGGCATCAACAGGCGCTCTCGGGAAAAGAGATGGGCGATGTAGCTATAATTCACCGGACTGTCCGGTGGTGCACCGGACTGTCCGATGAGCCAACGGTGCCCACGCCAATAGTCGGCAGCGCAATCAGCGGGCGACGCATGGCCTGAGCCAACGGTCAGTTGGCGCACCAGACTGTCTGGTGTGCACCGGACAGTGCCCGGTGCACCAAGTGGACCGAGGGCGCAACGGTCGGCTTCGCCAGAAAAGGAAGGAGATCGGGCACCGGACAAGCTACTGTTCATGTCCGGTACGCCACCCGACAGAAGGCAAGGATAGCTAGATAGCTTTCCAAATGGAATTCCAACGGCTCCTAGGCCCTTTGGGGCTATAAAAGGGACCCCTAGGCGCCTCAAACAAGTACACAAGAGTAGCCAACTAGTGCATACATCATTTGGATCAATTCTCTCTCTCCTTCTCTTGTATATCTCTCTAGTTTGTGTGGAGGCAAAGCTATAAGCCTTTAGAGAGTGGAGAAGTGCTGCTGAGGGCTAGAGCAAAATCTTGAGCGCGTTGTTACTCTGCCGAAGTGCTGTCAAGAAGGTTGTAAGCAGCCATAGCGGTGTTGTAACCAATATCAATATAGTGGAAGGCTCTATTTGTCGTACTGACAGATCTGAGCAAACGGAGGAAGGAGTTGAAATAAACTCCAAGCCAAGGTGTGGCTAACTCCAACGAGGACTAGGCAAGCATTTCAGGCTTGGCCGAACCTCGGGATAAATCACTGTGTCTGTGTGCTCTGCTCTGTGCTGTGTGCTATTTCTCTGTCTTACTTGCTGTTTATATTTGCACTTCAATATTTATACGTTGTACAAGCTGTTTTCGAAGTGCAAGGTACTTTTAAGACAGGAACTTCAATTCCGCTGCAACCTTCTCGAAGGGTCTTTCATTCCACTGCGATCCAGCCTTCGAGTAGAGTAAGAATTTCCAGTTTTAAAGTGATAATTATTATTCGCCTATTCACCCCCCTCTAGGCGACATCTGAGAGCACCTAGAGGGGGGGGGTGAATAGGTGATCCTGTGTAAACTTAAAACTTAAGCCACAAAAACTTGTTAAGTGTTAGCACAATAGTTGCCAAGTGGCTAAAGAGAAGTCTCAACAAAACACAATACCACAAGAGATCAAGCACAGAGGTGACACAGTGGTTTATCCCGTGGTTCGGCCAAGACCAACGCTTGCCTACTCCACGTTGTGGCGTCCCAACGGACGAGGGTTGCAATCAACCCCTCTCAAGCGGTCCAAAGACCCACTTGAATACCACGGTGTTTTGTTGTTCCTTTCACTATCCCGTTTGCAAGGAATCTCCACAAATTGGAGTCTCTTGCCCTTACAAGTATATGATCACAAATGAAACACAGAGTAAGGGAGGGAAGCAACACACACAAATCCACAGCGAAATGCGCACACACACGGCCAAGACTCGAGCTCACAAGAGTATCACAAAGTTCTCACTAGAACGGAGCTCGAATCACTTAGAATCACAAATGAAAGCGCAAAGACTAAGTGTGGATGATCAAGAATGCTCAAAGGTTGCTTGTGTGTCTCCTCCATGCGCCTAGGGGCTCCTTTTATAGCCCCAAGGCAGCTAGGAGCCGTTGAGAGCAAATCCGGAAGGCCATCCTTGCCTTCTGTCGTCGGGGGCACCGGACAGTCCGGTGCACACCGGACACTGTCCGGTGCCCGATTTGTTTCCATAACTGGCGCTTCCGACCGTTGCCGACCGTTGGAAGATCTGGAGCCGTTGGCGCACCGGACATGTCCGGTGCACACCGGACAGTCCGGTGCCGTCTTCCGACCGTTGGCTCGGCCACGTGTCCCGCGCGGATTGCGCGGCCGACCGTTGGCCCCGGCCGACCGTTGGCTCACCGGACAGTCCGGTGCACACCGGACAGTCCGGTGAATTTTAGCCGTACGCCGTCGGTCAATTTCCCGAGAGCGGCCAGTTCGAGCCGAGTCAGCCTGGCGCACCGGACACTGTCCGGTGCACACCGGACAGTCCGGTGCTCCAGACCGAGCTGGGTCTTGGCAGCACACAGCCAAGTCTTTTCTCCTCTTCTCTCTTCTTCTTCTTTCTGTTTCTAATACTTAGACAAATATATTAGTACACAAAAACAATGTACTAAGGCTTAGAAACATACCTTTACTTCATGATTTGCACCTTGTTCATCCATGTACATAAGTTCACAATTAAGCACATGTGTTGGCACTCAATCACCAAAATACTTAGAAATGGCCCAAGGGCACATTTCCCTTTCAATCTCCCCCTTTTTGGTGATTTATGCCAACACAATATAAAGCAACTAGAACAAGTGCAAACTCACTTCAAATAAAACTTAAATTTATTTTGAATCAATTTTGGCATATATGGATCCTCCTTTGCCACCACTTGGTTTGTTTTTGCAAATCAAACTCAAATCTCTATCTCTAAGTTAAACACACATGTTGAAGCATAAAGAGAGTCATTCCAAAAGAGATTGATCAAAGATTTCAAAAACTCCCCCTTTTTCCCATAATCAACTACTTCTCCCCACTTGAAGCCAAAAGAGACAATAAAAGAGTTTTGACAAACCAAAAGCTCTACTCTACTATTTTCAAATTTCTCAAGTGGTAGCTGATCCATTTATTGCTTTGGCCTTTATTTTCTCCCCCTTTGGCATCAAGCACCAAAACGGGATCAATCTTGGCCCTTTAACCCCATTGCCTCACCAAAATCTTCAATTTAGAGCAAATGGCAATAAGAGTTCATGAGATGGACTTGGAATAAGTTACCCTCTCATCGGAGTGCAGTGGAAGTCTTGCATGATCCAAGTCCACCTTTTCCCTTACAATTCTCCTTTGTGACTAAAACAAGCAAACTCAAACATATGGTTAGTCTCAAAGGGTCAAGTTGTAACACATCTCCCCCTAAACATGTGCATCACTTTGCAACGGACTTGTGAGGTCCAGGGAGTGTTTGTACAACTTGAGCACCATGATAAGCAACAACATGCAAAAAAGGAACATTATCAAAAGCATGAATACATGTATGCTACAATTCAATCCAAGTTCCGCGAATCTAAGACATTTAGCTCACTACGCAGCCTGCAAAAGGTCTTCTCATCTAAAGGCTTGGTAAAGATATCGGCTAGCTGGTTCTCGGTGCTAACATAAAACACTTCGATATCTCCCTTTTGCTGGTGGTCTCTCAAAAAGTGATGCCGGATGTCAATGTGCTTTGTGCGGCTGTGCTCAACAGGATTTTCCGCTATTCGGATAGCACTCTCATTGTCACATAGGAGTGGGACTTTGCTCAGATTGTAGCCAAAGTCCCGGAGGGTTTGCCTCATCCAAAGTAGTTGCGCGCAACACTGTCCTGCAGCAACATACTCGGCCTCAGCGGTGGATAGGGCAACAGAGGTTTGTTTCTTAGAGTTCCATGACACCAGGGACCTTCCTAAGAATTGGCACATCCCCGATGTACTCTTCCTATCGACCTTACATCCAGCATAGTCGGAATCTGAGTACCCAATCAAGTCAAAGTTAGACCCCTTTGGATACCAGATCCCGAAGCAAGGCGTAGCGACTAAATATCTAAGAATTCGCTTCACCGCCACCAAGTGACACTCCTTAGGATCGGATTGAAATCTAGCACACATGCATACGCTAAGCATAATATCCGGTCTACTAGCACATAAATAAAGCAAGTAACCTATCATGGACCGGTATGCTTTTTGATCAACGGACTTACCTCCTTTGTTGAGGTCGGTGTGTCCGTCGGTTCCCATCGGCGTCTTTGCGGGCTTGGCGTCCTTCATCCCAAACCTCTTTAGCAGATCTTGCGTGTACTTCGTTTGGGAGATGAAGGTGCCGTCCTTGAGTTGCTTCACTTGGAACCCAAGGAAGTAGTTCAACTCGCCCATCATCGACATCTCGAATTTCTGCGTCATCACCCTGCTAAACTCTTCACAAGACTTTTGATTAGTAGAACCAAATATTATGTCATCGACATAAATTTGGCACACAAACAAATCACCATCACAAGTCTTAGTGAAAAGAGTTGGATCGGCTTTCCCAACCTTGAAAGCATTAGCAATTAAGAAATCTCTAAGGCATTCATACCATGCTCTTGGGGCTTGCTTAAGTCCATAGAGCGCCTTAGAGAGCTTACATACGTGGTCGGGGTACCGCTCATCCTCGAAGCCAGGGGGTTGCTCCACGTACACCTCCTCCTTTATTGGCCCGTTGAGGAAAGCGCTCTTCACATCCATTTGGTACAACCTGAAAGAATGGTGAGCGGCATATGCTAGCAAGATACGAATTGATTCTAGCCTAGCCACAGGAGCAAAAGTCTCCTCAAAGTCCAAACCTGCGACTTGGGCATACCCTTTTGCCACAAGTCGAGCCTTGTTCCTCGTCACCACCCCGTGCTCGTCCTGTTTGTTGCGGAAAACCCACTTGGTTCCCACAACATTTTGCTTGGGACGAGGCACCAGCGTCCAAACTTCATTGCGCTTGAAGTTGTTAAGTTCCTCCTGCATGGCCAACACCCAGTCCGGATCTAGCAAGGCCTCCTCTACCCTGAAAGGCTCAATAGAGGAGACAAAAGAGTAATGTTCACAAAAATTAACTAATCGAGACCGAGTAGTTACTCCCTTGCTAATGTCACCCAGAATTTGATCGACGGGATGATCCCTTTGAATCATCGCTCGAACTTGGGTTGGAGGTGCCGGTTGCGCTTCTTCCTCCATCACTTTATCATCTTGTGCTCCCCCTCGATCACTCGCCTCCTTTTGATGAACCTGTTCATCGTCTTGAGTTGGGGGATGCACCGTTGTTGAGGAAGGAGGTTGATTTCGTTCATCTTGTTCCTGTGGCCGAACGTCTCCAATCGCCATGGTTCGTATAGCGGCCGTCGGAACATCTTCTTCATCTACATCATCACAATCAACAACTTGCTCTCTTGGAGAGCCATTAGTCTCATCAAATACAACGTCGCTAGAGACTTCAACCAAACCCGATGATTTGTTGAAGACCCTATACGCCTTTGTATTTGAATCATAACCTAATAAAAACCCTTCTACAGCTTTGGGAGCAAACTTAGAATTTCTACCCTTCTTCACTAGAATGTAGCACTTGCTCCCAAATACACGAAAGTACGATACATTGGGTTTGTTACCGGTTAGTAGCTCATACGAAGTCTTCTTGAGGAGTCGATGAAGATAGACCCTGTTGATGGCGTGGCAAGCCGTGTTCACAGCTTCCGACCAAAAGCACTCGGGGGTCTTGAACTCTCCAAGCATCGTCCTCGCCATATCGATTAGCGTCCTGTTCTTCCTCTCTACCACACCATTTTGCTGTGGTGTGTAGGGAGCGGAGAACTCGTGCTTGATCCCTTCCTCCTCAAGAAACTCCTCCACTTGAAGGTTCTTGAACTCGGACCCGTTGTCGCTCCTAATCTTCTTCACCTTGAGCTCAAACTCATTTTGAGCTCTCCTGAGGAAGCGCTTGAGGGTCCCTTGGGTTTCAGACTTATCCTGCAAAAAGAACACCCAAGTGAAGCGGGAAAAGTCATCAACAATAACTAAACCATACTTACTTCCTCCTATGCTTAGATAGGCGACGGGTCCGAAGAGGTCCATATGCAGCAGCTCCAGAGGTCTTGATGTGGTCATCACATTCTTGCTGTGATGTGCTCCTCCCACTTGTTTACCTGCTTGACAAGCTGCACAAGGTCTATCTTTTTCGAAATAAACATTTGTTAGACCTATCACGTGTTCTCCCTTTAGAAGCTTGTGGAGGTTCTTCATCCCCACATGTGCTAAGCGGCGATGCCACAGCCAGCCCATGCAAGTCTTAGCCATTAAGCATGCATCTAGACCGGCCTCTTCTTTTGCAAAATCAACTAAGTAAAGCTTGCCGTCTAGTACACCCTTAAAAGCTAGTGAACCATCACATCTTCTAAAGACAGACACATCTACATTAGTAAAAAGGCAATTATATCCCATGTTGCATAGTTGACTAACAGATAGCAAATTGTAACCAAGAGACTCAACTAAAAACACATTTGAAATTGAGTGCTCATTAGAAATTGCAATTTTACCTAACCCTTTTACCTTGCCTTGATTCCCATCACCGAATATAATTGAATCTTGGGAATCCTTATTTTTGACGTAGGAGGTGAACATCTTCTTCTCCCCCGTCATATGGTTTGTGCATCCGCTGTCGATAATCCAACTTGAACCCCCGGATGCATAAACCTGCAAGGCAAATTTAGGCTTGGGTCTTAGGTACCCAACTCATGTTGGGTCCTGCAAGGTTAGCACAAATATCCTTAGGGACCCAAATGCAAGTTTTATCTCCCTTGCATCTTGCCCCTAACTTCCTAGCAATTACCTTCTTACCCTTTCTACAAATAGCAAAGGGAGCATTACAAGCATAATAAATGGTAGAAGGTTTGTTCACAACTTTTCTAGGAACATGAGTAAAGTTTCTCCTAGGCATATGCACAATATTTCTCCTACACATATTTCTATCATGCTTATAGGAAGAACTAGAAGCAAACATGGCATGAGAATCATAAACATGTGAATCAAAATCATTATAGGTATTTCTAGCATGTCTCCTATCATTATACATAAAAGCATGGTTCTTTTTAGCATTACTAGCCATAGGGGCCTTCCCTTTCTCCTTGACGAAGATGGGAGCCTTATGGCTTGTTAAGTTCTTGGCCTCTCTCTTGAAGCCAAGACCATCCTTAATTGAGGGGTGTCTACCAACCGTGTAGGCATCCCTTGCAAATTTTATTTTATCAACTTCACTCTTGCTAGTCTTAAGTTGGGCATTAAGACTAGCCAATTCATCACTTAGTTTGGAAATTGAAACTAAGTGTTCACTACAGGCATTAACATCAATATCCTTACACCTAGTGCAAATTGTAACATTTTCAACACAGGAATTTGATTTGCTAGCTATTTCTAACTTAGCATTTAAATCATTGTTAACACCTTGTAAAGTAGAAATGGTTTCATGACAAGTAGATAGTTCATAAGAAAGCATTTCATTTCTTTTCACTTCTAAAGCATATGATTTTTGTGCCTCTACAAATTTATCATGTTCATCATACAGTAAATCCTCTTGCTTTTCTAAGAGCCTATCCTTTTCATTCAATGCATCAATCAATTCATTGATTTTATCTATCTTAGATCTATCTAAGCCCTTGAACAAGCATGAATAATCTATGTCATCATCATCACTAGACTCATTATCACTAGAAGAAGCATAAGTGGAGTCTTGAGTACTCACCTTCTTCTCCCTTGCCATAAGGCATGTGAGACGCTCGTTGGGGAAGAGGGAAGACTTGTTGAAGGCAGTGGCAGCGAGTCCTTCATTGTCGGAGTCGGAGGAGGAGCAATCCGAGTCCCACTCCTTTCCTAGATGTGCCTCGCCCTTTGCCTTCTTGTATTGCTTCTTCTTCTCTCTTTTGTTCCCCTTTTCCTGGTCACTTTCATTATCGGGGCAGTTAGCGATAAAATGACCAAGCTTACCGCACTTGAAGCATGAGCGCTTCCCCTTTGTCTTGGTCTTGCTTGGCTGCCCCTTGCGACCATTTAGCGCCGTCTTGAATCTCTTGATGATGAGAGCCATCTCTTCATCATTGAGTCCGGCTGCCTCAACTTGCGCCACCTTGCTAGGTAGCGACTCCTTGCTCCTCGTTGCCTTTAGAGCAATGGGTTGAGGCTCGTGGAGTGGTCCGTTCAACGCGTCGTCGACGTATCTTGCCTCCTTGATCATCATCCGCCCGCTCACGAATTTTCCAAGTACCTCCTCGGGCGTCATCATCGTGTACCTGGGATTCTCACGAATATTGTTCACGAGATGAGGATCAAGAACGGTAAAGGACCTGAGCATTAGGCGGACGACGTCGTGATCCATCCAACGCGTGCTTCCGTAGCTCCTTATTTTGTTGATAAGGGTCTTGAGCCGGTTGTAAGTTTGAGTTGGCTCCTCTCCCCTTATCATGGCGAATCGTCCAAGCTCGCCCTCCACCAACTCCATCTTGGTGAGCAAGGTGACGTCGTTCCCCTCATGAGAAATCTTGAGGGTGTCCCAGATTTGCTTGGCGTTATCCAAGCCGCTCACTTTATGATATTCATCCCTGCACAAGGAAGCTAGAAGAACAGTAGTAGCTTGTGCATTCTTATGAATTTGTTCATTAATGAACATGGGACTATCCGAACTATCAAAATGCATTCCACTCTCTACAATCTCCCATATACTAGGATGGAGAGAGAATAGGTGACTACGCATTTTGTGGCTCCAAAATCCGTAGTCCTCTCCATCAAAGTGTGGGGGCTTGCCGAGTGGAATGGAGAGCAAATGTGAATGTGAACTTTGCGGAATACGAGAGTAATCAAAAGAAAAGTTCGAATTAACCGGTTTTCTTCTCTCGTAGTCGTTGTGGTCTTCGTCCTTTTGGGAAGAAGTAGACTCATCGCTGTCGTAGTAGACGATCTCCTTGATGCGCCTTGTCTTCTTCTTCTTCCCTTCCTTCCGTCTATGACCCGAGCCGGAGTCGGTAGGCTTGTCGTCCTTCGGCTCGTTGACGAAGGATTCCTTCTCTTTGTCGTTGATCACGATACCCTTCCCCTTAGGATCCATCTCTTCGGGCGGTTAGTCCCTTTGTGAAGAGAACGGCTCTGATGCCAATTGAGAGCACCTAGAGGGGGGGGGGTGAATAGGTGATCCTGTGTAAACTTAAAACTTAAGCCACAAAAACTTGTTAAGTGTTAGCACAATAGTTGCCAAGTGGCTAAAGAGAAGTCTCAACAAAACACAATACCACAAGAGATCAAGCACAGAGGTGACACAGTGGTTTATCCCGTGGTTCGGCCAAGACCAACGCTTGCCTACTCCACGTTGTGGCGTCCCAACGGACGAGGGTTGCAATCAACCCCTCTCAAGCGGTCCAAAGACCCACTTGAATACCACGGTGTTTTGTTGTTCCTTTCACTATCCCGTTTGCAAGGAATCTCCACAAATTGGAGTCTCTTGCCCTTACAAGTATATGATCACAAATGAAACACAGAGTAAGGGAGGGAAGCAACACACACAAATCCACAGCGAAATGCGCACACACACGGCCAAGACTCGAGCTCACAAGAGTATCACAAAGTTCTCACTAGAACGGAGCTCGAATCACTTAGAATCACAAATGAAAGCGCAAAGACTAAGTGTGGATGATCAAGAATGCTCAAAGGTTGCTTGTGTGTCTCCTCCATGCGCCTAGGGGCTCCTTTTATAGCCCCAAGGCAGCTAGGAGCCGTTGAGAGCAAATCCGGAAGGCCATCCTTGCCTTCTGTCGTCGGGGGCACCGGACAGTCCGGTGCACACCGGACACTGTCCGGTGCCCGATTTGTTTCCATAACTGGCGCTTCCGACCGTTGCCGACCGTTGGAAGATCTGGAGCCGTTGGCGCACCGGACATGTCCGGTGCACACCGGACAGTCCGGTGCCGTCTTCCGACCGTTGGCTCGGCCACGTGTCCCGCGCGGATTGCGCGGCCGACCGTTGGCTCACCGGACAGTCCGGTGCACACCGGACAGTCCGGTGAATTTTAGCCGTACGCCGTCGGTCAATTTCTCGAGAGCGGCCAGTTCGAGCCGAGTCAGCCTGGCGCACCGGACACTGTCCGGTGCACACCGGACAGTCCGGTGCTCCAGACCGAGCTGGGTCTTGGCAGCACACAGCCAAGTCTTTTCTCCTCTTCTCTCTTCTTCTTCTTTCTGTTTCTAATACTTAGACAAATATATTAGTACACAAAAACAATGTACTAAGGCTTAGAAACATACCTTTACTTCATGATTTGCACCTTGTTCATCCATGTACATAAGTTCACAATTAAGCACATGTGTTGGCACTCAATCACCAAAATACTTAGAAATGGCCCAAGGGCACATTTCCCTTTCAACATCCAAATCATGTTCCCGGGCATAGGGAACTTTCACATTTTAGCATATTGATGAAAATATATTTAGGATCTAATGAAATTTATTAGGGACCGATAACAAATGTGTAAAGGTGTATGGCAACATGTAAGACTCCCCTATGCTTTCTTAGTGGCATTTTGATCAACCAAGGCTTGCTTTTATTTTATTTTTTGAAATTTAGTATAGAAATCGTTGTACTATAAAGGAGGGAAAAAACCAAGCTTGAGGAGAATCATGTGCTCTCACTTCAAACCTAAAACACTACAAAGACAAAATAAAGCTAGCAACATTCTTAGTCCTATATATTCTGGCTTGTGCTGAAGCTCACAGTTCAACTAGTAAAGTTTAGCGTTCAAACACTGAAGTTCGGTGACTTGATTATAGAATTAGATTGAGAGTGAGGAGAATATTTATACTCTTACTCTTCTACCCTAAGGGTTTCCTAAACTTTTACTTAGGCCATCAACTTGCAAACAAGTTCTCTCCCCTCCATTGAAGGATACCTAACTTTCCTTGAGTTCTTAGTGATTTATTCTTATGAGTTTGGGTTTGAGAGTGAATTAGAGAGCCCTTGAGCAAGATCAATTAGCTAAGAGTCTTGCTTCTCCATGTAGCTTGTGCTTTGTTTTATTTTTCTTTTCTCTTGAAGCTTGGGCTCCTAACTAGCTAGCGGTTGCTAGGGAGCTCCCAGTTGATTGTGGTTGCGCACCGAGATGTTTGTATTTCCCATGTGAAGCTTAGTGGAAACCTCTAGCTCGATCTTTGTGATTCCCTTGAGAAGAGTTAGGAGTTTTTAAAGACTCAAAGCCTTTGTGGCTCCCTCAACAACGAGGATGTATGCAATCCTTTGTGGCTCCATTGGTCCTCAAGATAAATCACTTGTCTGCTCTTTTGTTGTGAAGTTTGTGCCCCTCTCTTGTTTGAACTTGCAATTCTAGGGTTTCTACCTGATGTACTTGAATAGTGCATTCTAGCTGCATAGACGACCTATTTGACTATTTTTATCTCTAATTTATAGCTTGAAGGCACCAACATCCTTCTACGCTAAACGTCCATGAATTTGCACAGAACATAAGGGACCACGCGCTTAAATTCTGAAGTTCAGTGATTTGCTATATATGTTTTCAAGTTTAAGTTTGTCTAGGACTATTGACCTCCCTTTGGGTTGTGCATCGATATATTCACCCATCCTCTGCTCTTCACACCCATGTGCTCACACGACACAGCTGTATCATATGTGGGACTTATAAATTATAAAATTTCTAGGAATGAGCTTACCTCAATTATTCAAGAAATATTCCCTTAAAATGACTGAACCATCAACATCTCCTAACCAAATTTTGTGATCATATCCCTGGTACAAATACTAACTAACCAATTTTATACTCCATCCATCACAAATTTTATAAGATGTTTTGTTTTTAGATATATTATTTTTAATATGTATTTAGGTATATTACATATCTAAATACATCATAAAAAGTTATATATTAAAAAGCCAAAATGTTTTTGTAGTGTGTAATTGTCGGGTACCCAGGAATGGGGTAGCCAAGGTGAGGCCCATAAACATCTCTCTGACCCATTTACCGACCATGTCTCCACCGAGCAAGTCTACGAGGCGATGCAAACGACCAAATCCCCGCCGAGCAAGTCTGTGAGGCTGGGTGACCGACCAAGTCCATGCTGAGCAAGTTTGCGAGGTAGGACAAACGACCAAATCTTTGTCGAGCAAGTCTGTAAGGCGTGACGACCGACCAAGTCCTCGCCGAGTAAATCTGCGAGACGGGGCAACGACCAAACCCCCGCCGAGCGGATCCACAAGAAAGGAACCCATGCGGCCATGCCAACGCTGCCGGTCCAACGCTGCCGGTCCACGACGACCGCGACAAGACACAACATCACCAAACCACGTACGGACAGTACATACAGTACCAAAAGGTCTCTGACAGTTACGATGGAACACCCCGCATGCGCCCAATGATATACCCTCACTGACTCATGGGGCCAGTCAACCCCAGTCGTAGGGCCTCTGCACTGGATTCTCTAAAGTGACCCGCAAGCCCAAAAAACGCAACAGATACATCATAGTGGGGTGTATGCCTACGTACGCCAGCGGGTGATGTAGACCTATGATGACAGATAGAGCCACGCCACGCACAACCGCACCATGAGACTGTAGTCAATCTTAGAGTTTCTAGAGTGGTAATTCGTAAAAGACTAACTCCAAATATTCTTGAACAGGAGCTGTACCGAACAGTCATCTTGGAAAGTCCATGCATCGCGATTACCAATCCCTATTTGTACAGTAAACGAGAGGTGTGCAGCAGCAGTCCCTACTATTGTGAACGTGCACATACATATTCGACACCGACGGCACAAAACGCAGCATCAAACAAAATAGACTCCATCTGATCTCGGCTGATGGCTGACATCCAAAGGCACGGTACGCGACGCGTTCATGATTGCGGCTGCGTGGATTTTCTTATCGAGTGGATGACCGGTGACGGGAACCTCCTGATCTTGGTCTCTTCCCTACCAAGGCATCTTCCGTTGAGAGCAGAGTAGTATAGTAGGAGTACACCTCATCTCAGCTTGGAGACCTGCTACTCGGTGGACTGGACGCTCCGTTCGTCTGGTCCCTTCGATGCCTACTCCTACTTCTACTTTGTTCAGTTTTTCTTTGCCTCGCTCGCCTTGTCGTTTCCTGCTGCCTTCCTCTTCTCTCCATCACAAGTGAGAGGTGAAGTCGACTTGACAGAACTGTTGTCATTAAAGTATGGCGCAAGTAAAACATATCACATCGAATGTTTGAACCTCCGTTCGGGTATTAAATATAGTCAGATTATAAAACTAATTTCTCAGCCGAAGATTAAAAAGTGAGACGAATCTAGTACAGTTGGTTGGGTCTATGATTTCATACTCGTACTTAAAAGTCAAACGCTTGATATGACCCGGGCTAAACTTTAGACCACAGAAAACAAGTCGTTGTGTTAAGATAAGTACTCAAGGAGTGCAAGGCATTGACAAATACTGCATTAGAGATCATGTGAATTCAGAACCTATTGAAAGAGATAAAGATTGATAAATTATGAGATAAAGGGTTACAAAGAAGCTTCTTCACATGAATTTTGTATCCACTGGAGATCAAGTTATAAATGAGTTCACTAAATTTCTTTCAGCTAGAAAGCTTTAAGTATAACCTTAACTTAAAAAATTTGTGGTTGAAGGGCTACATAAGATATATCCTTTCTTGTACTATAGGTTTGTACTTGGTTGAGTTATATATCAGTTTTATTAACGGGATGTATGAACTTATAACTCATAATTATATAGTTTATTATATAAAAGATTAAACATGAATATAAATATAGAGACATCTACAACTAGACCTGAGCATGAGTCATTCGACTCGATTAATCCGACCTGACCCGTCCAAAAAAAATCCAATCCGACCTGACCAAAGCCATAGGGAGATATGTGTCATAGTTTTTAACTCGCAACAATTTATGGACCGAGCACATGCGTGATTTTTATCCAAACCCTGACTTAAAAAACAGACCCAAAGCTAAAAAACGACCCAACCTGAAAATCCTGATCCAACACACCCAATAAAAAAGAACGGATCAACCCGATTTAATCTGATACTAAACACAGATCAAGTACGGACCGTACCAAACGATCTATGGTCCAACTTTAACTTGATCCGGCAGTTTGAACAAATCTACCTACGACGAACCGCGATATATACTCAGTAGGAGTGTCTTGCAATGTTTTGCAAACGTATCTGTCCGGTTCGAACTCATCGTTAAATAAAATAATGAGAGGTGGCCGTGGCTCCATCTAAGGTTCTATAATAAATGCCGTATCTTTATAAATTTGCGGTGCTCTACAGTACAGTACAGGGTGATATCACAGCCACTTGATTACGGCACCTCGCTTGTTTCTGAGCAAGCTCCCAAACGAATCGCAGCTCGTGATCAGTGAATTAATTAATTTTTAGGGGACAGTGGTGGACAACAGGGTAGCAACTTGATAGTATCCTAACAAAGTACTAAAGTACATGTACAACTCTAAGACTTTAGAATGGTTTTTCAAATATAAGAAACAGTTAAAAGACTACATAACACAACCATAAACCTCTAGATAATAAAAACAGTCAAGACATAGTATGTATAAATAGCGAGTGTAGAGACTTGCTATTTATGAAGAGCACGTTTCTTAATTTTTTTTATTTAGTCCTCTAAAGACCTCTCCAGAGACGCTTTAATTAATTGATAATTGAGTTGAACATTCCCCAACGAGAAATACGTGCATTAAATTAGTCATCAAAAGAACAATAAAAATATTTATAACATAGGGTATGATGCCTATCACCACACAAAAAAATCCAGCTTAAAAAGGGTAGATACGGAGACACAATATCATAGTTCGTAGCTTATAAACCCAGTGATAAAAATGTACGGAAACAGAATCCTCCAGTTTCCGTTTTCGCATTTTATCATCGAAAACGGATCTATGTCCGAAATAATCAGAAACGAAAACGAAACTGAGATAGACAGGTGTATAAAAACGAATAGGAACTGAAATATTGACCAGAAACTCATAATTTAATACAAACAGAAATATTATTAATAGCTAGCTGGTGATTGACTGGTAGGGCACCATCATGAAACAAATAGATGAAATAAATAGATACATAGGAGCAACATTTTATTGTTATTTGTTTGCTAGTAGTGTATATATAGTTATGAGAAGAGTTGGTGGCTAGAATGACTTATTGTGCTATAATTTGTCACCAAGGATATGAGGCTTTAGCTAATGTACTAATAAATATTGAGCCAATCTCGAATTTCTTAAATATGAAATAAATACGGCTCAATCTGGATAAAAACAAGATCATGCAAAAATGATGAAATAGACTTTCTCCCGTCCCATTTCTGATTTTTTTCCGTAAATTCGAAAATGGACTGATCAAATGTGTAAAATGGTATGGGATTTTATCCGATTTCAACTCTAAATGACCTGGGTTTTACTATCTGGAGAGCAAAGCAGGATGAAAAAAAAAAACTCTTGGCAAGGAAAAAAAAGAAAGAATCGATAAAGAAAACTGCTCATGGTGTTATTCAGCAACTTTGAAATCTTGGAGGGGCAACATGCTATTTCCCCCTTTTTATGTCGCATGCTCCAATCAAACAAGAACGATCCGATCGGCAAATCACAAAACACGCGCGCCCAGATAATTGGGTCCGTCAGTCCAGTTTTGTTTTATTTACATGCACAGTCAAACTGGCAACCTCAGATCCAACAGATCGTCTACGATCTCTGGGCTTCTTTTCACCAGCTCTAGCCTCGATGTGTTGCGCTAAGTTGGGTTTCGTGATAAACGAGCGTGTATAAATAGTGCTCGGTCCAAAGGCAACTTGGTCTGGCAGCTTGGAATCAACTACCACACAATCTGCGAAATTGCCAGCAAATCGTTGTTCAAATTTACAACTCGAATTATGAATTGTTATCCAACCTGTAGCCCAACTGCGAAATGGGGTTTGAGCAGTTGAAAGTTGCAAACAATAGGAGTAGGAGGTGTTCACATCACATGGGGTGGGTTGGGGGGCATGTGCCCAACTAGCAGCGAGTTGATTCGATTATGCATTCTTTTTTTTTTCTTTCTTTTTTTGCTGGAGTACAGATCGGAGAAAGCTTTCCACGGTTACCTCTATGTGGTCTCCCATTCATTGCCTCATTTGTAGCCCCTCTCTGTCGGGCCCATTTTTTGTGTTACTGGGCTTTATTCAAACACCAAAAGCCCTCAAACTAAGAGGCAGCCCAGTTGGGAAATGAAATTTCTAATAAATTCCTGTTCTGTTGTTTAAACTAGTTTAGAGTATTAGAGTGCAGATCTATAAACTAGTTTAGAGTATTTATTGTCCGCTATATTTTTTGTCCTCGAGCTGAAACTTGTGCTTATTGTGTTTGTTATTAACTCTCTCTTTTCACTTTTTATTAAAAATAGAAATTTTAGATTGTAGAGTACGTTCTTAGTACTATAATAACATAAGTAATCATTTAAAACCTGCAGCATGCCACTTAAGATAAGTGATAGAGTTTGAGGTCACATCTGGACAAGCAGCAGTTCTAGTCTCAATTGAATTTTAATACTTCAGCCCTATAATGATAGACCTTGTACTCTAAAGTATTCATAAAGATCCTAGAAAATATAGCCACCGATGACTCACATACTTCTCAAGATGATTGATTTTTTCTATCAAAAAATTATATGTGCAATTATAGTTTTACTATCGAAACAGATGTGCCAAACATTTAGTTAAAATATGTAATGTGACTTTTTTTTTCTTATATGTCCTGATTACAAATATGGTTTATACAACTTATAGTTATAGTATCATTAGTATACGAGTTGTTAAGGAAATATTTTTTATGATAAAACAGTATATATATCACGTATTGGCACAACGTGTATGTTTACTTTTCAAATACTAATATATTAACATTGATAGAAGTGTGTAATATAAAATATATGTTCTTTGAACAATTTTTTAATTGAGGATATTGATATTTTTATGTGGATTTGAGAGATACTTAGTTTCTTTTCAAGTAATAAGATAAATATTGGTTACATATATTATCTATCATAATAATTGTACATGATTAATTATACGTAAATGTTGGTGGCCTATATTGCCGAAGGTCCTTTGATCGATCATGTCACATGATTGTCTTAAGGGTATAATGAAAAACTTTGCCGAAGATCACTTGTCTAACATCTGGCTTCGTCGATTAACAAGTGTATTTTAGGAACGTCCTCACTGACAGACGAAGCTAAACTTCGACATAAAGTAGCATGCAAAAGCACTTTGTCTATACGCAAGCGACAAAGACAAGGGCCGAAGGTAGCGACTTCGGCCACAAGTCAAAAGGAAGAAGTAGCTGGGTGACGAAGGCTGGAACTTGTAAAGTTAAAAATGAAGAAAAGTACATTAATGTCCTAATACCATTTGTAAATGACTTATGTAAAAATAGATGGGCACTATTGTAAATCCGTACAAGGTCGATTCGTCTCCCCTATAAATAGATGAACATTACCCTACATAACGTACATTTTGCTTAAAGATGGCAATGGATACCCGTGATCCGATACCCGATGGGTATTTAGTATATTAGGGTATTTATATGGGCTAAATGTTCTACCCATGGGTCCTTTATTGGGTAAAAACCTTCACCCAATGGGTAAACGGGTATTAGAACGTCCCATCCTCATCCATATTCGTTAACCCGTGGATATAAAATACCTGATATAAACTTAGCCCAAAGCATGAATTTGGGCTTCAATCATCTATCTCTTTTGACTATTTAACAACCTTTTGGGCGATAATGTCATAGAAGGCTTAACAACTATTTGATGACCATATAATGGAACATGTAATGTGTTATGTGGTACTATCCTAGTGTTGCTACTTTATCCAATTATCTATGGTGTTCTTGAATAAATGATTGAATGAAGCTAGAAATTTTGTAATGATATTTAGATGGATATACATGCATTTGTATAATGCAGATGTTTAATCTTTGTGGGTATGGGTGACCCGACAGGTGACCCATACCCACATAGGTATGGGTATGGGGGTAAATCCATACCCACTGGTGGATATGGGTGCTGCGACGGAGCTATTTTTCTATCGTGGGTATGGGTATGGGATAGTAATTGAAAGGGAAATGGGCTTAACCATTTTCTATAATCGATTTTGGTGGTTGACGTCCATCACAAACCACGTGGACTAACTAGTTTGCCTAGATGTCTTTTTGAAAGGGAAATAGGGTTAACCATTTCTATATTTAATTTTGGTGGTTGATGACCAACGCAAACAAGTGGACTAACTAGTTTGTCTAGAATTCATGTATTACAGGTGCATAAGATTCAACATAAACAAAGAAAGAAATCAAGTTAGGGACACAATTTAATTGGAGCAATAGAACTTGAGTGTGTTGTTGTTTGGCGCACCGGACTGTCCGGTGTGCCACCGGACAGTGTCTGGTGCACCATAACCATACAATTTCAAACCAGCCACTCTCGGCAATTCTAGGGCACGCTCCGCTATAATTCACCGGACTGTCCAGTGTGCCACCAGACTATCCGGTGAGCCAGCGGAGCAACGGCTCCCAGCGCCAACGGTCAACTCTGTAAAGTGCTACATTGCGCTATAGTATCGCGGTAGAAGTCAGAGCGTAGAAGTCAGAGGGCACCAGACTGTCCGGTGTGGCACCGGACTGTCCGGTGCAGCAAGACGACAAGACTTCACAACAGTCAACTGCCCAGAACCATAATGGATACGCTGACGTGGCGTGCATCGGACGGTGCACAGTGCCTGTCCGATGGCGCACCGGACTGTCCGGTGCACCTATCGCCAGCAGCCTTGGCCAACGGCTACAATGTGGTTGGGGGCTATAAATACCCCCAACCACCACATCCTTTGGCATCCAAGTTTTTTAGAGATTACATTCAATACAAGAGCTAGTGCATTCACTCCAAGACACATTTCCAAAGATCAAACCCTCTCCAAGTCCCAAATTCATCTCAATCACTTAGTGACTTGAGAGAGAGTGTGTTCATGTTCATTTGCGCTCTTATTACTTGGATTGCCTTTCTTCCTTCCTCACTTCTTTTCTAAGTGTTTGTAATCAAAGCAAGAGACACCTAAGAGTATGGTGGTCCTTGCGGGGTCTTAGTGACCCGTGTGATTAAGGGAAAGGCTCACTCGATCTAAGTGACCGTTTGAGAGAGGGAAAGGGTTGAAATAGACCCGGTCTTTGTGACCTCCTCAATGGGGACTAGGTTCATTGGAACCGAACCTTGATAAAACAAATCATCGTGTTCACTTGCCTTGATTCTTGTTTGATTTGTTTTCCCCTCTATAACATCTCCTTGCTATATTGAATTTGAGTTGGCTCCCATACGTCATCTGCAATCCTTGAGCAACTCCTAGCAAGAGAGATATTCTTTTGGACTTGAATTTAATTCTAACGCTAACCCCTGACCTTAGTGTGTGTTTAAGTTTATAAATCGCAGGTTTCGCCTATTCACCCCCCTCTAGGCGACTTTCAATTGGTATCAGAGCTAGTGCTTCATTAAGAGTCTAACCAACTCGAAGTGATGTCTGGACATCACGCCAAGAGGGAGATCGTAACCGGCGAGAAGGCCACGGGCTCGGGGAGGACTCTATCAAAAGAGTTCGGCAACAAGTACAAGGAGGAATCCTCTTCCTCCATCAAGTCACATCGGAGGGGTGATAAGAAGAATAAAATGAAGAAAGTGGTCTACTACGAGACCGACTCTTCGTCACCCTCCACGTCCGGCACCGAGTCGTCGAGTACTTCTAAGCGCCATGAGCGCAAGAAGTATAGCAAGATGCCCCCTATGCTATCCCCGTATTTCACAGCGCGCTCCATTACTTTCCACACCCCTAGGCTAACCACCATATTTTGATGGTGAAAATTATTGTATGTGGAGTGATAAATGAGGCACCATCTAACCTCACTCCACGAAAGTATTTGGGATATTGTTGAGTTTGGAGCGCAGGCACCAAAGGTGGGGGACGAGGATTATGACTCGGACGAGGCCGCCCAAATTAGGCACTTTAACTCTCAAGCCACCTCTATACTCCTCGCCTCCTTGTGTCGAGAGGAGTATAATAAGGTGCAAGGGTTAAAGAACGCCAAAGAAATTTGGGATGTCCTCAAAACCGTGCACGAAGGAGACAAGGTGACAAAGATCACCAAGTGGGAGACGACCGAGGGCGAGCTCGGTCGATTTGTCCTCAACAAAGGAGAAGAGCCGCAAGCCATGTACAACCGGCTCAAGACCATGGTGAACCAAGTGCGCAACCTTGGGAGCACAAAATGTGATGACCATGAAATGGTCAAGGTTATTCTAAGATCCCTTATTTTCCGTAACCCTACTCAAGTGCAATTAATATGTGGGGATCCTAGATACAAACTAATGTCTCCCGAGGAAGTTATTGGCAAGTTTGTGAGCTTTGAACTTATGATCAAAGACTCCAAACACATTGTCAACTTGGAGCAAGGCGCCACCTCTACACCCGAGGTGCAACCCGTCGCATTCAAAGCGACGGAAGAAAAGAAGGTGGAGTCTACACCAAGTAGGCTTCCAATCGACGCCTCCAAGCTTGACAATGAGGAGATGGCATCATCAAGAGCTTCCGCCAAATCCTCAAGCAAAGGAGGGGAAAGACTACAAGTCCCGCTCCAAGAGGGTGTGTTACCGTTGTGGTAAGTCTGGTCATTTCATAGCTAAATGTCTAATTTCTAGTGAAGGTGACAGGGATGAAGACAAAAAGGGGAAGAAGAAGAAGGAGAAGAAGAGATACTATAAGAAGGGCGGCGATGCGCACATGTGTCAGGAATGGGACTCCGACGAGAGCTCCACCGACTTCTCCGACGAGGACGCCGCCAACATCGCTGTCAACAAGGGCCTCTTCTTCCCCAACATCGGCCACAAATGTCTCATGGCTAAGGACGGCAAAAAGAAGAAGGTACATTCTAGAGCCAACCCCAAGTATACAACATCTAGTGATGAGGGTAGCTCTGGCGATAATGAAGATGATTTACTCGCTCTTTTTGCCAACTTTAATATGGAACAAAAGAAAAAATTAAATGAATTAATAGAAACCAATAACGAGAAGGATGATCTCTTGGAAAGCCAAGAAGACTTCCTCGTTAAAGAAAACAAAAAATTTGTTAAGTTGAAAAATGCATATGCTCTAGAAGTAGAAAAATATGAAAAATTATCTAAGGAGCTTAGCATTAGCCATGATTGAATTTAGAACTGAGAATGCTAGTTTAATTTCTAAGATTGAAAAATGAATGTTTGCAATGACTCTATTTCCTGTCTTAGAGATAAAAATGCTATGTTAAATGCTAAGATACAAGAATTAAATACTTGCAAACCTTCTACATCTACTGTTGAACATGTTTCCATTTGCACTAGATGTAGAGATGTTAATGTTGAAGCTATGGATGATCACCTTGCAATGATTAAACAACAAAATGATCACATAGCTAAATTAACTGCTAAAATTATCGAGCATGAACTAGAAAATGAAAATTTTAAATTTGCTCGTAGCATGCTCTATAATGGGAGACGCCCTGGCATTAAGGATGGCATTGGTTTCCAATAGGGAAGCAATGTCAAGCTTAGTGCCCCTAAGAAACTGTCTAATTTTGTTAAGGGCAAAGCTCTCATGGTTCAGGATAGTGAGGGTTACATTTTATATCCTGTAAACTATCATGAGCACAAGATTAGGAAGATTCATGCTAGAAAACCTCATAATGTTTCTTATCATGCTTATATTTATAAAAATGAGGCTTCTAGCTCTAGGCATACAACTCATGTTAAAATACCTAAAAGAAAATTCCTACTGCATCAAATGATCATAACATTTCATTTAAAACTTTTGATGCTTCATATGTTTTAACAAACAAATCAGACAAAATAGTTGCCAAATATGTTGGGGGCAAACATAAGAGTCCAAAGACTTGTGTTTGGGTACCCAAGGTGCTTGTTTCTAACGTCAAAGGACCCAATACTGTTTGGGTACCTAAGAACAAGGCCTAAATTGTTTTGTAGGTTTATGCATCCGGGGGATCAAGTTGGATAATCGATAGCGGGTGCACAAACCACATGACAGGGGAGAATAGAATGTTCTCCTCCTATGAGAAAAATGAAGATCCCCAATGAGCTATTACATTCGGGGATGGAAATCAAGGTTTGGTCAAAGGTTTGGGTAAAATTGCTATATCCCCTGACCATTCTATTTCCAACGTTTTTCTTGTAGATTCATTAGATTACAATTTGCTTTCTGTTTCTCAATTATGCAAAATGGGCTACAATTGTCTATTTACTGATGTAGGTGTTACTGTCTTTAGAAGAAGTGATGATTCAATAGCATTTAAGGGAGTGTTAGATGGTCAGCTATATTTAGTTGATTTTAATGACAATAAAGCTGAACTAGACACTTGCTTAATTGCTAAGACTAATATGGGCTGGCTCTAGCATCGCCGGCTTGCCCATGTTGGAATGAAGAATCTTCACAAGCTTCTAAAGGAAGAACACATTTTAGGACTAACAAATGTTTATTTTGAGAAAGACAGGGTTTGTAGCGCATGCCAAGAAGGGAATCAAGTTGGAGTCCATCATCCACACAAGAACATAATGACGATGGACAGGCCGCTTGAGCTACTGCACATGGATCTATTCAGCCCGATCGCTTACATAAGCATCGGCGGGAGTAAGTACTGTCTAGTAATTGTGGATGATTATTCTCACTGCACTTGGGTGTTCTTTTTATAGGAAAAAAATCACAAACCCAAGAGACATTAAAAGGATTCTTGAGACGGGATCAAAATGATTTCGGATTGAGAATCAAAAAGATTAGAAGCGACAATGGGACGGAGTTCAAGAATTCACAAATAGAAGGATTTCTTGAGGAGGAGGGCATCAAGCATGAGTTCTCTTCTCCCTACACACCTCAATAAAATGGTGTAGTGGAGAGGAAGAATAGAACTCTACTGGACATGGCAAGGACTATGCTTGATGAGTACAAGACACCGGACCGCTTTTGGGCTGAGGCGATTAACACTGCCTGCTACTCTATCAACCGGTTATATCTTCACCGAATCCTCAAGAAGACATCATATGAACTCCTCACTCGTAAAAAGCCCAATGTTTCATATTTTAGAGTCTTTGGGAGTAAATGCTTCATTCTTATTAAAAGAGGTAGAAAATCTAAATTTGCTCCTAAGACTGTAGAAGGCTTTTTACTTGGTTATGACTCAAACACAAGAGCATATAGAGTCTTCAACAAATCCACTGGATTAGTTGAGGTTTCTTGTGACATTGTGTTTGATGAGACTAATGGCTCCCAAGTGGAGCAAGTTGATCTTGATGAATTAGATGATGAAGAGGCTCCGTGCATCGCGCTAAGGAACATGTCCATTGGGGATGTGTGTCCTAAGGAATCCGAAGAGCCTCCACAAGCTCGAGATCAACCATCATCTTCCATGCAAGCATCTCCACCAACTCAAGATGAGGATCAAACTCAAGAAGATGATGATGAAGATCAAGAGGATGAGCCACCTCAAGAGGAGAACATTGATCAAGGGGGATATGAAGATGATAAGATAAGGAATATGAGCAAGAAATTTGAGATCAAAGACCACCACACCCAAGAGTCCACCAAGCAATTCAAAGAGATCACCCCGTCAACTCCATTCTTGGTGATATTCACAAGGGGGTAACCACTAGATCTCGAGTTGCTCATTTTTGTGAACATTACTCCTTTGTTTCCTTTATTGAGCCATACAGGGTAGAGGATGCATTAAGAGATCTGGATTGGGTGATGGCAATGCAAGAGGAGCTCAACAACTTCACGAGGAATGAGGTATGGCATTTGGTTCCACGCCCTAATCAAAATTTTGTAGGTACCAAGTGGGTATTCCGCAACAAGAAAGACGAGCATGGTGTGGTGATAAGGAACAAAGCCGACTTGTGGCCAAAGGTTATTCACAAGTCGAAGGTTTGGACTTTGATGAAACTTATGCACCCGTAGCTAGGCTTGAGTCAATTCATATATTACTTGCCTATGCTACTAACCATGGCTTTAAGCTTTATCAAATGGACGTAAAGAGTGCCTTCCTTAATGGACCTATCAAGGAAGAGGTCTATGTTGAGCAACCTCCCGGCTTTGAAGATAGTGAGTACCCTAACTATGTTTATAAGCTCTCAAAGGCGCTTTATGGGCTCAAGCAAGTCCCAAGAGCATGGTATGAATGCCTGCTAGTTTTTCTTAATACTAATGGCTTCAAAGTCGGAAAAGCCGATCCTACTCTCTTCACTAAAACTATTGAAAAAGACTTGTTTATATGCCAAATTTATGTTGATGATATCATATTTGGGTCTACTAACAAGTCAACTTGTGAAGAATTTAGTTGGATCATGATACAAAAATTCGAGATGTCTATGATGGGGGAGTTGAAGTATTTCCTTGGATTTCAAATCAAGCAACTCCAAGAGGGCACCTTCATCAGCCAAACAAAGTACACTCAAGACATACTTAAGAAGTTTGGAATGAAGGATGGCAAACCCATCAAGACACCCATGGGAACCAATGGGCATCTCGACCTCGACACTGGAGGTAAATCCGTAGATCAAAAGGTATACTGGTCGATGATAGGATTTTTACTCTAATTATGTGCATCTCAACCGGATATTATGCTTTCTGTATGCATGTGTGCAAGGTTCCAGGCAAATCCTAAGGAAGTTCACCTTAGGACCGTGAAGAGAATCATGAGATACTTAGTTTACACTCCTAAGTTTGGGCTTTGGTACCTCAAGGGATCTACCTTTGATCTAATTGGGTATTTCGATGTCGATTGGACCGAATGTAAGATTGATAGAAAGAGCACATCAGGGACTTGTCAAGTTCTAGGAAGATCCCTGTCACACCCGGTTTTAGAAGGCAAATCGAATGCGAACCATGTACGTGCCAGGATCAGATGACGTACATAGCGATTACATAATTGGACATCATCACACAATGCTCGAAATAAATAGCGGAAAGGTACTTTATTACATCAAGATGCCCAAGACATCCACAGAGTCTAATACATAACCATAGTTCAACATAATTATCAAAGTGCAGAATTACGAAACGTAGATGCTAAGCCTACAGAGGCAGCTGACTGGGGGTTTGCCACTAAGAAAGAACTAGAACTCGTCATATCCCTGAAACTCCTCGAAGTCATCCATGTTGCCAGCATCACCTCCTGAGCACTGAGTGTAGTGGGGACAACCTGGGGTGGGGTGGTGTGTAAAGCAAGGGTGAGTACACATCAACGTACTCAGCAAATGTCCCATTTGGCTAATGTGGACTAGCTGTATATGGAGTTAAGGTCGAGCAATTGCTTTTAAGTTAGTCAATTATTTATTATCATTATTAGTAGAGCCAACTTTTAGTAATAAACCCAGTTATTACCCAAAAGTACTCCCTCAAAAGAGGAAATACCAGAGATCAGATTTTATAGCAAACATTCTTAATCATCATCATAAAATTATCCAAAGTTCTTCTAATCAAAGAGGATCCCAAGGCTGTTCTTAACCGTGAGCTCGGCTGATATACCAGTTTTTAACACTCTGCAGAGGTTGTACACTTTACCCACAAGTCGTGATCCCTTTATGCCTCGGGTCGATCAAACCCTCAAACACTACCAAGGTGAGTCGGCAAGGTTTCACTATGTAGCCTTTACAAAGACTCCCTGGTGCATAGCTGCTCGTTATGTTTCGCCAGTCGTACAAACGCAGTACACCTCCCCAAGGTGGGTGACTAACAAAAACCAAATCGAATGAACCTCTGCACCCAACCTTGGCAGAGCGAGCACTACTCCCCGGCCCCCATTGACGGCCCTCCGGCAAAGCCAACTACACCGCCAGGTTCATCTAATTAATCAGCTAAGGGCGTCCCATTCCAGCCTCATGGTTGTACTGTTATCCCAGGTGGTCACTCCATGAATAGGTCCTTACGGAGAGGTACTCAGGAAAAAGGCCTGAGTCCCCTAAGGTAACACAAAATCATCCACAAATTCAGGATAACAGTATCGTATCATAAATATTCACATCATGTTCATTGATTAAGTTAAGGCAATAGCAACATGCTAACCATGATCACCCAAAAGGTAAACAAGGATAAGTGAATACAGACTAGTCAATCCTTAGGTTTCATAAAGTAATGCGGGACAATGAATCATAAAGTATGTAGGACATGATAGGTCTGAGGACACTTGCCTTCACCAGGTTGTTGCTCAGAGGGATCTTCGGCAACACACTCAGGAACCACGAGCTGCTCGTTGTCTAAATAAGGCGAGCATGCATTCAATACATTTGGAAAGTACAAATGAACATCACACCAAACATGTACAACATTGGAACACATCTTAAAAAGGCACAATACTACATAAGGGATAATGAATTCAAAGTATAATATGAACTATAACATACCTTAATTTTATTTGAAAATAGATTACTATTTCCCTAAGTGTTATTTACAAGTACATAATCATAGATCAATTTATTTTATTGTGACCTATAATTTAGAACAGAGATGAACGCATGCAATATCTATCATTAATCTCACAAGTTTAAACATGATTAAATCTCTAAGGTTCTCCTTTTATTTATTTTATTAAATAAATAAAACTACATCTATATTAGTTCATATTCAATCATAAAAATTAGAATGTGTAGACAGTAAATGAAACCATTTTATTTAAACAGAGAATAATTCTATGAACATTTTTCAATTTGAATCACTAAATTTGGAGTTCATATGCAAAAGTTATGAAATCAACAAGTTTGAGAATTCAAAAAATACAAAATTAGGGCTAATTCTGTGAATATTTAAAAGTCCAGGGCTAAATCTACAAGATTACAGGGGCCTGCGCGCGAAACCAGGGATGGCGGGTTTATTTCTAACAAACCGAGGGTTTCTTACGCAAAACAACCACATGAAGGGGTATCGGGTCAATCTAACCGTCAGATCTAAAACCAACGGCGGAGATTAGATGTACGGCCGAGGGCACGCGCGCGGGCGGGCGAGCGCTGACAGACGCGCCAGGGGGTGTTAGCGACAGAGGGGAAAACACGCTGACCGAGCGGGCCCAGCGCCAGGGGGAAACGGACGGCTATAGGGATCCGAGCGGGTCCGGGGGGGTCTGAGCAGGTCCGAGGGGGTCCGAGGAGGTCCGAGCCGTTCGATCAAGGTCGGACGGAGGGGGTCCGAGGGCGGTCCAAGGGGGTCCGAGCCATTTGATCAAGATCGGACGGAGAGAAATCAGACCGGGAAGGATGAGCGGCTGCGGGAGGCGCTGACAGGCGGGCCAGGGCGTCAGGTGCGCGGGCGCGAAGCGGTATCCCGCGGTCCGTGCCGTGCGATCAAGATCGGACGGGGGAAAATCAGACCGAGAAAACAGACGGTTGCGGGCGACGCTGCTCTTCTCCGCAGCGGTGAGGTCGCCGAGGTTGAGGCTGGCGCGAGCTAGGGTGGCTCCGGGGTTGCTGGAGTTGGGCAGAGGGGAAGAGGGTGCCACGGCGAACTCATTGGCGGCGAAGAGGCCATGAATCCACAGGCAGAGAGGGTAGAACGACTGTGAGAAGGTCTCGGGCGGGTCGGAGAAAACTCCGGTGAGCCATTCCGACCACGGGGAGGGGACTTAAGGCGCGCTAAGGCCTTGGCTAACTTCAGCAGAGGCAGGGGTGACACAGGGACCTACTCCGGTGAACTAGACCGGGCTAAATCGGCAGGCCACCACGCGAGCACGGCGGACCACCGCGGCCGAGCACCGGCGAAGGCGAAATTGATCGAGGACAGGGCGCAATAAGGGAAATTGGTCCGAACACCTGTCTTTCACCAGGTTGATCCCAATGCAATGGAGTTTTGCAATTCCTCCTATAGAGCGCTTCGAATGGTGACATCTTCAGGCTGGCTTGATAGCTGTTGTTGTAAGAGAATTCTGCATATGGTAATCTCTTGTCCCAACTTATCTTATCTTGCAAAGCACAAGACCTCAACATATCCTCCAGAATCTGATTTGTTCTCTCTGTTTGACCATCTGTCTGCGGGTGATAAGTTGAGCTGAACTTCAAGTGTGTGCCCAAAGCTTCATGCAACTGCTGCCAAAAATGAGAGGTGAACTGGGTGCCTCTATCTGATACTATCTTCTTCGGAATGCCATGCAAGCACACAATCCGAGCCATGTATAGTTCAGCCAACACCGCACTATTGTAGGTGGTCTTGACTGGTATGAAATGGGCTGCCTTTGTCAAACGGTCCACTACTACCCATATGGAGTCATAACCAGTATGAGTGCGGGGCAAACCGACTATAAAGTCCATTCCGATCTCATCCCATTTCCACTGAGGAATCTACAACGGTTGCAACAAACCTACAGGTCTCTGATGCTCTGCTTTAATCCTCTGACAACTATCACACACTGCCACATACTCTGCTATCTCCCTTTTCATACCGTACCACCAGAATCTGTTCTTCAGGTCTTGGTACATTTTCTCACTACCAGGGTGTATAGAGTATGTTGTCTCATGAGTTTCCTTGAGAATCAGTTCCCGGATTGGTTTGATGTCGGGAACACACAGTCTGTCCTTGAACCATACTACTCCTTCTGCATCCTCACGGAAATCTGGACCTTTCCCATCGATGATTAGCTGTCGGATTTCGTTGATCTTCTCATCATCCTTCTGACCTTTCCTGATGTCTTGCTCTAGGGTGGGTTCTAGCTCAATTGTCACTCCTTGGGTGCTGTTCAGAAATCCGAGACTTAATCTGTAGAACTCCTTTGCTAGCTCATATGGCATCGGGTGAGCGGCCAACATATTGATTTGACTCTTCCGGCTAAGAGCATCTGCAACCACATTTGCTTTGCCTGGGTGATAATGAATTTCTAGCTCATAGTCTTTGATCAACTCTAGCCATCTTCGGTGCCTCATGTTCAGTTCTGACTAAGTGAATATGTACTTGAGACTCTTGTGATCCGTGTAGATATCACACTTCTGCCCATAAAGATAATGTCTCCAGGTCTTTAATGCATGAACCATGGATGCTAACTCCAGATCATGAGTAGGATAGTTCTTCTCATGAATCTTCAACTGTCAGGACGAGTATGCCACTACTCTCCCTTCCTGCATCAACACACATCCCAGTCCGGTGTACGAAGCATCGCAATACACTGAGAATGACTTGTGAACATCTGGCAGAATCAGTACTGGTGCTGTTGTCAACTTCTGCTTCAATGTCTCAAATGATTCTTGGCACGCTAGGGTCCACTTGAACTCAACCTTCTTTGCCAACAAGGCTGTCGTTGGCCTGGCAATCTTGGAGAAACCTTCAATGAAACGCCGATAATAACCGACCATTCCGATGAAACTCTTGATTCCTCGGACATCTTTTAATGCTTTCCAGTCCAAGATAGCTGTTACCTTCTTCGGATCCAGAGCCAATCCCTCTCGGTTTATAATGTGACCCAAGAACAGGACTTCACTGGTCCAGAACTCGCACTTGCTAAGCTTGGCATACAACTGGCAATCTCATAGCCTCTGAAGTACTTTCCTCAAATGCTCCTCATGCTCTTGCTCATTCTTGGAATATACAAGAATATCATCAATGAACACCACTACGAACTTGTCGAGGTAGCCCATGAACACACTATTCATCAGGTACATGAAATAGACGGGCGCATTCATCAAACCGAATGACATGACCGTGAACTCATATAGTCCATACTTGGTGGTGAATGCTGTCTTCGGTATGTTCGAGGGTCGGATTCGAAGCTGATGGTAACCTGACCTCAGATCTATCTTCGAGAACACACTGGCTCCTCTCAACTGATTGAATAAATCTTCAATTCTGGGCAGGGGGTACTTGTTCTTGATAGTAACTTCATTCAAGGATCGGTAATCGATGCACATCCTCTTTGTTCCATCCTTCTTCTCCACAAACAACACTGGGGCTGCCCAAGGCGAAGTACTCGGTCTGATGTAGCCTTTCTCTAACAACTCATCAATTTGCTTCTTAAGTTCCACCAACTCTGGTCCGGACACTCGATAGGCTCTCTTGGAAATAGGGGTGGTGCCTAGAATAAGCTCTATGGCAAATTCAACCTTCCTTTCAGGTGGCATACCTGGTAACTCTTCGGGAAACACATCTAGGAAATCTGATACTACACTGATAGCCTTTGATGGTTTAATCTCCTCAATGTGAGCGGTGACTTGGTGATAACTCCCTTTTCTGGGTTCTGACAAGACCAACTCCACCAACACTTCTTCTCCTGATGGGGACACTAACTTCACTGTTCTCTTATCACAACTAAGACTGGCCTGATACTTGGTTAGCCAATTCATCCCTAGGATGACATCTATAGTTGTATCCTGGTTACCCATAACTATTAAATCAGCGGGGAACTCTATCCCCCTTATTTGGACTCTTGCACTAGGGCAAAATCTATCTGTTTGGGTCCTTCCACCAACTAAACTAACTCTCATAGGTGGATACATGGGTGCTACTGGTATATTATGTGATTCTACCCATGATGCAGTCATAAAAGAATGTGTTGCTCCAGTATCAAATAACACATTTGCAGAATGGTACTCGACTGAAAACGTACTTAGTGCCACTCCTGGAGTCTCCTGGACTGTGTCGGCCTCCAAGTGGTTCACCTTTCCATATTGGGCATGAGGTTGCCCACGGCTGTTGCTTCCTTGCTGCATTGCATTCTGTCTGACTGGGGCATTGGGAGCTGGCTGCTACTGAGCTGCTTTCTTTGGGCAGTGATTCGCCCAATGGCCTTGTTAACCACAGTGGAAACATGCACGACTTCCTCCTTGAGCTGGCGCTGCTTGATGGTTCTGGTTGGTTGCTGGGGCAGGAAGACAGGCTGCCTGGTTGCTCTGACGCTGGTATTGATTTCCTCCTTGCTAGTTGTTCTGACGGTACTGCTGTTGCTGAGGAAACTGCCTCTGGTACTGCTGCTGCTGGTTCTGACGCTGATGCTAATGCTGGTGACCTGGCTTGAATTGCTGAGGTGGGTTGCCTGAGGAGCAAGGACGACTGCTACTCCCAACCTGAGGTCCACCAATCTTGTGTTTCCTGTCCTCCATCTCCTAACGCTTCCTTTCTGTCATGATTGCTCTGTCTATCAGATGCTAGAAGGTAGGGAAGGTGTGGTTCATCAGCTGATAGTGGAGGGGGTCAACCAATCCTCTCAAGAAGTGGTACTGCCTCTTAGCATCTGTGTTGACGTCTTCTGGGGCGTAACGGGATAGCTGCAGAAACTTATCCCTGTACTCACTGACAGACAGGGGACCTTGCTTCAATGCGAGAAACTCCTCCTTCCTCGCTATCATCAGTCCCTCGGGTACATGGTAGCGACGGAAGTTGTCCCTGAACTCCTCCCAAGTGATGGCTTCAGGGTTGGCATGGGTGGCGAGGTAAGACTCCCACCAAGACTGTGCTGCTCCCCTCAGCTGTTGGGGACTATACAACACCTTCTCTCGATCGTTGCACTGGGCAGTGTGCAACTCACGCTCCACAGTACGCAGCCAATCTTCTACGTCCATGGGATCAGCAGAGTGGGCAAAGACTGGGGATGGCCCCTCATGAACTCTGCCCGCTTGTCTCTGGGCACTTGTGGCATCTGAACTTGCACTAGAGGCTGAGGTGGTGGTGGCTGCTGCTGCGCCTGCTGCATAGCTGCTAAGGTCTGACTGATGGCCAGAACTGCTTGAGTCTGCATCAAGAACATCTGCACGATAGTCATCGGTGGCGGCAGTGGCAACTGTTGCTGTTGGGCTGCCTCCTCTTGGGGTGCCTGCTGCTCTAGCTGAGCACACCTCACAACTCTGCGCCTGTTCTTAGACATCTGTAGAAATCACACCCATATATCAAATCTGACTCTACAATCTTTCAACATAAGAAAAGATGTATAGAAGATCTCCATAACACTGAACAAATGACCATCTTAACTGACAACATCTCAGATAAAGAGGAAAGGGCAAATAAAGGGATTACCCAACTAAATAACTGACTTTATTAATAACTACACCAAGTTGTAGGGAATACCCACAGCTTGATGGCAATCATTACAAAGATCCAACTTCAGTGCATGTCCATCATAACAAGCATCCAACATAAAATAAGCAAACTAACTCTAACTAAAACTGACTAGACTAAGACATGAACTAAGCATTATTACAGACTCCTACTCTGTCAATCTAAGGATCCAAATCTATCCAGGTCCTGCAGTCTGAGGTACCATAGTCGAAGCGACCACGGGGCAGTGAACGGTAAGGGTGCTGAATCCCAATAGGGGTGGGAGAACCACCATCCAAATAGTGGCGTGCCGCGCATTCATCACGCAATTCCGCAACCTCCGCCCGAACCTTGCCTAACTCGTCAAGGGCGTGGTCCAACTCTGTGTTGAGCACGGCGACCAGATTGACCATGCTGTTCAGCCTGGGATTGCCCTCACCCACTGGCGAGACAATCACACCTCTAGCACTACCGGTCGAACGGCGAGGGTAGTACTTCAGGTCAAGGCCGTCAGCTACCCCGCTAAACAACGAGCAATACTAGGAAAGTGCTCGTCGTGCTGCATCTTGCATGGCTGCCTCGACAGTGTCCCACTCAGTAATAGAATAGTGCTCTAAGAAGGCCTCTGCACCCCGGAGATCATCGTCCGGACGGCGCACCAAGCAACTAGCCTCCCACTGGTCCGGGTATAACCCACGACGATGCTGGTAGACTACACAACGGTACTCGATGGACCATGTGTGTCGGTCGAAGGCCCGATGCAAAAGGGTATCGAGGGCGTCGTGGAAGTGACACCCGCGAGCAGCGTCACGAGTGATGGGTCTAGTGATCCATCCATCCGGCTCCAGCTCCTCCGAGTGCTCCGTGTCGTGGCTCAAATTGCCACAGCCATCGTCGTCGTCTCCATCTCCGTCAGGGTCTCCTCCAGCAGCCGAGATGCCCTGAGGTGGTGCAGGGGGCATCTCTAGCTGAGGTGCAGGGGAAGGCGGCCTCTTAGACTCCACCTCCTGTTGAGGCGAGGGGGAAGAGTCCTGCTGCTCCTGCTCCTGCTCCTGGCATCGGTGCTCCTGCTCCTCGTGCAGGCGACGATGCAGTCTCTCTAGGTGACTGGACTGACCTGGCACCATGCGACGCAGGGGACGCTCCGCCAGGCGAGAAGGCAAAAAGGGGATCACAGACTTACGTGCAGTGCACCTAAGATGAGCCATCTACAGAAGACATCGTAAGCACAAGAGTAAGATTAGAACTATTAGACCAGAAAGTGAACAGAAAGAAAGGTGAGACAAACTTTTTGAGATAAGTAAATAACATAGAGTTGGTCAAGGTGACCAACTTTTGAAAAGACACTGAGATCAAGGTAAGAGTAGGGGTCTATAGTCCTTAGGGCGACCATTCTAGTCTAGGTTAGCAATCCTACAGTCAGCAAGGCTTTGATACCACTTATGTCACACCCGGTTTTAGAAGGCAAACCGAATGCGAACCATGTATGTGCCAGGATCAGAACTCACGTACACAGCGATTACATAATTGGACATCATCACACAGTGCTCGAAATAAATAGCGGAAAGGTACTTTATTACATCAAGATACTCAAGACATCCACAGAGTCTAATACATAACCATAGTTCAACATAATTATCAAAGTGCGGAATTACGAAAGGTAGATGCTAAGCCTACACAGGTAGCTGACTGGGGGTTTGCCACTAAGAAAGAACTAGAACTCGTCATATCCCTGGAACTCCTCGAAGTCATCCATGTTGCCAGCATCACCTCCTGAGCACTGAGTGCAGTGGGGACAACCTGGGGTGGGGTGGTGTGTAAAGCAAGGGTGAGTACACATCAACGTACTCAGCAAATGTCCCGTTTGGCTAATGTGGACTAGCTGTATATGGAGTTGAGGTCGAGAAATTGCTTTTAAGTGAGTCAAATATTTATTATTATTAGTAGAGCCAACTTTTAGTAATAAACCCAGTTATTACCCAAAAGTACTCCCTCAAAAGAGGAAATACCAGAGATCAGATTTTATAGCAAACATTCTTAATCATCATCATAAAAGTATCCAAAGTTCTTCTAATCAAAGAGGATCCGAAGGCTGCTCTTAACCGTGAGCTCGGCTGATATACCAGTTTTTAACACTCTGCAGAGGTTGTACACTTTACCCACAAGTCGTGATCCCTTTATGCCTCGGGTCGATCAAACCCTCAAACACTACCAAGGTGAGTCGACAAGGTTTCACTACGTAGCCTTTACAAAGACTCCCCTGGTGCATAGCTGCTCGTTAGGTTTCGCTAGTCGTACAAACACAATACACTTCCCCAAGGTGGGTGACTAACAAAACCAAATCGAATGAACCTCTACACCCCAACCTTGGCAGAGCGATCACTACGCCCCGGCCCCCATTGACGGCCCTCCGACAAAGCCAACTACACCCCCAGGTTCATCTAATTAATCAGCTAAGGGCGTCCCATTCCACCCTCATGGTTGTACTGTTATCCCAGGTGGTCACTCCACCATTAGGTCCTTATGGAGAGGTACTCAGGAAAAGGCCTGAGTCCCCTAAGGTAACACAAAATCATCCACAAATTCAGGATAACAGTACGTATCATAAATATTCACATCATGTTCATTGATTAAGTTAAGGCAATAGCAACATGCTAACCATGATAACCCAAAAGGTAAACAAGGATAAGTGAATACAGACTAGTCAATCCTTAGGTTTCATAAAGTCATCATATGAACTCCTCACTGGTAAAAAGGCCAATGTTTCATATTTTAGAGTCTCTGGGAGTAAATGCTTCATCCTTATTAAAAGAGGTAGAAAGTCTAAATTTGCTCCTAAGACTGTAGAAGGCTTTTTACTTGGTTATGACTCAAACACAAGAGCATATAGAGTCTTCAACAAATCCACTGGATTAGTTGAGGTTTCTTGTGACATTGTGTTTGATGAGACTAATGGCTCCCAAGTGGAGCAAGTTGATCTTGATGAATTAGATGATGAAGAGGCTCCGTGCATCGCGCTAAGGAACATGTCTGTCGGGGACCATAATTAGGGGTACCCCCAAGACTCCTAATCTCAGCTGGTAACCCCCATCAGCACAAAGCTGCAAACGCCTGATGGGCGCGATTCAGGCCAAGGCTCCGCCCGAGGGACGCGATCCCGCTTCGCCCGAGCCTGGCCTCGGGCAAAGACAGCCAACCCCGGAGGATTCACGTCTCGCCCAAGGGTCCCCTCAAGCAACGGGCGCACCTTCGACTCTCCCGAGGCCCCGCTCGGGCAGGCTTCGCGGAGAAGCAACCTTGGCCAGATCGCCACACCAACCGACCGTATCGCAGGAGCATTTAATGCGAGGATCGCCTGACACCTTATCCTGACGCGCGCTCTTCAGTCGGCAGGGCCGAAGTGACCGCAGTCACTTCCCCGCTCCACTGACCGACCTGACAGGAAAACAGCGCCGCCTGCCCCGCTCCGACTGCTGTGCCACCCGTCAGGGTGAGGCCGATAGCTGCTAAGTCCAGCCTCCGGCACCATAGGAAGCTCCGCCTCGCCCGACCCCAGGGCTCGGCCCCCGTCTTGGCCTCGGAAGACGATGGATTCTGCCTCGCCCGACCCCAGGGCTCGGACTCAACCATGACTTGGAAGACGACGAACTCCGCCTCGCCCGACCCCAGGGCTCGGACACAGCCTCGGCTCCGGAAGACGACGAACTCCGCCTCGCCCGACCCCAGGGCTCGGACTCGACCTCGACCTCGGAGGAGCCTCCGCCTCGACCGGCCAAGGGCTCGGACCGACCACAGCCCAGGGGCCATCATTACCCTACCCTTAGCTAGCTCAGGCTACGGGGAACAAGACCGGCGTCCCATCTGGCTCGCCCCGATAAACAAGTAATGATGGCGCCCCGCGTGCTCCATGACGACGGCGGCTCTCAGCCCCTTACGGAAGCAAGGAGACGTCAGCAAGGATTCGACAGCCCCAACAGCTGTCCTTCCTCAGGGCCCAAGCGCTCCTCCGACGGCCACGACATCACATGAACAGGGTGCCAAAACCTCTCCGACTGCCACGATGGCTTGTTCTTAGGGCTCTAGCTCCTCCCTGCTAGACACATTAGCACATTGCTACACCCCCCATTGTACACCTGGATCCTCTCCTTACGCCTATAAAAGGAAGGACCAGGGCTCTCGTACGGAGGGGTTGGCCGCGCGGGAGAACGGGCCAGCGCACAAGGCTCTCGCTCGCTCTCGCTCCCTCCCACGTGGACGCTTGTAACCCCCTACTGCAAGCGCATCCAGTCGCCCTAGGCGCAGGACAACACGAAGGCCGCGGTTTCCCCTCGACTGTTCTCCCCCCTTCGTGTCCCGTCTCGCGCCGACCCATCTGGGCTGGGACACGCGGCGACAATTCACTCGTCGGTCCAGGGACCCCCCGGGGTCAAAATGCCGACAGTTGGCGCGCCAGGTAGGGGCCTGCTGCGTGTTGACGAACAACTTCCCGTCAAGCTCCAGATGGGTAGTCCCTAGCAACCTTTCCAACCCGGGACGACCCTCTGTTTCGGGAGTCTCGAGTTCATGTCCCTTGACGGCAGTTACGACATGATACTCCTTCTTCCGCCGCGCGACGGCGACAATGGCGGCCATCAGCCCGCCCGCCGGCGGTGGAGTCGACGACGTCTTCCCCACGTGGCGGAAGAGCAACATTTGGGTCTGTCCTGTCGCCTCCCCCACCGACGGAGGAGGAGGCGGGGCAGGCATGGCCAAGCAGGAGGCGACACCTCGTCGGCTGTCGAGCGAGTCGACGTCACTGGCGCCCCAACGGGGGACACGCCGAGCGTTGACCTCGCGTCGGAGACGAAGACGAGCGCCGTTTCCCCGCAACACGCCGACTCCGAGCTGACGGACGACGCCAGCACGCTCGCGAAGGACTTGCTGGGCGTCGCCCTCATACCTGAGACGACGGTGCAGTCCGTCCCTAACGCAACTTCGTCACCGCCCGTCGACCAAGAGGTACCGACCGATTCCCATCTCGTGCCTTTCGGATTCAACTTCGATCCGCCACGCGACCCCGCTTCATCAGAGGCTTTCGTAAAGGCATGTCCAAACCCTCCGGGGTACCATATGCGGTCACCCTGGGACAGATTGTTGGCCGTCTCGACCTACGGGCTCTCGAGTTCCGAGGAAGATGGCGAGCCCGACTCTAGTTGGGATTTCTCCGGGCTTGGTAACCCCAGTGCCATACGGGACTTCATGACCGCATGTGACTACTGCCTCTCCGATTGTTCCGATGGTAGCCGCAGCCTCGGCGATGAGGACTGTGACTCAAGTCGTGAATGTTTCCACGTCGATCTAGGGGGTCCCGGCGAAGGCAGCCATCTTGATATGCCGGAGAACGGCGATCCCCCTAGGCCTGCGCCTCGCGTTGACATCCTTCGGGAGCTAGCTATGGTCCCAGTCCCTGCGGGGGGTCAGGACACACAGCTCGAGCAAATCCACGAGATGCAGGCCAGGCTCGACGAGGAAGCAGGAACACTTGCGCAGCCTCGGCTGAACCTTGGACGGGAGTGGGCAGGCCGAGCTCCGGCCGGAGAAGCGCGTCATCTGTCCCAGAACGTCCAGCACCACGTCGCCAATGATACCAGGCCAAGGCTGCCCCCGGCATCCAGTGGGGTCGGTCAGAACCTGGCAGCAGCAGCAATACTACTCCGCGCGATGCCGGAACCATCGACCACCGAAGGGCGGCGTATCCAGGGAGAGCTCAAGAATCTCCTGGAGGATGCCGCGGTCCGACGGGCCGAAAGCTCTGCCTCCCGAAGGCAGGGGTACCCCTCGAAGCATCGCTCCGCGACTTCCGGATTCGTGCGGGAAGCCTCGGTCCACACCGGGTGCACACGCAACACGGCGCCTGCGGCCCCGGGTCACCTTGGCAACGAGCACCACCACCGCAACCGTCGAGCCCACCTCAACGAGAGGGTGCACCAAGGCTACCACCCCAGGCGTGAGGGTCGCTACGACAGCGGGGAGGATCGGAGCCCCTCGCCCGAACCACCCGGTCCGCAGGCTTTCAGTCGGGCCATACGACGGGCGCCGTTCCCGACCCGGTTCACCCCAACTACCATCACAAAGTACTCGGGGGAGACGAGGCCGGAACTATGGCTCGCGGACTACCGACTAGCCTGCCAGCTAGGTGGAACGGACGATGACAACCTCATCATCCGCAACCTCCCCCTATTCCTATCCGACACCACTCGAGCCTGGCTGGAGCACCTGCCTCCGGGGCAGATCTCCAACTGGGACGGCCTGGTCCAAACCTTCGCCGGCAACTTCCCGGGCACGTACGTGCGCCCTGGGAACTCCTGGGATCTCCGAATTTGCCGTTAGCAGCCGGGAGAGTCTCTCCGGGACTACATCCGGCGATTCTCGAAGCAGCGCACCGAACTGCCCAACGTCACCGACTCGGACGTCATCGGCGCGTTCCTTGTCGGCACCACCTGCCGCGACCTGGTGAGCAAGCTGGGTCGCAAGACCCCCACCAGGGCGAGCGAGCTGATGGACATCACCACCAAGTTCGCCTCTGGCCAGGAGGCGGTTGAGGCCATCTTCCAGAAGGACAAGCAGCCCCAGGGCCGCCTGCCGGAAGACGTTCCTGAGACGTCCACTCGGCGCGACACCAAGAAGAAGAACAAGAAGAAGTCGCAAGCGAAACGCGACGCCGTCGACGCGGATCTTGTTGCCGCCGCTGATTACAAGAACCCTCAGAAACCTCCTGGAGGTGCCAATCTCTTTGATAATATGCTCAAGGAGCCGTGCCCCTATCATCAGGGCCCCGTCAAGCACACCCTTGAGGAGTGCGTCATGCTTCGGCGCCATTTTCACAAGGCCGGGCCACCTGCGGAAGGTGGCAGGGCCCACAACGACGACAAGAGGGAGGATCACAAGGCGGAGGAGTTCCCCGAGGTCCATGACTTCTTCATGATCTACGGTGGGCGAGTGGCGAATGCCTCGGTTCGGCACCGCAAGCAAGAGCGTCGGGAGGTCTGCTCGGTAAAGGTGGCGGCGCTAGTCTACCTAGACTGGTCTGACAAGCCCATCACCTTCGATCGAGGCGACCACCCCTACTGCGTGCCGAGCCCGGGGAAATATCCGCTCGTTGTCGACCCCGTCATCGGCAACGTCAGGCTCACCAAGGTCCTCATGGACGGAGGCAGCAGCCTCAACATCATCTACACCGAGACCCTCGGGCTCCTGCAGATCGATCTATCCTCGATCCGGGTCGGCGCGACGCCTTTTCACGGGATCATCCCCGAAAAACGCGTCCAACCCCTCGGACAACTCGATCTACCCGTCTGCTTCGGGACTCCTTCCAACTTCCGAAGGGAAACCCTCACGTTCGAGGTGGTCGGGTTCCGAGGAACCTACCACGCAGTGCTGGGAAGGCCATGCTACGCCAAGTTCATGGCCGTCCCCAACTACACCTACCTCAAGCTCAAGATGCCGGGCCCCAACGGGGTCATCACCGTCGGCCCCACGTACCGACACACGTACGAATGCGACGTGGAGTGCGTGGAGTACGCCGAGGCCCTCGCCGAATCCGAGGCCCTCATCGCCGACATGGAGAGCCTCTCCAAGGAGGCGCCAGATGCGAAGCGCCATGCAGGCAACTTCGAGCCAGCTGAGATGGTCAAATCCGTCCCTCTCGACCCCAGCAACGACACCTCCAAGCAGATCCGGATCGGCTCCGAGCTCGACCCCAAATAGGAAGCAGTGCTCGTCGACTTTCTCCGCGCAAACACCGACGTTTTCGCGTGGAGTCCCTCGGACATGCCTGGCATACCGAGGGATGTCGCCGAGCACTCGCTGGATATCCGAGCTGGAGCCCGACCCGTGAAGCAACCTCTACGCCGATTCGACGAAGAAAAGCGCAGAGCCATAGGCGAGGAGATCCACAAGCTGATGGCCGCAGGATTCATCAAGGAGGTATTCCATCCCGAATGGCTTGCCAACCCTGTGCTTGTGAGAAAGAAAGGAGGGAAATGGTGGATGTGTGTAGACTACACTGGTCTAAACAAAGCATGTCCGAAGGTTCCCTACCCTCTGCCTCGCAATCGATCAAATCGTGGATTCCACTGCTGGGTGCGAAACCCAGTCATTCCTCGATGCCTACTCAGGGTATCACCAAATCAAGATGAAAGAGTCTGACCAGCTCGCGACTTCTTTCATCACACCCTTTGGCATGTACTGCTACATTACTATGCCATTTGGTTTGAGGAATGTGGGTGCGACATACCAAAGGTGCATGAACCACGTGTTCGGAAGCACATTGGTCGAACAATCGAGGCTTACGTCGATGACATCGTAGTCAAGACGAGGAAAGCCTCCGACCTTCTCTCTGACCTTGAAACGACATTTCGGTGTCTCAAGGCGAAAGGCGTAAAACTCAATCCCGAGAAGTGCGTCTTCGGAGTCCCCCGAGGCATGCTCTTGGGGTTCATCGTCTCCGAGCGAGGCATCGAGGCCAACCCGGAGAAAATCGTGGCCATCACCAACATGGGGCCCATCAAGGACTTGAAAGGCGTACAGAGGGTCATGGGATGCCTTGCGGCTCTGAGCCGCTTCATCTCGCGCCTCGGCGAAAGAGGCCTACCTCTGTACCGCCTCTTAAGAAAGACCGAGTGCTTCACTTGGACCCCCGAGGCCGAGGAAGCCCTCGGGAACCTGAAGGCGCTCCTCACGAACGCACCAATCCTGGTGCCTCCCGCTACCGGAGAAGCCCTCTTAATCTACGTCGCCGCTACCACTCAGGTGGTCAGCACCGCGATCATAGTCGAGAGACGAGAAGAAGGGCATGCATTGCCCGTCCAGAGGCCGGTCTACTTCATCAATGAGGTACTGTCCGAGACTAAGATCCGCTGCCCTCAAATTCAGAAGTTGTTGTATGCGGTGATTCTGACGCGGCGGAAGTTGCGACACTACTTCGAGTCTCATCCGGTGACTGTAGTGTCATCCTTCCCCCTGGGGGAGATCATCCAGTGCCGAGAGGCCTCGGGTAGGATTGCAAAGTGGGCAGTGGAAATCATGGGCGAGACAATCTCGTTCGCCCCTCGGAAAGCCATCAAGTCCTAGGTCTTGGCGGACTTTGTGGCTGAATGGGTCGACACCCAGCTCCCGGCAGCTCCGATCCAACCGGAACTCTAGACCATGTTTTTCGATGGGTCGCTGATGAAAACAGGGGTAGGCGCGGGCCTGCTCTTCATCTCGCCCCTCGGGAAGCACCTCCGCCATGTGCTATGCCTCCATTTCCCGGCATCCAACAATGTGGCCGAGTATGAGGCTCTGGTTAACGGGTTGTGCATCGCCATCGAGCTAGGGGTCCGACGCCTCGACGCTCGTGGCGACTCGCAGCTTGTCATCGACCAAGTCATGAAGAACTCCCACTGTCGCGACCCGAAGATGGAAGCCTACTGCGACGAGGTTCGGCGCCTGGAAGACAAGTTCTACGAGCTCGAGGTCAACCACGTCGCCCGATGATATAACGAGACTGCGGACGAGCTGGCGAAGATAGCTTCGGGGCGAACAACGGTTCCCCCGGACGTCTTCTCCCGAGACCTACATCAACCCTCACTCAAGACAAACGACACGCCCGAGCCCGAGAAGGTCTCGGCCCTGCCCGAGGCGCCCTCGGCTCAGCCCGAGGCACCCTCGGCCCCCGAGGGTGAGGCTCTGCGCATCAAGGAAGAGCGGAATGGGGACATGCCTAATCGAAACTGGCAGACCCCGTACCTGCAATATCTCCATCGAGGAGAGCTACCCCTCGACAAAGCTGAAGCTCGGCGACTGGCGCGACGCGCCAAGTCATTCGTCTTGCTGGGTGACGGGAAGGAGCTCTACCACCACAGCCCCTCCGGCATCCTCCAACGATGCATATCCATCGCCGAAGGTCAGGAGCTCTTACAAGAAATACAATCGGGGGCTTGCGGTCATCACGCAGTGCCTCGAGCCCTTGTTGGAAACGCTTTCCGACAAGGTTTCTACTGGCCGACCGCGGTGGCCGACGCCACTAGGATTGTCCGCACCTGCCAAGGGTGTCAATTCTACGCAAGGCAGACGCACCTACCCACATAGGCTCTGCAAACAATACCCATCACCTGGTCGTTTGCTGTGTGGGGTCTGGACCTCGTCGGTCCCTTGCAGAAGGCACCCGGGGGCTACACGCACCTGCTGGTTGCCATCGACAAATTCTCCAAGTGGATCGAAGTCCGACCCCTAAACAGCATTAGGTCCGAGCAGGCAGTGGCGTTCTTCACCAACATCATCCATCGCTTTAGGGTCCCGAACTCCATCATCACAGACAACGTGTAACACCCTAAATCCATCAACTAAAAGTAACCTAGTTTAGTTTATTAATTTATGATAGAATGAAATAACTATTGTTTTCAATTATTGAAAATGGAGATATAAATGAACTGAATGTGCTTTTTTTATTTGATAAAATTTTGTCAAATATTTGTCGAGGCATAGCTTTTGTTTGATGTATCAATTTTTGGATTTAATGTGGTGATAAAATATAATTTTATAAAATATTAATGAGTTTTTAAAATAAGTGTTTTTAGAATATGTATTTTGTTATGATTAAAGTTTTTTTTCGTTTGTTTGTAAGTATTTGCAAATTTCAATTCATTTGATTTTATTCCGTTAGCTAAAACCGCTTTTATTTAAATAATAGAAATTTTCAAAAATATTATTTTCTGCAAATAAGTTTTTATTTCATTAATAATAATACTTGATTTTTTCTAAATATATACAAATTATTATACACGTTCCGTAAAAAAAATAAAAAAAAGAAAGAAAATCACATTTACCTAGTACGTACCATCAGCAAACGCCGAAGTGCTGAAATCGCTTTGCTTCCTCTGTTAGGCAGACATGTAGACCCTGGCTGTCATTTCTCTCGCTTCCAAATCTCATCACTCGTTTCCTAGATGTTGCTAGCCGAAGCCGCCGCAGCAGCTGCCTAGCATCTTCTTGTCTCTATGCTTCCTCGTTGTGGATCACGCTTCCCGGATGACTCCTCCCATTCTGCTCTCTCCCTCCGACACGACCCGCCCCAGCCGCGTGACCCCGCCTCAAGCCTTGACCGCGCCGCGTCCCCATGGCCGGCCGAGCCACGACGCCGCGCAGCCGCCCCGCGGCCACCCTGCCCGACCGCGCCGAGCGCGCGACCCCGAGCCGACCCCGGCCATCCCGCGCCCAGCGAGCAGCCCCGACCGCGCCCCTGCACGCACACGACGCCGCGCAAGGACGCCATTCGCTGCCGAGCCGCAACATCGACGCCAACCTGCACCGCGCCTGACCGAGCCCCACGGCTGACTCCGAGCCCGCGCCGTCCGTTCGCCGTCTCGGCGTCAATGGCGTTTTATTGGAGCCGTTACTCCTCTCCCATTATTCTCTCTGTTGATGAATGCAATTAATGGTGTTTGATGACGCAGGCTGACTCTCCCTCTATAAATTGGAGACGGATCTCCTCTCCCTCCCACAGCAGAACTCTCCTCCTCCCCGAGCTCCCTCTCTCTCTCTCGCTCTCCCCATTCCTGAGCTCGTCGTTGAACCTCTGCTGCTCACACAGCGACGCCGGTCCCTGCTGTTGTTTCCCCGTCGTCCAAACGCATCACCGTCGCAGTTCGCCGTCGTGAAGTTCGTCACCGGACCGTCCGCGCACCCGTTTGTCGTTCTACGGAGCTCCACCCATGCCCACGCCGTTCACCGTCGTCCACCCAAGGTTGAAGACAACCCACTGATTTATTTTATAAATCATGTTTTGAATTTTACGATTTATCGTTGTAATATTGATGCGATTTGGCGATTCACGTGTATGATTTTAGATATTTAGATGTATACATGTAACCAAAATCAAACCCCACGATAATACTTTAAATATGTGTATGATTTTATAATTCTAAAAATGAACACGGTCACTAGTCACTACCGCGGCGATTTTCATAATAGAATTGTTTACGGATTTATTTTTGCTTTAGTGTGTGAAGCGACAATCGGTTAGTAATGATATAAGTATAATTTTAGTGATATAAGAAATTGAAATAGGAACTAAGCCACGTATTTTCGGATGAATGAAAAATGTATAGATTTTACTATTTATAATGAATGTATTCATAAGTATAGCACCTAATTACATAGAATAGTAAAATACTCCTTTATGTCATAATAACCATGAATAGGTTATTTAAAGTCCCATATAGTTATTTTACAATTAATTCTTAGTATATTAAGGTTAGAAGAATTAAATAAACATTTTTTTGTTATATGTATAAATTCTATTTAGAAAAGAAAGGAGAAAACTGAAATAGTAGAATTTTTAATAGTGTTAAAATAACTTAACTAGGCACTTATATTTTTCTAATAAAGAAATTGATAGTATGTTGATAGGTTTCTTACTGATGAAGAAGATAATTTGTTCATAATATTAAAATGACATTTTTAATAGATATCATATTTAACAGGGTTCGTATAGATGTTTAAGTGTAGCCGTACTAAATAGTAATATGTCATATAACTTTTCTAATAATGATAAAATTGCTTAATTTAGTGCTCACACTGTCATAACTAAAATGATAGTTAATAAATATAGTATTTATTTTAATTATCTGGATCATTTATCCCTACAATAGAATTAAAGATAATTAATAGACTAATTATCCTTTATCATAATCAAACCGATAGTCAATTTGTTCTTAACTAGATTTATGGCATGATTAATGATTTCATAGAATTTAATCCATATTATATACGAATCACTTAGTTTTTCTTAAAGGATAAAATAAAGTAATAAGAGTTTAAGTCCTTTTATAACTTAAAAATGTTACTTTATATATATTGACTTCAAATATAATATTATAGGCCATATGCTTTTAATGACATTAAATGATGGTTATGCGTTCATTATCTTTTGCATGAAAATCCACTTAAGGCTCATAACCTAACTCGTCTTAAATAGGTGATTAATAATATAATTATGATCTTTTCACATAAAACCTATTTAGACTTATATCTTAATTTATCATAAGTGATAGGTTTAACAATGAATTATATGTTCCATAATGCTTCTAAAAATTTATAACGTGATTAGTCGCCCATTAACCTTAGATATATAACTTATATCTTTTCTAAAAAGGTTAAAAAGGTTTAATATCGTTATAACGTGTTTATCGTGTTATAAACCCTTAATCTAGACGTATCGTGTATGACGTTTTATAAAAGATTAAATTAGTGAACCTAATACTGGTATATTTTAATTAAGATATTTTAAGCTCATGTCTTGTGTTATAAAGTATAGATCACACATTTTTGAAACAAATACCTTCTTATTATAACCATTACTTGCGATGTTTTTGAAAAGCGAACGCTCTTTTCGTTAGGCTTTATTTTAGCTTTACGTATGGTGAATGTTGTATGTTATTGAGTGGTGTTTGTTCTTCTTGTTTGTTTGTGTGATATTCAGTGGTTGATCTAGTAGTTAAGAATCAAAATCTATTCAGATCCGTGGAAGAGTCTCAAGTTTTCAATAAGCAAGGCAAGTGGACTTCTCCCTCTGCATATTCTGTTTGATCCCAAACAATACATTTAATAAAGTTTACTCTTTTGATATATATGCATAATTTGACGGGTTACCTATTTAGCTAACCTTTCCAACCTTACTCCTTGTTTAAACCTGGGATTATGATCTAATCAAGTAGCTATGCTATTGCTACAACTTAACTTTATGCAGTCACTCCTGTTTATGATATTAATGTTTCAAATGGTAAGTTTACTCTATTGTTGTTAACCTGATGGTTAAACAAGATTATTGCATATTAATTGGAACATGGAGTGACCACCCGGGAAAACAGTGCTACCATGAGGACTATCATGGCTCTGGTCTTGGCTAAATAACTAGGAAAGTCTTATGTTGGGTGTTGGTCGTGGTCGACCGGAACAGGGGCATCTGGCAAGCGCTTATAGTACCGACCCAGGCAGATTGGATACGGGCATAGTTCCCAAAGCTTTACCCTGTGGTCCGGACTATAAGTTGGTTACGGTAGGTGTGCCTTATGCAGTTTGACCATTTCCAGCATTTGCGTAATGAGGACTCTAGGGAGAAGCCTCGTAGTGAGACCCTGGCCATTCACCTCGGAAGTGAATACGGGTCTAGCTAACCCGGGCAAAAAGGGAATCGCGACTCATGGGTAAAGATGTGCCACCTCTGCAGAGTGTAAAACTGATATATCAGCCGTGCTCACGATTATGAGCAGCCTAGACTCCTCACATGATAATTGAACTTGAAGATGGAAATAAATCGAGATCCGATGATCTGCCAATGGTTTGCTTAAGTGGTTTCACTTAAGTGTTTTTGAAATACTCTTGTATCTTTGCTTAATGAGAATACTTGGGATTCACACTTATTAGTAAGACAGGTGTTGTTAATAAAATGTTGACCAACTAAAATTCTTACTGCTCAACCTCAGCCTCACCTTGTTAGACTTGCATTAGTTTTTCCCCCACTTGCTGAGCCCCGACCATAAGTGAGCTCACCCTTGCTTAATTTTGATCAGAAGTTGCAGATGAAGATATGATGCTGAACTCCATGGATGCTAGTCTAGTGATACCCCCGGTCATCTTCCTGTGGATGGATGTCCATGTTCGCTGTACTTTGATGAATAAAGGTTAAGACATTATGTCTGTTTGAAGTGTAATATGTTAATAAAGTCGTTATTTATGCTTTTATGCATTGTTCTTTTGATATATTACACTTGTGACGTCAACATATGTGTGGAAATAGATCCTGGCACACATATGCTATGCACCCAGCTCTGCCACTTAGAAACGGGTGTGACAGAAGTGGTATCAAAGCAATGTGACCGCAGGTCGCTAGATTAGTTAGAAATGGAAAGCCCAGTCAGTCGTTCAAAACTTGACTTAATTGTCTTCATAAAAACTTACTTTATATCAAACCTCGTCTCTTTTATTTTCAACTCTTCTTGTCTGATTCTTCGTCTATCAGAAGATTCTAATGAGAAGCAGTGCAAGATGATGATCAAGCTATGATTGCGGAACTTGAAGCGAAGTTTGCCAGAAGAAGCCCTTTTGAAGCTATTAACGATGCCCTGTTCTCTGTCTTATCCCCACTACCGCAAGAAGTTTTGTTATGGATCCCCTGGATCTATTATTTGACTTCTTGGCTAAGGTGATAGGATTGTTCTTTAGTATTAAGATGTTCGACTAGATCGGTAATGGTGATATTATATTATAAGTGGTTTTCTAATCCCTAATATTGTTATATAACCCTTGACTTCTTATACTTTTGCTTTCGTGCCATTGTATTGCCACCCTTGCGTAATATCTACCTTGATATATTGAATCCTTTGTCTCTCCACTTCTCTCCTTGGTAATGCCTTTGTATTTTGTATCCTTAAAAAAAGAAACTTTCTCATATCCTTGGTTGTATAATTTATCCTCGCTTCTCCAATTAGTGGTTAGCTTATTTCACTCTTGGCCACCAACAAATATGTCTTGTCTAACTCCTTGATGAATCTTAACCAACTCCTTGACTTTATAATACCCTTCATATTTCAACCATTGTCTCACCTTTTGTTTTGGTTGAATGAATAGAATTGGATTGTGTTGTGCTGGTATGCTTGAGTTCATTGTCCTTTGTGTTCATGTTTGATTTGTTTCTTTGAAATGATTGTTGGTGTATTGTGTGACTTTTGTCCACAATGGCATCAGTTAGCTAGGTAAAACCTTAGATAGATGGGTTTTCTCTGCCCTCTATAATCTGTCTTTGCTCAACCTTTTCGTCCCTTCTATTCTTCCATACCCATATAGATGTCAGACCTTGGAATGTCAACTACAAGTGATGTCACTAAGTGCAAAGAATACGGTGTGTTGGCAAGTCAAAACAACACTCTAAATAAAACAGCTGATGAACAGACAATCAAGACCCAAAATGATGCACAACCAAACCAACAGACAAGTGACCTTGGAACATGTTGTTGTTGCGAGTACTATGGAATTCCTTGTCGCCAGATCAGTACAAACGAAAGTGAAACTACAAAACAGAAGAACCGAATTTTGTTTTTGGGCATAAAAAGTCAATGGTCTCCCCAAGAACAACTAATAGCAGATGCACTATCAGACGATGAGTTGCCAGGTTATCCAAAAAGGAAACATCACAAGGATGCCCAGCCCCAAGAAGAAACACAGGAGTGTTACATTGATGGATGGACTATTACTTGCACACAGTTTCAGCCTCGTTGTCGCATCAGGTGCAAGAAACGAAAAGAGAAACATGGAAAAAGTTAAGAAATAACTTTAAGAAAAGCTTGCTATCAATGTGGACGTGAAGGTCATTACTTCCGTAACTGTCCTGGGAAGAGTTTGCTACAGATCACCTCCGAGATGAAGCTATCTCAGTCTTTAGACATGAAATATGAACAAAAATGCATAGAAACTTCTACCAACAACGTAAAGACCACTCCACCATGTAACTTATCAAGTCGTGCTTGCTTTGGCTGTGGTGATACCGGCCATCTTGTTAATGGTTGTCCTAAGAAGGATGTGGAGATCAATAAGGTCCAAAAGAAAAGACAACACCCTCAAACCCATGCATCAACAAAGAATAAACAACGGAAAGAGACCACAGGAAGGATAAGTTATGCAGTGACAGAAACTATTCCATATGATAATGCGGTGATTTTTGGAACACTAGTCATTCACAAAACCATCGCCACCGTGTTATATGATCCTTGTATAACACATTCTCTTATCATTGCCCAGTTTGCAACAAAGTATGGTATCTTTAAGTGTCCCTTAAGATCAAGAAAGACCATCGGTACACCTGAAGGAAAAATGTTAGTAAACTACACATGTCCGAAAGTAAGTGTTAAAATCAACGGAATAGATTTTCCAGCTGATCTCCTAGTGATAGAATCAATGAGAAAGGATGTGATTCTTGGAAAGAATTGGTTACAAAGAACTAAAGCAGTAATCCAACATACTGAGAGAACCATGTGTTTGGAAACCCCATCTGGAGAAAGAATAGTAGTGGAAGACAATCGACCTCCAGCTCTGAAGATTGGTGCATCTGACAAGGAAGAATAATATATCATTTAGCTAGAAGGAGTATGTCTCACAAAAAAATGTCATGATGTTGCCCCTTTCAAGATTTGTAATTGTGATAAGTGATATATGAATAAATTTGGAGAATCTCTCGCACCTATTGTATTTTGCCTCTTTATAAAGAGAATAGAGTATAGTGTCATTTGCTATACGCAAATAATGTGATACTCTAGTTGCCCTAAAATCTCGCTCAAGTCTTTCTCTCAATTTGTGCTCAAAGAAATACTCTTGGATCAGAAAGATTATTTGGATATCATGCTCTGAAATCTATAAGGTTCAAAAGATCTTTGTTAAGGAATATAGCACCTGTAAACTCTAAAAGTATGATGAAGCTAGTAGAAATCTGAAACCATCCTTGTTCCTTAACTAATCTTATATTGGAAATTAAAACGTTGTGTTAGCTCTTTATCTTAATGTCATACAAGCCTCTTATGCAGTCTATCTCACTAACTCTTTTACCCTCTGACTAGATGATGAACCCCAATGGAAATGAAGTAAACGATGCCAACGACAATATTTCTACCTTAACAACTATGAACGAGAAAAATGAGTCACAGAGATATTCAATGAATGGAATGAAGAACAACAAAAGGAATAGAAAAATGTTTGGATACATGATTAGTCCACCTCAACCACAAGCAAAAGCCCCGAAACACATGGATACCAAAACAGAAGAATCAAGCTAGACTCAGCTATATGAGATACAGACACTCAATCATCCCTCATCACCTGTTGGTCAAGCAAAGTTGACTCGCAAAGAACTCAAAGCAAGAGGTGCTTGCTACTACTGCAAAAATGAAGAACATGTTATTCGCGAATGCCCCAAGAAGCGTCTAGACCGACTAGAGAAGAAAGCTGCCAAGCATGACCTAAGCGATAATCCAGAAGACCAACCAGTTATAAGTACGATGATGAAGGTCACCTGATTAGTATACATTGCGGAATGAAGAAACAAGTTCCTTAAGTTTGGAAGAGTCTGTTGTGAACCAAGAACCTACAATTATCCATGTATCACCTTTGTTTTCTTGCTAGCCTCTCTAATCTCGAGGACGAGATTCTTTTTAGAGGGGTAGATTTTGTAACACCCTAAATCCATCAACTAAAAGTAACCTAGTTTAGTTTATTAATTTATGATAGAATGAAATAACTATTGTTTTCAATTATTGAAAATGGAGATATAAATGAACTGAATGTGCTTTTTTTATTTGATAAAATTTTGTCAAATATTTGATGCATTCATGTCGAGGCATAGCTTTTGTTTGATGTATCAATTTTTGGATTTAATGTGGTGATAAAATATAATTTTATAAAATATTAATGAGTTTTTAAAATAAGTGTTTTTAGAATATGTATTTTGTTATGATTAAAGTTTTTTTTCGTTTGTTTGTAAGTATTTGCAAATTTCAATTCATTTGATTTTATTCCGTTAGCTAAAATCGCTTTTATTTAAATAATAGAAATTTTCAAAAATATTATTTTCTGCAAATAAGTTTTTATTTCATTAATAATAATACTTGATTTTTTCTAAATATATACAAATTATTATACACGTTCCGTAAAAAAAATAAAAAAAGAAAGAAAATCACATTTACCTAGTATGTACCATCAGCAAACGCCGAAGTGCTGAAATCGCTTTGCTTCCTCTGTTAGGCAGACATGTAGACCCTGGCTGTCATTTCTCACGCTTCCAAATCTCATCACTCGTTTCCTAGATGTTGCTAGCCGAAGCCGCCGTAGCAGCTGCCTAGCATCTTCTTGCCTCTATGCTTCCTCGTCGTGGATCACGCTTCCCGGATGACTCCTCCCATTCTGCTCTCTCCCTCCGACACGACCCGCCCCAGCCGCGTGACCCCGCCTCAAGCCTCGACCGCGCCGCGTCCCCATGGCCGGCCGAGCCGCGACGCCGCACAGCCGCCCCGCGGCCACCTTGCCCGACCGCGCCGAGCGCGCGACTGTAACACCCTAAAGTTCAATTTTGTGAAGACAAGGAAAATTTCTCAAAAATTTTAAATCAAAACACCTTTCCTTAAAGATAATCATAATTTAGAAGTTTCTAGTCCCGAAATGAATATGTTAAAAATATATAATTAAAGATACTTAGATAATCTAAATTGCCTTTGGATTAGGTTATACAGAAGAATTATGATTAAACTATTTCTTAATATATATAGTCTACAATATAAATTTTATTTCCCTAGAATTAATAAGGTATGGATTATTCTCTACTATATGATTAAAAGCTTGTCTAAAAGAACTAAAATAAATAAAGAAATATATAAAATATGTTTTTGCACATTATGCTGAAGTTCTATATGTGTATCCAAATTAAGGGTTTGAACTTTAAAACTTGTGTTGATTTGAAATTTAAATGGAAAGGGAAAATAGAAAAGGAAAAATAGAAAGAAAAAGGAAAAGAATACTATACCTAACTGGGCCTCGTACCTGGAATTCGGCCCACTACATTTTCACCTCCGCGCGGCCCAGGTGAACGCAACACGCGCGCGGGGGGGGGGGGAACATCTCGCTGGCGGGTGGTCCCCACTTGTCGGACCCATCCTTCTCCCCCTGCGATGTCTGGGCCGAAATCCCCGTTGGCCGGCCCAGCTGCTCATCCCTGGCGCGCGTGCATCACACTGACGTGTGGGGTCCTCGCGTCATCCGGATTCCCTTCCGCTCACGGTGGCTTCAGTCACTTGCCTGTGGGCCATCGTGGTCAGCTGCGTCCTCTTCAAACAGACGGCCGCTTTCTCTGCTATGGATGACGCCTTGCTCGGACTTTTTCTACCGAGATTCTCGCAACCGAAGACCCTCTGCCGGGCTCGTCCATGAGTATAAGTAGGAAGTCACAACCTCATTGGCTAGCCTCGGTGTATCGCAGAGATCACAATCTAGCGTCATCGCCGATAGAGAGAGAAGTGAGATGAGTGCCTGCACCGCTGCCGTCGGAATCAATTATCCCCATCGCTCGACACCCGTTGCCTGTCCTGGACCTTTGGTGGGGTTCACGGTGCGCGCTCGGAGAAGTAATTGGGTGAACGAGGCTTCGGCCTGCTGAGGATTCTTCGCCGTAGTTGTATCCTGCCGCGGATTCGCCATGTCGTGTGGCCTGCCTCGCCGCTGCTTCAATCGCCGGTAAAAAGCACTCTCCTGGGTCCGCCACATTCTCAATTTCGCATAGCCTTGGGTAATCGTGGTTAAGCAATGGCATTTTGGGCGTCCGTGATTGCCCGCCTCGGTGCACGGCCGGTGTGTCCGCGCCTTCTCGTAGCTCGATAATCTGGCGCCATAATTAGTTGTGAGATTACCTTCACCGGTTTCGCCACCTTCTCCACTACGTTGTGACCCATTTAATTTCGGAATGGGTCATCGTGTCCCCTGCGACCGAACTCCGGCTTCGCGCCGCCGTGGATGGTGGCCGGCTCGGCCGTGTGCGCTCGATGGGTGGAAGACGGTCTCCTGACCGTTGGAATCCTAGCGGACGGTTTAGATAGAGGCACGCAGATCGTTTAGGCAGGGTTAATCTAGACCGTCGGATCCGATCGGATGGATCTCAGTGACTCCGACTTAATAAAATCCAAACCGTTGGCTCCAAATCGTGTGGTCAACAATGCGCTCTGATTCTTAACCACGCCGATCTAATCTGGGCGCTCGATCTCGGATCCAGCGGCCAGTAAACCACCGTACCCCTTCGGATTGCACACTTTGCAGATTTGCCCTTATGTTTTTAGAAAACCAACCCGCCGTCCAGTCTGACTGTGCGTTGTGTCTTAGAAAATTTTACCCGAGCCCCCTATGCTTTGCAGTAATTGAGGCCCAGTCCAGAACTCGTTTAAATTGAATAAATAAAATAGAAAATAGATTTTTAATATGAAAATAATTGCTAGAACTTAGATAATTCATAGAAAATTCATTTTAGCTCCAAATTGAACCATTCCAGTTTCTAAAATTTTGTAATAATATTCTTCATCATTTAGTGTCTCTGTTTTGACATGAACTCTGTCAGAAAATTTATTTATCATTTAATCATATTTTAATCACATTAAACCTTAGAGAATTCATAACTTAAAATCTATAATTCCAAAATTAATAGTTCTTGTTCCTGTGATCTTATTTCAATATGTAGATGATTAATATGTATTTTGCATATATGTTTGGTGTAATGTTAATTTTGCCTATACCATGTATGTTTGTATTGCTACGACTAGCAGTGAGGTCACGAGAATCTGAAGAGCAAGTTGGTACCTGGAATCTCAAGGCCCAGGCAAGTTGTGCCCTTGATCACTTCTTTTTACCCACTCATGTTCTAATTAATCATAATGATCTGCATAGGTTAATTTTGATGGGACCCAATAGGTTACCCTAGTTTGATTATCTTTATACCTTGTTTACCACTGAACCTTTTTGGGTAGTACTTGCTAGTGCTTTATGTGGTTTTGGGTATGAAGATACATTATTCATGATCACACTTTTATTATATGTTTATTATTACTGTTCATGATAAGATCATTATGTTAATTGGAACATGGAGCGACCACCCGGGAAAACAGTGCTACCACAAGGGAGGAATGGGACCCCTTGGCTGATTAATTAGGAAAGCTAGTGGAAGACTACCTTACCCGAAAGGGGCAAGGGCAGTAGGGGAGTGGTCAGTGTAGGGAGGCCCTCGGGAGGATTTTGCTGCGATGGCGGTCCTACAAGGGATTCCTGCATTGGAACTTCCTATAAACTGTAGCGGGTTTTCGGAAGCTAGTGGAACTTTGTAAAGGCCTCGTAGTGGATCCCTAGCCATTCACCTCGGTAGTGTCTAAGGGCCTTGCAAACCCTGGCGACATGGGATACACGACTTGTGGGTAAAGATGCGCAACCTCTGCAGAGTGTAAAACTGGTATACTAGCCGTGCTCACGGTCATGAGCAGCTCGGACCCTCACATGATTAAATTATGGAACTTAAATTCAATTTGTCATATGCATTGCATTGCAGGTGAAGTTGTTACTTTTGTTCTTCTATTTAACTGGGTTGGTATTTACTTATACTTAGTAACTGCTAATAAAATTTTGACCAACTTTAAAAGCAATGCTCAGCTCTAACCATCTTCTTTGGTAAGCCTTACACTTCACGTGAGCTCCCACCTTTGGCGAGTTCATGCACATTATTCCCCACAACTTGTTGAGCGATGAACGTATGTGAGCTCACTCTTGCTGTCTCACACACACCACAGGTCAAGAACAGGTACCGCAGGATGATGCGCATGGAGGATGCTGCGATGTGTTCGTGAGAGGTCTAGGCCGTCGTCTCCCAGTCAACTTTGGGTTGCTGGACCGTTGTCTCCTTATAATGTAATTATTTATTTTGTATAGAACTCCTGTTATGTATAAAGATGTGACATTCGATCCTGTGCCACAATACATCATATGTGTGAGACTTGGTCCCAGCATACCTGGTGTTTATGTTCGCGCCCGGGTCTTAGTGCCCCTAAAATCCGGGTGTTACAGAAGTGGTATCAGAGGAATGTTGACTGTAGGACGAAACCTAGATAGAACTGGACAACCATTCTTTACTTACCTTACTCTGATTCTTTTCTAAACTTATCTTAATCTTTTCTCATCTATTTCCGCTTTACTCTGATTATTCTTACCTTTTCCTTCTAAAGACAAACTTGGATTTCACACTTTGAAATCCTGTGCCTAAAGTGACTTTTAGGAATAGGAGACCTACTCTTAGGGACAAAAAAACAAAACTATTATTTTTATATGCTTGAATGCTTGTTCTTATGATACTTGTCTGATTTGGATCTTTGATTGAGTGTGATGGGTTGTGGAGTAATGTTCACAATTGCATCTGCATATACACATAGGTGTAAACATATAAAATAACTAGACAACCTAAATTATCCCCATTGGAATATATCTAGCTTAAGAGATTTATCTTATCCTAAAAGATCTCATTCTAGCCAATTCATCTTACCTTAAAAGATTCTCCCTTATCTTAGTAGATCCATCTCATCTAAAAAGATTCTATCTTATCTTATGGATTCATCTTGCCCTAAATTGAATATTTATCCCACTCTAGAATAACAACCGTGACCTAATTAAAATTAATGAGATTCTATCTAGTCTAATCTAGTTATACCAATCTAACCTAAAATTGGTGCCCTAGACCAACTTTACCATATACAACCACCTAACCATATGCAACTACCTTACCCATCTGATAGTTGCATAACCCCTCTGTTTTAACCTAACAGAGATTTTTAAACATATCTTGATAAAATACATCCTACCCAGGAAGATCTATCTAACTTTAACTAGTCTCATCTAGCCATATCCAATCTAATCTAGATCCCATCTAACCTAATATGTTCTAATCTAAAGTGAGTTACTTAATGGACCAATTAATACTTGTGAAATAGATTAGACCCTCTCCACATGTTTTAACTTAGTTCACCCTACACTAAATAAAGAATGAGAAACCAACCCAACCAATAGAGTCTTGATGGATTGCATGATCTGCCTATCCCCACCTAACATCACTCAAATTTTAATCTACATCATGTAGTCTATCTCATCCATATCTATCTTAACCATATTCCCCAGCCCGATAATATACACTAACTCCTACTCAAAGAGACAAGACCGGAGAACATGATCAACTTCATCAAGGAAGGGATAAGCATCAACTCAAGTCTTCAAAGATCGAGTTGGATCGCCAGATAAATCAAGAACAACAATCTTGGATGGAGTCTTTTCTTACCCCACTGCTTTGTACCCAATCCTATATATACTTTAAAGATATCTTTTACCCTACATAATAAAATGGCTTTACATATGGATACACATGCTGTCCCAATCACCCACTATTTACTACAAAAAAAAAGAGACCCTGGATTTTTGAAACAATTATAGACTAAAAGATTACAAACCAATCCTTGTGTAACCCTTTTCTTACAAATCTCGAGGACGAGATTATTTTTAAGGGGGGTAGGATTTGTAACACCCTAAAGTTCAATTTTGTGAAGACAAGGAAAATTTCTCAAAAATTTTAAATCAAAACACCTTTCCTTAAAGATAATCATAATTTAGAAGTTTCTAGTCCCGAAATGAATATGTTAAAAATATATAATTAAAGATACTTAGATAATCTAAATTGCCTTTGGATTAGGTTATACAGAAGAATTATGATTAAACTATTTCTTAATATATATAGTCTACAATATAAATTTTATTTCCCTAGAATTAATAAGGTATGGATTATTCTCTACTATATGATTAAAAGCTTGTCTAAAAGAACTAAAATAAATAAAGAAATATATAAAATATGTTTTTGCACATTATGCTGAAGTTCTATATGTGTATCCAAATTAAGGGTTTGAACTTTAAAACTTGTGTTGATTTGAAATTTAAATGGAAAGGGAAAATAGAAAAGGAAAAATAGAAAGAAAAAGGAAAAGAATACTATACCTAACTGGGCCTCGTACCTGGAATTCGGCCCACTACATTTTCACCTCCGCGCGGCCCAGGTGAACGCAACACGCGCGCGGGGGGGGGGGGGGGGGGGGGGGGAAACATCTCGCTGGCGGGTGGTCCCCACTTGTCGGACCCATCCTTCTCCCCCTGCGATGTCTGGGCCGAAATCCCCGTTGGCCGGCCCAGCTGCTCATCCCTGGCGCGCGTGCATCACACTGACGTGTGGGGTCCTCGCGTCATCCGGATTCCCTTCCGCTCACGGTGGCTTCAGTCACTTGCCTGTGGGCCATCGTGGTCAGCTGCGTCCTCTTCAAACAGACGACCGCTTTCTCTGCTATGGATGACGCCTTGCTCGGACTTTTTCTACCGAGATTCTCGCAACCGAAGACCCTCTGCCGGGCTCGTCCATGAGTATAAGTAGGAAGTCACAACCTCATTGGCTAGCCTCGGTGTATCGCAGAGATCACAATCTAGCGTCATCGCCGATAGAGAGAGAAGTGAGATGAGTGCCTGCACCGCTGCCGTCGGAATCAATTATCCCCATCGCTCGACACCCGTTGCCTGTCCTGGACCTTTGGTGGGGTTCATGGTGCGCGCTCGGAGAAGTAATTGGGTGAACGAGGCTTCGGCCTGCTGAGGATTCTTCGCCGTAGTTGTATCCTGCCGCGGATTCGCCATGTCGTGTGGCCTGCCTCGCCGCTGCTTCAATCGCCGGTAAAAAGCACTCTCCTGGGTCCGCCACATTCTCAATTTCGCATAGCCTTGGGTAATCGTGGTTAAGCAATGGCATTTTGGGCGTCCGTGATTGCCCGCCTCGGTGCACGGCCGGTGTGTCCGCGCCTTCTCGTAGCTCGATAATCTGGCGCCATAATTAGTTGTGAGATTACCTTCACCGGTTTCGCCACCTTCTCCACTACGTTGTGACCCATTTAATTTCGGAATGGGTCATCGTGTCCCCTGCGACCGAACTCCGGCTTCGCGCCGCCGTGGATGGTGGCCGGCTCGGCCGTGTGCGCTCGATGGGTGGAAGACGGTCTCCTGACCGTTGGAATCCTAGCGGACGGTTTAGATAGAGGCACGCAGATCGTTTAGGCAGGGTTAATCTAGACCGTCGGATCCGATCGGATGGATCTCAGTGACTCCGACTTAATAAAATCCAAACCGTTGGCTCCAAATCGTGTGGTCAACAATGCGCTCTGATTCTTAACCACGCCGATCTAATCTGGGCGCTCGATCTCGGATCCAGCGGCCAGTAAACCACCGTACCCCTTCGGATTGCACACTTTGCAGATTTGCCCTTATGTTTTTAGAAAACCAACCCGCCGTCCAGTCTGACTGTGCGTTGTGTCTTAGAAAATTTTACCCGAGCCCCCTATGCTTTGCAGTAATTGAGGCCCAGTCCAGAACTCGTTTAAATTGAATAAATAAAATAGAAAATAGATTTTTAATATGAAAATAATTGCTAGAACTTAGATAATTCATAGAAAATTCATTTTAGCTCCAAATTGAACCATTCCAGTTTCTAAAATTTTGTAACAATATTCTTCATCATTTAGTGTCTCTGTTTTGACATGAACTCTGTCAGAAAATTTATTTATCATTTAATCATATTTTAATCACATTAAACCTTAGAGAATTCATAACTTAAAATCTATAATTCCAAAATTAATAGTTCTTGTTCCTGTGATCTTATTTCAATATGTAGATGATTAATATGTATTTTGCATATATGTTTGGTGTAATGTTAATTTTGCCTATACCATGTATGTTTGTATTGCTACGACTAGCAGTGAGGTCACGAGAATCTGAAGAGCAAGTTGGTACCTGGAATCTCAAGGCCCAGGCAAGTTGTGCCCTTGATCACTTCTTTTTACCCACTCATGTTCTAATTAATCATAATGATCTGCATAGGTTAATTTTGATGGGACCCAATAGGTTACCCTAGTTTGATTATCTTTATACCTTGTTTACCACTGAACCTTTTTGGGTAGTACTTGCTAGTGCTTTATGTGGTTTTGGGTATGAAGATACACTATTCATGATCACACTTTTATTATATGTTTATTATTACTGTTCATGATAAGATCATTATGTTAATTGGAACATGGAGCGACCACCCGGGAAAACAGTGCTACCACAAGGGAGGAATGGGACCCCTTGGCTGATTAATTAGGAAAGCTAGTGGAAGACTACCTTACCCGAAAGGGGCAAGGGCAGTAGGGGAGTGGTCAGTGTAGGGAGGCCCTCGGGAGGATTTTGCTGCGATGGCGGTCCTGCAAGGGATTCCTGCATTGGAACTTCCTATAAACTGTAGCGGGTTTTCGGAAGCTAGTGGAACTTTGTAAAGGCCTCGTAGTGGATCCCTAGCCATTCACCTCGGTAGTGTCTAAGGGCCTTGCAAACCCTGGCGACATGGGATACACGACTTGTGGGTAAAGATGCGCAACCTCTGCAGAGTGTAAAACTGGTATACTAGCCGTGCTCACGGTCATGAGCAGCTCGGACCCTCACATGATTAAATTATGGAACTTAAATTCAATTTGTCATATGCATTGCATTGCAGGTGAAGTTGTTACTTTTGTTCTTCTATTTAACTGGGTTGGTATTTACTTATACTTAGTAACTGCTAATAAAATTTTGACCAACTTTAAAAGCAATGCTCAGCTCTAACCATCTTCTTTGGTAAGCCTTACACTTCACGTGAGCTCCCACCTTTGGCGAGTTCATGCACATTATTCCCCACAACTTGTTGAGCGATGAACGTATGTGAGCTCACTCTTGCTGTCTCACACACACCACAGGTCAAGAACAGGTACCGCAGGATGATGCGCATGGAGGATGCTGCGATGTGTTCGTGAGAGGTCTAGGCCGTCGTCTCCCAGTCAACTTTGGGTTGCTGGACCGTTGTCTCCTTATAATGTAATTATTTATTTTGTATAGAACTCCTGTTATGTATAAAGATGTGACATTCGATCCTGTGCCACTATACATCATATGTGTGAGACTTGGTCCCAGCATACCTGGTGTTTATGTTCGCGCCCGGGTCTTGGTGCCCCTAAAATCCGGGTGTTACAGCGACCCCGAGCCGACCCCGGCCATCCCGCGCCCAGCGAGCAGCCCCGACCGCGCCCCTGCACGCACACGACGCCGCGCAAGGACGCCATTCGCTGCCGAGCCGCAACATCGACGCCAACCTGCACCGCGCCTGACCGAGCCCCACGGCTGACTCCGAGCCCGCGCCGTCCGTTCGCCGTCTCGGCGTCAATGGCGTTTTATTGGAGCCGTTACTCCTCTCCCATTATTCTCTCTGTTGATGAATGCAATTAATGGTGTTTGATGACGCAGGCTGACTCTCCCTCTCCTCTCCCTCTATAAATTGGAGACAGATCTCCTCTCCCTCCCACAGCAGAACTCTCCTCCTCCCCGAGCTCCCTCTCTCTCTCTCGCTCTCCCCATTCCTGAGCTCGTCGTTGAACCTCTGCTGCTCGCACAGCGACGCCGGTCCCTGCTGTTGTTTCCCCGCCGTCCAAACGCATCACCGTCGCAGTTCGCCGTCGTGAAGTTCGTCACCGGACCGTCCGTGCGCCCGTTTGTTGTTCTACGGAGCTCCGCCCGTGCCCACGCCGTTCACCGTCGTCCACCCAAGGTTGAAGACAACCCACTGATTTATTTTATAAATCATGTTTTGAATTTTACGATTTATCGTTGTAATATTGATGCGATTTGGCGATTCACGTGTATGATTTTAGATATTTAGATGTATACGTGTAACCAAAATCGAACCCCGCGATAATACTTTAAATATGTGTATGATTTTATAATTCTAAAAATGAACACGGTCACTAGTCACTACCGCGGCGATTTTCATACTAGAATTGTTTACGGATTTGTTTTTGCTTTAGTGTGTGAAGCGACAATCGGTTAGTAATGATATAAGTATAATTTTAGTGATATAAGAAATTGAAATAGGAACTAAGCCACGTATTTTCGGACGAATGAAAAATGTATAGATTTTACTATTCATAATGAATGTATTCATAAGTATAGCACTTAATTACGTAGAATAGTAAAATACTCCTTTATGTCATAATAACCATGAATAGGTTATTTAAAGTCCCATATAGTTATTTTACAATTAATTCTTAGTATATTAAGGTTAGAAGAATTAAATAAACATTTTTTTTGTTATATGTATAAATTCTATTTAGAAAAGAAAGGAGAAAACTGAAATAGTAGAATTTTTAATAGTGTTAAAATGACTTAACTAGGCACTTATATTTTTCTAATAAAGAAATTGATAGTATGTTGATAGGTTTCTTACTGATGAAGAAGATAATTTGTTCATAATATTAAAATGACATTTTTAATAGATATCATATTTAACAGGGTTCGTATAGATGTTTAAGTGTAGCCGTACTAAATAGTAATATGTCATATAACTTTTCTAATAATGATATAATTGCTTAATTTAGTGCTCACACTGTCATAACTAAAATGATAGTTAATAAATATAGTATTTATTTTAATTATCTGGATCATTTATCCCTACAATAGAATTAAAGATAATTAATAGACTAATTATCCTTTATCATAATCAAACCGATAGTCAATTTGTTCTTAACTAGATTTATGGCATGATTAATGATTTCATAGAATTTAATCCATATTATATACGAATCACTTAGTTTTTCTTAAAGGATAAAATAAAGTAACAAGAGTTTAAGTTCTTTTATAACTTAAAAATGTTACTTTATATATATTGACTTCAAATATAATATTATAGGCCATATGCTTTTAATGACATTAAATGATGGTTATGCGTTCATTATCTTTTGCATGAAAATCCACTTAAGGCTCATAACCTAACTCGTCTTAAATAGGTGATTAATAATATAATTATGATCTTTTCACATAAAACCTATTTAGACTTATATCTTAATTTATCATAAGTGATAGGTTTAACAATGAATTATATGTTCCATAATGCTTCTAAAAATTTGTAACGTGATTAGTCGCCCATTAACCTTAGATATATAACTTATATCTTTTCTAAAAAGGTTAAAAAGGTTTAATATCATTATAACGTGTTTATCGTGTTATAAACCCTTAATCTAGACGTATCGTGTATGACGTTTTATAAAAGATTAAATTAGTGAACCTAATATTGGTATATTTTAATTAAGATATTTTAAGCTCATGTCTTGTGTTATAAAGTATAGATCACACATTTTTGAAACAAATACCTTCTTATTATAACCATTACTTGCGATGTTTTTGAAAAGCGAACGCTCTTTTCGTTAGGCTTTATTTTAGCTTTACGTATGGTGAATGTTGTATGTTATTGAGTGGTGTTTGTTCTTCTTGTTTGTTTGTGTGATATTCAGTGGTTGATCTAGTAGTTAAGAATCAAAATCTATTTAGATCCGTGGAAGAGTCTCAAGTTTTCAATAAGCAAGGCAAGTGGACTTCTCCCTCTGCATATTCTGCTTGATCCCAAACAATACATTTAATAAAGTTTACTCTTTTGATATATATGCATAATTTGACGGGTTACCTATTTAGCTAACCTTTCCAACCTTACTCCTTGTTTAAACCTGGGATTATGATCTAATCAAGTAGCTATGCTATTGCTACAACTTAACTTTATGCAGTCACTCCTGTTTATGATATTAATGTTTCAAATGGTAAGTTTACTCTATTGTTGTTAACCTGATGGTTAAATAAGATTATTGCATATTAATTGGAACATGGAGTGACCACCCGGGAAAACAGTGCTACCATGAGGACTATCATGGCTCTGGTCTTGGCTAAATAACTAGGGAAGTCTTATGTTGGGTGTTGGTCGTGGTCGACCGGAACGGGGGCATCTGGCAAGCGCTTATAGTACCGGCCCAGGCAGATTGGATATGGGCATAGTTCCCAAAGCTTTACCCTGTGGTCCGGACTATAAGTTGGTTACGGTAGGTGTGCCTTATGCAGTTTGACCATTTCCAGCATTTGCGTAATGAGGACTCTAGGGAGAAGCCTCGTAGTGAGACCCTGGCCATTCACCTCGGAAGTGAATACGGGTCTAGCTAACCCGGGCAAAAAGGGAATCGCGACTCATGGGTAAAGATGCGCCACCTCTGCAGAGTGTAAAACTGATATATCAGCCGTGCTCACAGTTATGAGCAGCCTGGACTCCTCACATGATAATTGAACTTGAAGATGGAAATAAATCGAGATCCGATGATCTGCCAATGGTTTGCTTAAGTGGTTTCACTTAAGTGTTTTTGAAATACTCTTGTATCTTTGCTTAATGGGAATACTTGGGATTCACACTTATTAGTAAGACAGGTGTTGTTAATAAAATGTTGACCAACTAAAATGCTTACTGCTCAACCTCAGCCTCACCTTGTTAGACTTGCATTAGTTTTTCCCCCACTTGCTGAGCCCCGACCATAAGTGAGCTCACCCTTGCTTAATTTTGATCAGAAGTTGCAGATGAAGATATGATGCTGAACTCCATGGATGCTAGTCTAGTGATACCCCCAGTCATCTTCCTGTGGATGGATGTCCATGTTCGCTGTACTTTGATGAATAAAGGTTAAGACATTATGTCTGTTTGAAGTTTAATATGTTAATAAAGTCGTTATTTATGCTTTTATGCATTGTTCTTTTGATATATTACACTTGTGACGTCAACATATGTGTGGAAATAGATCCTAGCACACATATGCTATGCACCCGGCTCTGCCCCTTAGAAACGGGTGTGACAGAAGTGGTATCAAAGCAATGTGACTGCAGGTCGCTAGATTAGTTAGAAATGGAAAGCCCAGTCAGTCGTTCAAAACTTGACTTAATTGTCTTCATAAAAACTTACTTTATATCAAACCTCGTCTCTTTTATTTTCAACTCTTCTTGTCTGATTCTTCGTCTATCAGAAGATTCTAATGAGAAGCAGTGCAAGATGATGATCAAGCTATGATTGCGGAACTTGAAGCGAAGTTTGCCAGAAGAAGCCCTTTTGAAGCTATCAACGATGCCCTGTTCTCTGTCTTATCCCCACTACCGCAAGAAGTTTTGTTATGGATCCCCTGGATCTATTATTTGACTTCTTGGCTAAGGTGATAGGATTGTTCTTTAGTATTAAGATGTTCGACTAGATCGGTAATGGCGATATTATATTATAAGTGGTTTTCTAATCCCTAATATTGTTATATAACCCTTGACTTCTTATACTTTTGCTTTCGTGCCATTGTATTGCCACCCTTGCGTAATATCTACCTTGATATATTGAATCCTTTGTCTCTCCACTTCTCTCCTTGATAATGCCTTTGTATTTTGTATCCTTAAAAAAAGAAACTTTCTCATATCCTTGGTTGTATAATTTATCCTCGCTTCACCAATTAGTGGTTAGCTTATTTCACTCTTGGCCACCAACAAATATGTCTTGTCTAACTCCTTGATGAATCTTAACCAACTCCTTGACTTTATAATACCCTTCATATTTCAACCATTGTCTCACCTTTTGTTTTGGTTGAATGAATAGAATTGGATTGTGTTGTGCTGGTATGCTTGAGTTCATTGTCCTTTGTGTTCATGTTTGATTTGTTTCTTTGAAATGATTGTTGGTGTATTGTGTGACTTTTGTCCACAATGGCATCAGTTAGCTAGGTAAAACCTTAGATAGATGGGTTTTCTCTGCCCTCTATAATCTGTCTTTGCTCAACCTTTTCGTCCCTTCTATTCTTCCATACCCATATAGATGTCAGACCTTGGAATGCCAACTACAAGTGATGTCACTAAGTGCAAAGAATACGGTGTGTTGGCAAGTCAAAACAACACTCTAAATAAAACAGCTGATGAACAGACAATCAAGACCCAAAATGATGCACAACCAAACCAACAGACAAGTGACCTTGGAACATGTTGTTGTTGCGAGTACTATGGAATTCCTTGTCGCCAGATCAGTACAAACGAAAGTGAAACTACAAAACAGAAGAACCAGATTTTGTTTTCGGGCATAAAAAGTCAATGGTCTCCCCAAGAACAACTAATAGCAGATGCACTATTAGACGATGAGTTGCCAGGTTATCCAAAAAGGAAACATCACAAGGATGCCCAGCCCCAAGAAGAAACACAAGAGTGTTACATTGATGGATGGACTATTACTTGCACACAGTTTCAGCCTCGTCGTCGCATCAGGTCCAAGAAACGAAAAGAGAAACATGGAAAAAGTCAAGAAATAACTTCAAGAAAATCTTGCTATCAATGTGGACGTGAAGGTCATTACTTTCGTAACTGTCCTGAGAAGAGTTTGCTACAGATCACCTTCGAGATGAAGCTATCTCAGTCTTCAGACATGAAATATGAACAAAAATGCATAGAAACTTCTACCAACAACATAAAGACCACTCCACCATGTAACTTATCAAGTCATGCTTGCTTTGACTGTGGTGATACCGGCCATCTTGTTAATGGTTGTCCTAAGAAGGATGTGGAGATCAATAAGGTCCAAAAGAAGAGACAACACCCTCAAACCCATGCATCAACAAAGAATAAACAACGGAAAGAGACTACAGGAAGGATAAGTTATGCAGTGACAGAAACTATTCCATATGATAATGCGGTGATTTTTGGAACACTAGTCATTCACAAAACCATCGCCACCGTGTTATATGATCCTCGTATAACACATTCTCTTATCAGTGCCTAGTTTGCAAAAAAGTATGGTATCTTTAAGTGTCCCTTAAGATCAAGAAAGACCATCGGTACACCTGAAGGAAAAATGTTAGTAAACTACACATGTCCGAAAGTAAGTGTTAAAATCAACGGAATAGATTTTCCAGCTGATCTCCTAGTGATAGAATCAATGAGAAAGGATGTGATTCTTGGAAACAATTGGTTACAAAGAACTAAAGCAGTAATCCAACATACTGAGAGAACCATGTGTTTGGAAACCCCATCTGGAGAAAGAATAGTAGTGGAAGACAATCGACCTCCAGCTCTGAAGATTAGTGCATCTGACAAGGAAGAATAATATATCATTTAGCTAGAAGAAGGAGTATGTCTCACAAAAAAATGTCA